>JAKSZT010053896.1:4756197-4963784 GCA_026826555.1 Tolypeutes matacus
ATATATCTGATAGGAGCCTAATATCCTGCATATATAAAGAAATCCTTCACCTCGAAAATAAAAGGACAAACAACCCATTTAAAAAAAGGGCAAGTGACCTGAAAAGACACTTCTCCAAGGAAGAAATACAAATGGCTAAAAAGCACATGAAAAAATGCTCAACATCACTTGCTATCAGGGAAATGCAAATCAAAACTACAATGAGATACCATCTTACACCCATCAGAATGGCAGCTATTAAAAAAACAGGAGACACTAAATGTTGGAGAGGATGTGGAGGAATAGGAACCCTCATCTACTGCTGGTGGGACTGCAGTATGGTCCAGCCACTGTGGAGTACAGTTTGGCGGTTCCTCAGAAAACTAACAATAGATCTTCCGTATGATCCAGCAATTCCACTGCTGGGTATATACCCAGAAGAACTGAAAGCAAAGACACAAACAGATATATGCACACCAATGTTCATAGCGGCATTGTTCACCATTGCCAAAAGTTGGAATCAGCCCCGGTGCCCATCAACAGACCAATGGATAACCAAAATGTGGTAGAGACATACAATGGAATGTTACTTAGCTGTAAGAAGGAACAAAGTGCTCACACATGGAATAACGTGGATGAATCTTGAAGAACTTAAGTTCAGTGAAGCAAGCCAGGCACTGAAGAATGAAAAGCATATGACCTCACTGATCTGAACTGAGGGAAGTGAGCAGTCTCTGAGAACCATTGTCTGAAAGATAGGTTAAGAAGGGAGAGTAAGAGAAGAGCAGGTTTTGAGCCATCACCCATATGGACATAATCTATGTTAAAGGGATAGAGTGTGGTTGCATTTTGGGGAATGGGGCAGATGGGTGGTGGTGTTCATGGGTTTGGTGGTGCAACACTGCCGGGGGGTGGATTAGGAAGGGCAGGTTCAAATTCCCAGGGTATGTAACTGTGAATCTTGACATTTCATGGGTCGGGATAGGGTGGTATCAATGGCCCTGGGTGGCTGGGGGGAAGGGAACAGTCAAGATCTAATGGGGTGTTTGGTGGTCATGGGTAAGGTTTTTCATTACCTTACAGTAATGGACACAGGATATGGTAAATAACATCAAAATTATTAAACTATCATCTAAATTGTAAACTATACTGTAAATCATTGACAATGTTTAGTTGCTATATTTTGCTTTCTGTATAACAGTTATAACAATGCTAACATCCAAAAAAAAAGGGGGGGTTAATATGGGGTGGGGAAGGTGGGGTGGTTTGGTATCCGGAGTCTTCGGCACTCCGTGTGTGACTTTTCTCTGACCTAAAACTTCTTTGAAAATTAAATGAAAAATTGGGAGACAATGGGGATTGAGAGGGGAAGATGTCACGGCACACTGGACATCTCATAACACAGTGATAAAAGGAAGGCAAAAAATGAAGAGAAAGGGAAAAAAAAAGAATAAATAAATAAATAAATATATTTAAAGGCATTTCCGTTGCTTTTTTGCCCATTTTTTGAATGTCCCAATCTGCTAATTATATTTTGTTGTTTGTTTGTTTGTTTGTTTGATTATTTGTTTATGTTTTTTTTCTTGTTTTTGTTTTTTTCCTTCTCTCTTTTTGTTTTTTCTTTCCCTGAATTTCCTTATGTTTGTCTCTTCCATGTAAGCTTATTATAGTTGTTTCTTTTTCCTAGTAAATGTATTTGATTATTTTATGGACTACATGTTCATGGAGGATTTGGATCACAGAAAGGTTACAATGGGTACTGCAGGTAATTATTGGTGGGGGGTATCTGGGAGGGGGTATTCATGGGAATTAGTTCTTCCTAATATACATGAAGATATACAAAATCGTTCTGAAGATCAAAACATGGGGCATGGTCACGATGTGTGGACAATCACACAATAAATGAGGGAATCTGAATTCCTAGCCTGGAGAGTTCTGCCACAGTCTCCAAGGGAGCAGCAATAGTCCTCTGAGTGCAGGGACAGTGTCTGTCAAAAGAGGATGACCACTGATGTGTTCTTTTTATTGATGACTACCCTTGTGAGTCTTTGCTCTTGTAACTGAGACTTAGCCTGCAGGTGTGGGGTGCCTAAGGGTTGCCACCTGAGAGCCTCCTTGTTGCTCATATGTGGCCTCTCTCTAAGCCAAACTCAGCATATGATTGCATTACCTTCCCCCCAACGTGGGACATGACTCCCAGGAATGAGCCTCCCTGGCAACGAGGGATTAATACCAAGTGCCAACTGGCAACACAATTGGAAAAAGACCTTGAATAAAAGGGGGAAATGGTAAAGACAAATGAGTTCAAGTGGCTAAGAGATTTCAAAGAGAGTCGGGATGTCATCCCAGAGGTAACTCTTACGCACACCTCAGTAGGAGCTCATAGAACATCTAAGTGCCTATCACCCCACACAGAGGGGCTCCTGAGAGCTCTGGAGACACCCAGGTCCTATATAAGTGGGGATAGCCCCAGAGACTGATGCCTTATCAGTGGGCTCTACTTTGGAATCTGTGCTCCTGAGAGTGACAGAATTGGACTCAAATAAGTCCTCCCTGCACATGGTTCATCAGTCCCTTCTATTCAAACCTATATGTGATGCAGAAGTTTTTAGGTATACTTCCAGAGACTGGAGCCTCTGGCCTACCTATGTGCCAGGTGTGCGTGGAATCTCGGTGGAGCTGCAACTCCTACCCTACAGCTCAATGTACTCATCCAAGTCACCTGGCAAGGAGCAACGATGGGCAACGGCCATCCCAGGGAATGGAGAGGGCCTGCATCTGCAGGCAGTATCATCCCACCCACCATATCCATGGGATATAAGCCCTCTCTCACTTGGAGGTGGAGTGGACATCACTATCCCAGTCCCCTCAGGATTGGGGGAAGAGCTATGGGCTAGAGTGACTTGATGGTATTCTGTCGTACACATATGGTGATTCTAGCAATGGAAGAAATTATAACAATGAGGTGGAGCCAGTGGCCACTTGACACCTTTGGGGCAGGTAGGGGACGAGTAGTTGAAATACAGGGGCTTCTTTGGGATTTAGAGGTTGTCCTGAGTACCGTTGTGGCAACGGATGTAGGCCATTTTAAAACGGCACATACCACTCAGAACTGTGTGGGAGAGAGTGTGGTCTACGATGTGAACTGTGGTCTATGGTTGGTGGCAAGTCCCCAGCATGTGTAAGTCCATTGAGGGTTGTGGGCCACACTTGTGGGAGATGTTTGTGTGGGACGTGGTGGGAGGTGTGGGGGGTGGGCAACATGGGAATCCCAGGGGGTTCTGCATAATATTTTCAGTAATCTAAGCACCTCTTAAAATATATTTATAAAATAAAAAAGACTAAGTCATCTAATAAAGATTTGATGCATAAGTGAAATATTAATCATTTGGAGTGACAAATATAAGGACATGATAGCATGGTAATGCTGAATTCAGGTATGGACATTTCTGCACGTGAGATCATTGAATATGACATAATAGGGTAGATAAAAGGGAATACAGAGGTCTAATACACTGAAGACTTGTGATAATACCAGATATGTGATGAAAACCCAGAAGTTATACAAGTTTCATGATTCTTTTGTGATAGAAAACATAATTTGTTTGCAATAACCTAAATAAATGCTACTAGAATTATTATTAAAAAAAAAAAAAAAAAAAAACACTGGAAGCATGTAATAGCAGATTTGACTATGCACAAGAAAGAATCTGTGATGTGGAAGACAGTATTTCTGAAATCAAACAGATAGTAGAACAGATAGATAAAAAGATAGAAAAAATCCAGCAGATACTCAGGGATTTTAATGACAGCACAAAATGCAGAAACATATGCATTACAGGTATCCCAGGGGAGAAGAGAAGGGAAAAGGGACAGAAGGTGTGATGGAGGAAATGTACTGAAAACTTCCCAATCCTACTGAAAAACATGGACATACATGTCCAGGAAGCACAGTGCACCCCCAAAAGTATAAATCATAATAGGCCAACTCCAAGACATATACTAGTGAAATTGTCCAAAGCTCAAGACAAAGAGAATATACTGAAAGCAACAAAAGAAAAGGGAACCATCACATAAAAGGGAAACTCAAGAAGATTAGGTGCTGATTTCTCATCTGAAACCATGGAGGGAAGAAGACAGAGGCATGACATGGTCAAGGTGCTAAAAGAAAAAAAATTCCAACCAAGAATTCTCTATCCAGCAAAGCTGTCATTCAAAAATGATGGAGAGTTCAAAATAAACAAAAATTAAGAGAGTATGTCAATAAGAAACCTGCACTTCAAGAAATACTAAAGGGAGATCCTCAGGGTGAAAGGAAAAAAAACAAGAAAGAGAGAGAGTTTGTGGACAATGTAAGAACAAATAAAGAGATAAAAATAGTTAAATAAAAACAACATGGCATACATAGACCTAAAGAAAACATGGCTAATGTAAGTAATTACTTGACAGAAATATCATTGAATGTTAATGGACTAAACTCACCAGTCAAGATACGCAGATTGGAAGAATGGATAAGGAAATAAGACCCATCTATATGCTGTCTACAAGAAACCTACCTTAGACCCAGGGATGCAAGGAGGCTGTAAGTGAAAGGTTGGAAAACAATTCTACATGCAAACATTAACCAAAAAAAAAAAAAGGTGGGAGTAAATATACTAATATCAGACAATATAGACTTTCAATACAAAACTGGTGTAAGAGACAAAGAAGGACACAATATATTAATAAACAGGGTAATCTATCAATAAGAAAGAACAATCATGAACATAAACAGGGTGCCTCAAAACACATAAGGCAAAAGCCAGAAAAACTAAGTGGAGAAATAGATGTCTCTACAATTATAGTGGGGAACTTAATACACCATTATCACCATTAGATAGAACATCTCAATAGAGAATCAACAAAGGAACATAGACTTGGTATAATACATTAGAAGACCTGGACCTAATAGACATGTTCAGAAAATGACACCCAAATATAGCAGTTATACATAGTTCTCAAGATCACATGGATCATTCTCTAGGATAGACCACATACTAGGCCACCGAACAACTGTCAATGAATTCAGAAAGACTGAAATTATACAAATAATTTCTCTGACCACAATGGAATGAAGCTGGAAATCAGTAAGGGACTGAGAACCAGATTAGGCACAAAGATATGGAAGTTGAACAACACAATCTTGGACAAACACTGGGTCAAGGAGGAAATCACAAAAGAAATCAGTATCTAGATTGAGATAAATGAAAAGGACAACACACTGTATCAAAACCTACAGGATGCAGCAAAAGCTTTACTGAGAGGAAAATTAATAGCCATAAATACCTATATTAAAAAAGAAGAAAGAGCTAGAATTAAAGACTTAAGTGCATACCTGGAGGAATTAGAAAAAGAACAACAAATTAACTCCAAAGGAAGTAGAAGGAAGGAAATAATAAAGATTAGAAATAAATGAAATTGAAAATAAAAAAGCACTAGAAAAAATAAACAAAACCAAAAGTTAGTGCTTTGAGAAAATCAATAAAATCGACAAACCCTTAGCTAGACTAACAAAGAAAGAAAGAGAGAAGATACAAATACATAAAATAAGAAATGAGGAAGGAGATATCATTACTGACCCCAAAGGAATAAATATCATGAGGATACTTTGAAAAATTTATGCCCACAAGTTGGATAATTCAGAGGAAATAGACAAATTCCTAGAATCACACAAACAGCCTACATTGACAAAAGAATAAATTGATGAACTCAATAGACAAATCACAAGTGTGATGGTTAGGCTAATGTGTCAACTCGCCCAGGTGATTGTGTCCAGGTGTTTGTTCAAGCAAGTACTGGGTTAGTTGTAATACAAGAGCATTTATGGACTTTGGTTACCAGTGAGTTTACTGTATGGATGGCTGATTACATCTGCCTCAATCAGGGAGATTGCATCCACAATGGGTGACGCTTTTATCCAATCAGTTGAATGCCTTAAAAGGGGAAGTGATTTCAACATTCAGAGAGAATTTCTTTGGACAGCCAACTTCTCCCAGAAATTCATCAAGGACCTTTCATCAGACTTTTATCAGAGCCCCTGGTTGGAACCTGGACTTGTGCATCCCCATGGTTGCATGAGAGACTCTTATAAAATCTCATATTATTGACAGATATATCCTGTTGATTCTGTTTCCCGAGAGAACCTGACTAATACAACAAGCAACGAGATAAAATTAATCATCAAAAACCTCCCAGCTAAGAAGACATCAGGACCAGATGGCTTCACAGGTGAATTACCAAACATTCTGGAAAAAAAGTAACAGCAATCCTGCTTAAACTCTTCCAAAAAAATGGAAGTGGAGGGAACATTGCCTAATTCATTCTATGATGCCAACATCACCCAAAAACCAAAGCCAAACAAAGCTGCCACAAGAAAGGAAAAGTATAGAGCAATCTCTCTAATGAACCTAGATGTTAAAATCCTCAAGAAAATAATTGCTAATTGCATTCAACAACACATCAAACAAATTATACATGGTGACCAAGTGGGTTTCATCCCTGTTATGAAAGGATGTTTCAACAGAAGAACATCAATCAATGTAATACACCACATAAACAGATCGAAAGAAAAAAATCAAATGATTATCTCTATAGATGCAGAAAAACCTTCGACCAAATACAACACCTTTTCCTGATAAAAACACTACAAAAGACAGGAATAGAAGGAAACTTCCTCAATATGACAAAGGATATATATGAAAAACCCACAGCTAATATCATATTCAATGGAGAATTCCTACAAACTTTCCCTTTAAGATTGGGAACAAGACAAGGATACCCACTTTCACCACTTCTATTTAACATTCTGTAAGAAGCACATGCTCAACACTTATAGAAGAAAAAGATAAAAAAAGGCATCCAAATTGGAAAGGAATAAGGAAGCATTTCTCTATTTGCAGATGACATGATCCTATACATAGAAAACCCTGAGAAATCTACAACAAAACATCTAGAGCTTATAAATAAGTTCATTAAAGTCACAGGTTATAAGATCAAAGTAGAAAAATCAGTAGCATTTCTGTACACCAATAATGAGCAATCTGAGGAGGAAATTAAGAAATAAATCCCATTTACAATAGCAACTAAAAGAATCAAATACCTAGGACAAAATTCAACTAAAGATATAAATGACACATACACAGAAACCTACACAACACTGTTAAATGAAATCAAAGAAGACTTAAATAAAAGGAAGAATATTCCCTATTCAAGGATAGGAAGACTAAATTTCAAGATGTCTCTCCTTCCCAAACTGATCTACAGATTTAACACAATCCTAATAAAAATCACCACAGCATTTTTTACTGAATTGGAAAAACTAACTGTGAAATTTATCTGGAAGGGCAAGAGGTCCCGAACAGCCAAAGACATATTGAAAAACAAAAACGAAATCAGAAGAATCACACTACCTGACTTTAAAACATACTACAAATCTACAGTGGTCAAAACTGCATGGTATTGGCACAAGGATAGACATACTGACCAATGGAACCAAATTGAGAGTTCTGATATAGATTCTCACATATACAGTCAACTAATATTCGACAAGGCCACCAAGCCCATTCAACTTGGTGAGAATGACCTCTTCAACAAATGGTGCTTGGAGAACTGGATATCCATATCCAAAAAAAATGAAAGAGGAAAGCCATCTTACACATTATACAAAAATGAACTCAAGATGGATCAAAGATCTAAATATAAAAGCCAAATCCATAAATACCTTGGAAGATAATGTAGGGAAGCAGCTATAGGATCTTGTAATTGAAAATGGTTTTAGGAACTTCACACCAAAAGCACAAGCAGCCAAAGAAAAATAGATAAATGGGATGGTCTCAAAATTAAAAACATTTGCACCTCAGAGGAGTTTGCCAAGAAAGTGAAAAGGCAGCCTACTCAATGGGAAAAAATATTTGGTAACTATATAACTGACAGGGGCCTAATATCCTGCATATATAAATAAATCCTACACATCAAAAATAAAAAGACAAATGACCATTTAATAAAATGTGCAAGTGATTTGAATAGACACCTTTCCAAATAAGAAATACAAATGGCTAAAAAGAACATGAAAAGATGTTCAACATCACTAGCTATTAGGGAAAGGCAAATCAAAACTACAATGATATATCATTTTACTCCCATTAGACTGCTGGCTATTAAAAAATCAAAGGACTACAAGTGTTGGAGAGGATGTGGAGGAATGGGAGCCCTCATCCACTGCTGGTGGGAATGTAGAATGGTGCAACCATTGTGGAGGACAGCATGGTGGTTCCTCATAAAACTAAGTATAGAACCGACATATGATCCAGAAATTCCACTGCTGGGTATATACCCAGAAGAACTGAAAGCAAGGACACAAACCAATATATGCACACCATTGTTCATAGCATCATTTTCCACTATTGCCAAAAGTTGGAATCAACCCAAATGCCCTTCAACAGATGAATGGATTAAGAAACTGTGGTATATACATACAATGGAATATTACTCAGCTGTAAGAAGGAATACAGTATTAACACACAGGATAAAATGGATGAATCTTGACGACCTTATTTTGAGTGAAGCAAGCCAGGAATTGAGGGATAAATATTACATGATCTCCTTAATAGGAATTAAGAAAATTGAGCAGACTCACAGATTGAGAGTCTGGAAGATTGGTTTTCAGGAAATAGAAAGGGAGAAGAAGACTGTGAGTCAATGCCCCTGTGGGCAAAATCTATGATAAAGTGGAAGTGTGTATTTATGCAGTGGAGGGACATGATGGTAGTGCAGTGATGCTAGTGGGTTAGGCAGTCCAGGTATTTCAGGGGGATAGGATGTGTAGAGGGGTTGGATTGTCCATCAAACTAGGAGGAGGGTTGGGGGAGGAAGCAGGTAAACACTGCGGATTGGTGGGTATGTGGTTGAAACTACAATGTTGGGAATGCTCTTTTGGCAATAGGGCAAGGTAGGGTCACTGGTTTATGGCATTGGATGTGTGGGGCATTCAGGACAGGGCACAGGAGCAGGTTTATAGGGAGAGTGTGAATGTTCATCTTGACATAGTGTGTTTTATCAGTGGGTGGAGACCCACATAATGAGCAGGAAAGTGCTGAAATCCCATCCAGGGGAGGCCTGCTATGTTCTCAAACAGAGGAGCAGGAGTATCTCAAGAACATGGCTGGTGCCCAATAGGGGAGGACAGACCAGTGTGTCAAGTCCTCAGTATTGTTGCAAGTAACTATGATTCTGGTCCTGGAAAGAGTGAAGCCTCGTGGTTGCCATGGGTCCTGGGAGGAGAGGGAGAGAGGAATAGAATAGATGGAACAGGCAACATTTAAAAATTTTTTTTATTGAAGTATATCATTCATACATGAACATACATAAACAATAAGTATATAGTAAAAGTTGTGAACTTACAAAACAAACATGCATAACATCATACAGGGCTCCCATACATCACCCCACCACCAATATCTGGCATTGTTGTGAAACATTTGTTAGTCATTAGGAAAGAATATCATCAAAATATTACTACAGTCCATACCTTACATTTGCTGTATTTTCCTCAACCTACCCTATTATTTATTTTATTTTTTTATTCATTTGTTTACTTTTATCCATTTTTACCCTGTCCCCTGTTTTTGCTGTTTTTGTGTCCATTCACAGAGCAATTATCTGTGTCTGTTTCCTGCCCTTTCTTCTCATCCTTCTCCTCCTGTCTTCATGAGGATTCTATCATCAGAACCTCCGATGTAGGAGAGGCATCCTACCATCTGCATCACCTTAGTTCCTGGTTTATAGGCGCGTCTCATCTTGGATTTCCCTTGTGTCACTCTCCTGTTACATCATCATCTTGTTGCATGGCTTGGTGGGGCCTTGAGACACACCCATGCACATTTTGAGGGCAATGGGAGTGTTCTACATAATCTTGCAATGATGGATACAGGCCATGTTAAATTTCATCAAAATTTATAAAAGTGTATGGTTCAAAATGTAAACCATAATGTAAACCACTGACCATGGATGGTAGTTATGTTTCAACATTTGTACATCAGTTGTAACAAATATACCATCCACATGTAAAATGTTATTAATAGGGGAATGGGGGTATGGGGGAGTATGTTGGATATATGGGAGTCCCCTATATTCTGTTTGTGACTTTGCTGTGACTTAATACTTCTTTGAAGACAAAATAAAAACAGTAAGGCACTAGGGGAATAAATGGAAGAAAATATCACTGTACTTAGAGGACAACAGATCTTACAGTGATGAAAGGCAAAATGTCAAAAAAATTTTTATATTTTTCCATTGTTTTTTATTATTCCCATTTTTTAATTTATAAGTTTTTTTTGTATTTTATTTCCTATTTTTAAAATTATCATTATTATTTCATTTTCTTATGAATTGTATTTGGTTATTTTATTGGTTTCATTTTTGAAGAAGTTTTGGATAGACAGAAGGGTTACAACTGTGGCAGGGGAGGATCATTTGTGTGGGTGTCAGTGAAAGGTGATATATGGGAGGAGGTTGACCTAGGCATACATCTCAGGCATATAAATGTGTTCACATGTTCATGGGGCATTTTCACAGTGGGTGGAGATTCACAAAATAACTGAAAGAATATTGAGTTCCCATCCTGGGGAGCACTGCTACATTCTCTGATGGAACAGCAAGAATCCCCCAAGTACAGAGGTAATGGCTAGTGAAGGAGGATGGTTCATTGATGGGTCCTTGATATTGATGACTGTGCTTATGAAACTTTACTCTTGAAATTGAAACATAGCACTGTATTATAGGATGCCTAAGCATTACCTCCTGAAAGCCTCCTTGTTGCTCTAATGTGGCCTCTCTCTCAGCCAAACTCAACATATAAATGCAATTCCCCCCAGCATGGGACATGAGTCCCAGGGATAAGCCTTTCTGGAACCTAGGGATTACTACTGTATTAGTCAGCCAAAGGGGTGCTGATAAAGGGTATTTATTTGGGGTAGAAGCTTACAGTCACCAGGCCATAAAGTGTAAGTTACTTCCCTCACCAAAGTCTATGGCCACATGTTGGAGCAAGATGGCTGCCAGTGTCTGAAAGGGTTTAGGCTTCCTGGGTTCCTCTCTTCCCAGGGCTTGCTGGACTCAGCTTCTCTGCTATCTCCACAAGGTCAGATGTAGACTATGAGGCTCTCTAGGATTTGCCTCTCCACAAGGCCACCTGTAGACTATCAGGCAAATGGCTTGTCTTTTTTCTAGGGACCTTCTTTCCTTTCTCACAACCAACCTCCTCTGTGTGCTTACTTCCCAGAGCACCAGCTCAAAACTCAGCATCAAAACTCCAACATCAAAACTCCAACTAACTCCTCTGCTCTGCCATGTAGTTTTTTTCTGTGTTTTTTTAATTTGCCATATAATTTTATCTCTGAGTCCTCACCCCCCAAGGGGCAGGGACTCAACATCCTACTGATGTGGCCCAATCAAAGCCTTAATCATAAGTTAAACATGCCCAGAGGAACAGACCAGTTTACAAGCATAATCCAATATCTATTTTTTGGAATTCATAAATAATACCAAACTGCCACAACTACCAAACTCCAACTATCAATGTAACTGGAAAAAGACCTTGACCAAAAGGGGGAAAGGTAAAGACAAATGAGTTTATATGGCTAAGAGACTTCAAAGTGAGTCGGGAGGTCATTTCAGAGGTTATGCTTGTGCAGGTGTCAGCAGGATCTCATTGACTGACAAATTAGACACTATCCCAAGTAGACATCCAGGCACAATGGCCAGGGTAGATAGCTTATGAGTTTGATGCCTTGCCAGTGGGCCCTACATTGGGGTTTGTACTCCCCAGTGTGACAGAATTGGACTAAGTTGTTGTTTCCCTACACATGACTCTTTGGTCCCTTCTATTTGAACCTTCAGTCTGTGCTGGAGTTTGTAGGTGTACGTCCAAGAAACTTGAATCTTTGGACTGTCCATGTGCCAGCTTGGCCCTGAGCCTCCATGGAGTTGCAACACTTACTCTCCAGTTCATTGGGCTCATCCAGGACAACGAACAAGGAGGTGATGATGGACAACCACTATACCAAAGAACTGAGAGAGCCTACAACTGCAAGCAAGAGAGTCCTATCCATCAGCAGTATGGGACTAAAACCCCCTCTCAATCAGTGAATCCTCAGAAGTAGACTTACTGGTATTCTACTACAGACTTATTGTGATTCTCGCAATGGAAGAAATTATATCGTTGATGTGGATGCAGTGGCCACTGGAGGTTCTGAGGACAGAGAGAGGGAAAACATGTGTAATACAGAGGCATTTTTTGGACTTGGGAATTGTCCTGAATGACACTGCAACAACAGAGACAGGCCATTATATATCTTGCCACAATCTACAGAATTGTGTGAGAGAGAGTATAAACTATGATGTAAACCATAATCCATGCTTAGTGGCAATGTTCCAAAATGTGTTCATCAATTGCAATAAATGTACCACATTAATGAAGGATGTTGTTAATGGGGACAAATGTGGGCAGTGTGGGGAGCAGGGCATATGAGAATCCCCTATATTTTTTGTGTAACTTTTATGTGTTTTTAATATATATTTTTTTAAATTAAAAATTTAAAAATTTTAAAAAAGATATAATGGATTCTTAAAACTCAATAGAAAGGAGACAAAAGTTAAACAAACTTGGGTAGAATATTGTATTAAACATTATATTAAATGATACAGAAATTGGCAATAAACACATAAAAAACTTCGACATCATTCAAAGTTAGGGATTTCAAGGTAATACCATAATGAGATGCTTCTACAAACCCAACAGAATTGAAAAATCTTAAAAGATATTTTTGTAAACTTACACATTCTCTACTAAAAAAATACAAAAAATACTACCTAGTATTGTAGAGTTTGTAGAGCAACCGAAAAAATAAAAAATGACTGGTGCCAATGTAGTGTAATAAATGCATTTTTAAAAAATGGTTTCACAATTTCTTAAAAAGTTAAATATACAAGTATCCTAAACTCAGCAATTCCACTGTTGAGTATTTACTCCAAAGCAATGAGATCATATGTCCCCTAAAAGCTTTATAAACTATTGTTTCTAGCAATATAATCCATAAGAGTAAAAAATGGGAAATGACACATATATCCATCAGCAGTTAAAAGTATGAAAGGTCATCAATGAATCTTAGAAACAGTATGCAGAGTTAAATAAAAAAAAGCTAGACAATATATGATTCCATTTATGAAACTGTAGACAAAAAATTTTTGATTTTAAATAGCAAAAAGCAGATCAGCTATTACTTGGACCTGTTATTAAGTGGGCCCAAGGTCACTAGATATGCAAAACTCCATTGCATATCTGCAAACAAATAAAACACATAGGATACTTAAAAATGATACCACTTAAATAGAACAAAAAAACCTCATTAAATGCTTTGTAACACATTTTGCAAAGTATGTGTAAGAAATCTACAATTATAGCTCCAAAATATTTCTGAGGGATATTAAATATATCTACTCTAATGGAGGGTTATAACTTGTTTATGACTTGGAAGACTCAGTTTGTAAAGATATCAACACTTGTCACCTTGATTTAAAGATTCACTTGCAATAAGATTATTGGGCATTTTTTGTTATCGACAAGGTAATTATACAATTTATGTGACAAAACAAATTGCCAAGAATGGCCCAAGAAATCTCAAAAAAGAGTAATTTTGGTGGAACACTTATGCTACCAGATGTTAAAGGTATTAAAATAACTAACATGTGTTAATATGACAAAAATAAACAAATACGTCAATGGAATAGAGTAAGTTTCCAAAAACAGACACCAGTTAAAGATCTATCTATCTATCTATCTATCTATCTATCATCTATCTATCTATCTATCTATCTATTTATCTATCAATTATCTACACATTTATAAAGTTATCAGATTTATTTTAAAAATAACACTTCAGTGCAGTGAGAAATAAAATAGTGCTGTATTGATTGCAATTCCATATGTAAAAACATGCACCTTGATTCTTGTTATACAACAAGCATGCTCACCAATTCCAGATAAGTATTGTTAAAGTAATAAACCTTTCATAAAAATCACAGAATATCTTCGTATGCTTAAAGTAGAGAAAAATTTAATAATTCAACACAAAATGTCAAAATGTAATGGAAGAAGGATAAACTGGACTATATTAAAAATAAAATTTCTGTTCATCAAAAGACAGCAAAAAGAGAGTGAATGGCAATTACTGAATGGGAAAAGATGACGTACTCAACTTTATTAGTCACCTGGGAAATGCAAAATAAAACCAGAATGCAATCACATTTAACCCAACAGATTCTAAGATGAAAGATATACAAAATCAAACTGTTGTCACAATATGGATCAAGGGGAACTTTAATACACCTACTTGGAAAAGTATTGGAATGTATCTACTAAATTGAAACATATGCATATTCTATGATCCAGCAAGGATATCCTTGGTTATAAACTCAAAACAATGAATATCTATTTCACATAGAGACAAAAAGAATGCTCATAGGTACACTTTTCAAAATGACCAGAAACCAAAAACTGCTCAAATATCCTTCAACAGTAGAATGGATCAATATGTTGTATAGTCACACAAAAGAAAACTCTTCAGCATTGAAAATGAACAATATGCAAATACACATAACATGGGTTAATTGTTCAAGTGTAATCTTGAGTGAATGACGTCAGGTACAAAAGAATATATGCTGTACAGGAACAAAAGAAAGCCAAAGTAATCTGGTTTTAAAAGGATAGCGATTTCTCTTTGACTAAGATGGTGTTTGATATGGGGGACTTGTTCTGGTGGTTGGTTTCCTGATGTTGTATCCTCTGAAAAAATTCAACATGATGTGCACCTAAGAGCTGTGCATTTTCTCTATGCATGTTATACATCTAAAAAATAAATAAAAATAAAGAATCTGTTGAAAAACTCCTTAGAACATTCATAAAGGTCATTTCATAGATCCCAGCTCTAGTCAATGACTGAGGGAAATATATGATTCATGCTTATGCACATTAGTTGAGGGTGATCGATAAACTTGTTCAATTAGAGGAAGGTTACTAGAATAGGGTGTTGGATGTGGGGGGATATACAAGACAGGGCACACCTGGGGCAGGCTTCTATGGAATATGTAAGTGCTCATCTTGTCATAATGTGTTATATCATTGGGTGGAGACCCTCATAATAAACAAAAATATTAAACTTCTATCCTGGGGAGTCCTGCTATGTTCTCAAATAGAGGGACAAGAGTCTCTCAAAACATAGCCAGTGCCTAATAAAAGAAAACAGATCAATATGCCAAGCCCTCAATATTGTCTCAAGTAACTATGAGTCCTATTCTTCAAAAGGTGAAACTAAGTGGTTAACATAGGTTCCGAGAGGAGGGGGAGGGAAGAATAGACTAGATGGAACATAGGGCATTTTTGGGGCATTAGAATTGTTCTGCATGATCTTGCAATAACGGATACAGGCCATTTTAAATTTGTCAAAAATTTTAAAAGCGTATGGTCCAAAATGTAAACCACAATGTAAATCATTGACCATGGTTAGTAGCAATGCTTCAATATTTGTACATTAATTGTAACAAATGTACCATCCACATGTAAAATGTTATTAATAGGGGAGAAGAGAAAAGAGGGAGGATGTTGGGTATGTGGGAATTCCCTATATTCTGTACATATTTCTGTAACCTAAAGCTCTTTTGAAGACAAAATGAAAAAAAAAAAAAAGACACTGGGTGAACAGAAGAAAATGTTACTGTACATACAAGACAACAGATCTTACAGTGATGAATGACAAAAAATATTTATTATTTCACATTTTTCAAATTTTTTGTATTTTAATTGTTATTTTTAAAACTATCATTATTTCATTTTATTAATTTTATTTGTTTATTTTGTTGATTTCATTTTTGCAGAAGATTTGGATCACAGAACGGTCACACTGTGACAGGGGAGGATCATTGGTGCAGGATACCAGTGATAGAGGTTGCACGGGAGGAGGTTCACCTGGGACATACTACTAAGGCAACTAAATGTGTTCACGTGTTCATGAGGCATTGTCACGGTGGGTGGAGATTCACACGATGACCAAAAGAATATCGAATTCCCATCCTGGGGACCTTAAAGTGTAGTTATGGGGAGAATTTCTGTCCTTACTGCAGCCCCAAGTAGTCCTTGGTTTAATGCCTGAATCAGGTCACATCCCCAACATAAGACAACCAAATGTGCTGTACTGCTCAGCTGGTCTGAACTTGTAATTCCTGTTTTTCTCTCTCTGACTCTTTTGGTTTTCAATGAAACATGCACTTTTCCTCTTCAGACGGTATTTTTTCCTCTTGTGTCCTAACATCTTCCTCAAAGAGTAAAATGACTTTCTGCTAAACTATTTTATGAAATCATACCCTTGTATTTCCTTAAATTTATTTTCTAAGAGATGTTGCAAACTCACTTTTTGTGCATTCCCTGATGGACCTTCCCTTGTCTGGGTTGTCCTACCTCCCTTGAGTGCTCTTACCCATTGTAGGTCCAGGACTCTCAAAATCCAAATACTTCAGTTACTGATTATTTTAACTCCCTCCTGATGTTTTCATGTTTTCCAGACTCAAGCTCAACCAGCTCGTTCTATGTTCCCTTTTCTTATTGGTGATTTTATTTCATGTTGCTCAATAAAATACATAGTAAAGAGAATCAGTATAGGGTTAGGACCTATCAATCCATAAGAGTGGGCTGGATTAGTATTGTCATTTTTGCTTAGCCCTGCCTCTAAACCATATATTATAAATCTGAACCACAATTCTCTATATCACCCCCATAGAACATTATATATTTCTAAGTTATATTCTGAACCAAATATCAGAAAAAAACAGAAAATTCTCTTATTGACCACTCATCACATATATTGCTGTAATAAACTAATGACCATCAGGTTATGCATGTGGTTAGCTAATATTGGAGATATTTTTTCAGGGTCCTTCTCACAGCTGCTTTCACCTCAGAATTTTTCAGGCTATAGATGGGGGGATTCACTAAGAAAGTAATCACACCGTAATGTACAGAAAGGTCAACTCCAATGGTGATCCTGTGGTTGGCATGAAATAGTATAGGAAAGCTGAGTCATAAAACAGGAGCACTGCAGTGAGGAGGGAGGAGCAGGTAGAGAAGGCCTTGTTTCTACCAGAGGTGGAGCTAATGCAAATGGATCAGGAAACAGGTTCCAAGTGCATGTGGGATACTGGAGCAGAGCAGAACAGTAACATTGGTGGTGATATCCGAACAGGAAAGAGGGAAGAGTGAGGGCAGCTCACAGCTGTAGTGGGGGATGGAATCATCTCCACAGAAATCTAAGTTCAGAGCAAAAAGCATATTGATGAATGCATCCAGAAAGCCCAGGCCCCAGGATCGCCACACCAGCCCCTTACAGAGCTGGTTGTTCATCATCCAGCTCAGAGATTGCTGAAGAAATTAACAAAGTTTCCCAACAGGACCATGACTCAATCTCTTTCCTTTCAGTGAAACTGTGCTCAACAATTTTCTTTATAGTTTATAGATTGTAGTGACTTCCTAGTGTTCTCTTCTGTCACCCTGTCTCTTACACTCTACTGAGAATGCATAACTGTTTGATGATATTTTATGTTTTCCTTTGGTTTTCCACAGGACCTTTCACATGCACTTTCAATTTCAAATTTTAGATAAGACTGAATTTTCTAAGCACTAGCAGTTTTTGGTGTGTGTGTGTTTTCTTTTTCTGATGAGTGCGTATTTCTCTTTTACTTGGAATGTAGTTAGAAAGAATAAAGAAGAATTTGCATAATCTATTTTACTGAATAGAAAATTAAATTTAAAATTTTACCAGACAAGATTTGATTCCTCTGTGAAAGGCCTCCAGAACAAGAGGACATCATACTATACAGTGCCTTCCAACCAAGGCTGTGTCCTTGAAATCCTCTATCATCTGTCATCTATTATTTTCATGATTATCCACATGCTACCCTATGAAAGCCTCAGTGCTGAGGGCAGACTAGTGTACTTGCCTCTGTTCAGCCCCTGGGCATCTCTCTCTCTCTTTCTGCCTTTTCTCAATCAACTGCTTAGCTTAGAAAGCTCTTTCTTCAATGCAAATCTTATTTACATTTTGACTCTCCCTGAAATGTCAACTTCTTTCTGAGGTCTTACCTTGATCATTTCCTTCTCTGAACTCACCATAATATGTAATAATAGAAAATGATTGCACTCCTAAACCTTATTGTTTAGACCTCAAAAAATTTTGGGTCAAATTATCGTATTGAGATTTTTCAAACAGGGAAACAAAATATTTGTTTCTCTTCTAAAGGATTTAACCCCATCATTCCAACTCTTATCTCTCTGATTGTGAAGACCATACTCTTTCTATAATGACCTTCTCTCCCTCTACCTAAAAATTTCTTAGGAGTTGCTATTTTTCTCCACATTATGAGCTAATTCATTTGGTCACAATAGTTAGCTTTCATCCTAGTATGTAATAACATGAATCACATGGACCATGCTCTTGCTATCGTAGTTAGTGTAATATGTGTGTAGATTGTTTCTTTTTTTCTTAAGGGCAGTGATTGTATTGTACAGTATTTTGTATCCAGGAAACTTGATCCAGACAAGGGAATTGCATGTAGTGGAATTCCAATGAGTATGTGTTAAATGCAGAAAAATTGAAATTAGTATAGACTTTATAGCTAATTTTTTGGGGAAAGAATCCAGGTCCATAAGCTTGATAAAGACTCAGAACTAATTTGTGTGGGATGTGGTGGGAGGTGTGGGAGGTGGGCAACATGGGAATCCCAGTGGGTTCAGTGTAATATTTTAGGTAATCTAAGCACCTCTTAAAATATATGTATATATATATATATAAATAACATTTTTGTAAGCAAATACACATATATGCATATATATTTATATATCATTTTGCAAATGTTTGTATGTATTGTGAGAATTTTGATTTTTACCCATAATAAAAAAAAAAAAAAAAGAGAAAAAAAAAAAAAAAAGCTAGTGCATGTGTGTGTGTGTGTGTGTGTAGGGACTGTCAGATTGTTGTAGCTATGGAGAGTCAGGCAGTGGACTTGCCTGGTGCACCATCATCTACCAGATCTTTGCACCTGAGTCATCCCATACTCCCCAGCCAATATTTAAATCTACTAAAGAATAGTTTAAACCCATGACATAAATCTATAAACACCCGTCTGTCAATTCAACATCCATTCGTCTTCTATTCAATCATCCATTCATTCATTTGTAATTCATTCATTCCATATATAATGCCCATTTTATTTGGTAATTCTTATATCATTTGTCTAAAAGCCTATTTTTACAGACAACAACTATGTGGAAATGGCCTGCTATTGTCAGACTATGTTACGCATTTGAGAGGAAGACATTTTTGTATATACCAATATTCAACTGTTATACACTCTTTTTTTTTCTCTTAAGTTTTCACCCTTCCTTAGAATTCAGCTACATTTCTTATACTTTTTAGTCAAGCCTAGCTTGAACTCTGAAATGGAGCTCTACACTCAGATTGTACCTTTTCATGAACCTGATGTCTAGCTTGGTAAATACAAACATTGTCTGACTAGTTCTCTGACCTTTTATCCTGCCCTGTGATATCTATCTTTATCCTGACATGACAGCTTCTGATATTGGTGTTGCCCAAAGGACTCACAAACCTTTTAAATTGTGCAGACCAAGCCACCTTCTCTGTCCTTGTCCTTTCTAATCATTTCCCAACTGTAAATATAAAATAATAACCCAATTTTGTAACCCACGGGAGCTTCTTAGTTTCATTTTATATCTTCCTTCTTCCTGGTAGGTTAATGCACGTCAAAGATGGCTCAACTTAACTCTAATGTAGCACTGAAGGAGAACAACATGCTTGAAAAAATCAATTTTAAAGAGCCTCTCTATCTGCATTGGTGAAATCCTTTTGGGAGTAATTAATTTCTGTGGTATCTACACTAGCAAACAACTACAACATGCACAAGATAAAAAATAAGAAAGAAAATTGAAACCACTGTTCAAGAATTTGAACATGTTTACATTTGGAATAATCTGTGTGAATTAAGCAGGTAATTGTGTCAATTCTTGTGAATTTACTCTTTGTCCACATTATTTTAACATACCCTTTTGGGGGATCACAATGATTTCAATCACACTGGAATTTGAGTGGCTCAGCTCAGATCCCTAGTTTTGGAGAAGTGATGATGTGGATCCTTATAAAGAGAAGAGGAATCAATCCAAAATTAGTGTTTGTTTAAATGATTCTACTAAAGGGAATCTGCATTTGATAATTTGCATAGGAATCCGCATAAAAAAAACTTCTGTTTAATACCACATTATAGACCAGCAGATGTTGAGTTTCTGGGTTATTTTAAGTGTCATCTCAGTTTAGTATCTGCTCCTCTGTTTAAACATACAATAGCACTTCAAAATCAGTTACAATATTAACACTTTTAGGTATCATGAATAATAATGGTGATGATATTACCACTGATGATAATGAAGAAGATAATACTAGACACCATTCATTTTACAAATATTAGCATACCTATTTTTCACACCAGTTCCATGAGTTAGTGGCCATTTGTAACCTTTACCTTCTTCATCTTTTAAACATTTGAGCGACTGAGGAAGAAAGTAGTTAGGAAACTTGCCCAAAGCCAAAGATGTATCAAGGGCTTGAGTTGGAATATGAGCCCAGTTCTTTGGCAAGTAACTCATCACATCCTTTCTATGAGGACAGGTAGCTGGGAAATATTCCTTAAGTAAGACACATGTAACATCAGATTCTTAACACTTTGTCATACTCAAATGTATTTAATTTTAAAATGTTAGTTAATTTCATAAATGCTAATTCTGGAGTTGATCAGTTAATTGGGAGGGTAAAGAAGGATATTCAGCAATTCTTCTATTCATTGAGCATGGGAAAGTACTCTACTCGACCAAAAATGGGGGCATGCAGAAAATCAGAGGCAGTATTAATCCCAGGGTCACAGGGAGATCCTTGGACTGGGGAGTAGTGAAAGTAGTAAAAACATCACATCGCTGAATATAATTGTTTCTTTAGTATTTCTTAGCTTTAACTCCTTTTATATTTGATGCAGCACTCATATTAGTTTGAGCAGTTTTGAATATGGAAGGAGTTAATAATAACTGAAATGTAACTTTTTTGGCGCATGCAATTTGACTCTAGAAAGTGACCACATATCCATTATCTACTCTGATGTACTCTCCCCACTCCTCTCCCAAATATTATACTCCAGTTGCTAGAAACTGCTTTTATTGTACATCCAGAGCTTGGAATAATATTGAGTGTGAACTGAGAATGCATGAAATCTTTACTCCCAATGCCCAAGATAGTCACTGAGGCCAGAGGGTTTTCCCCAAGTATTGCTCACAGTAAGTGAACACACTGACCCCACTGTTTGGAAAATGTAAAAGTCTGCCCAGATTTGTGGGGTTCAGTCTCTAGCACATAGAAAATATATGGAAAGGCCCCTGAGAAAAAATGCATTTCAGGGAGGCAGAAAGAGCCCTTACATGAGGAAAAGGAAGGAAGTCAGGAGAGGTGCCAGGAGAGGCTGGGGAGGAAGTTGGTCAATAATAGGGAAACTTACGTAGTTCAAGGCTTTTGTGGCTCAGAAGAATTCCTGCAGCTCTTGTCTTTTCCTGGGGCCACTGGTCTCTAGGTTCATGAGGACTAAGTACAGGAACTTCAGATGAATTTTTATTCCTACTGGGAAATCCCAGTAAGGGCATCACAATGGAGTATTTCAAAGGCTTCAGGGTTCACATTCTTTGAGCTCTGGCTTTGTCTTGTCTTTCTTTCCTACTAGGGTACCAGATCTCTAAAATCCTCAACAAAAGGTGAGAGGGACATCTTTTTGATAGCTTAGACCCAGGCACAGGGGAATCTCTTTATTTTGTTTCCTCTTTCATTCTAAATACTGGGCTGGGAGAAACTGTGGAGTGAATGATTCTCCTATATGTCTTTAAAAGGGCAGGTATAGATAAGGCAGTCAGTAATTGGCTGACTGAGCCTGACAGTCCAGGACACAGAGGAGCCAATGTCCTTTATTCCTTGGAGTCACAGCCTGAATCCCAACTTTAGATCATTAATTAGACAAGTTGAAACTTGTTTGATCCCCTGGAAATTCTATTTAGTATGGTATTTTAGCTTCTAGGAATAACTTTCAGTGATTTGACTTAAACAATGGTAATGCATTGGCTTATGATTTTGAGGCTAGGAGAAGTCTACCTTTGAGGTATCAGACCATGATAGAACTAGTTTTCTTTTAGTTCACCTTTACTCCTAGATGGTAGGTTAGCTGTCAGCCCAAATATAGAGTGCATTCTCAACGTTCTCAACCTTAGAAGCCCCTAAATTATGATTTTTGAAACCCAAACTTCATAAGGCTACCAAAAGTAGTGTTCAGCTTCTCAGCTGTCTCTACTTTGGATCAGCAAATGCTTCCAGGATAAAATTGCTCAATTTTTTGGTTTATTTTTGTGAGTTTTTAGACTACTTGATTATGGCCTGCTAATTACTCAGTATCTTATTAGATCTTTAATGTTTATAAGTAGATATTTTAAATATTCAGTCAAAGTTTTCCAGTTTTCTGTAGTGAGAAGGTTGGTCTGAATTTCCTGGTCTGAGATTCCTGGAAGCAAGAACTGAAAAAGCTCGTTTTTCAGCTGTAATTTTGGTGACTACTCAGCTGCCATCAGTTGCTTTTCCGTGGCTGCCATCTTGGCTCCATTACTGGAGATGGTGTCAGGGATACATCTACACTCATGCAATATTGACAGGCAATAAATTGATAAAAATGATTTTTGAGAATAGTGGCCTTACTTACCATCACTTTACATATGGAAATTCATAGATCTTGAAATTTATCCTACAGTAATTCTAACTTAGGGGGGTTATGATTATCAGAACTCTCTAAATAATTGAATGAAACTGGGGACAATTTGGGGGTTTGCATTAATAATGCATGGTATATACACATAATAGAGGACCACCAGGCAGATATTAAAGAAATGAGATAGAGTTTTTTTTTGGTATATTTTAGAAATATGATGCAAAAGATATCTTAAAGTGAAAAGGTCATTTTTATTTCATATTTGTCACTGCTGTTAAGAATTCCAACTATGTAAACCTGACTTTATGGCATGTTTTTGAGTGTATAGCAGGATTGGGATTGTATTTTCCCAATATTCCTTCTTTCCTCCAGCCCTTGCTTCTGTTTTGGAGGGGATAGCATAAAAAGTGAGAAATTTTAGTGTTAAAGTTATATGTATTGATGAGTTTGGGGTAGCAGTATCTATGGGACAAAATAAACCTTTTATGTAAATACTTCATCCTGTTATGTCTCAGAGTAAGAACATTTCACCACCCTCCAGTATAAAATCTAAAGAAATGTTCAGCATACTGGAGATTACTTTTATTATCTCTAATTTTTATTTTTAATTTCTTGAATTACCAAAGAAAGAGTGACAGAGCACAGATTGATATATTTTAACTTTATCCTTTTAAGAATTTATTAAATACAGAATTCTATCAAATTTATAAGAAAATTGCTGTCATTATTATTTAAATAAGTGAGGAATGTGTCAAATTATTTACATAAAGAGTACAATTAGCACATAAGAGCAGATAATAGTTGGTAAGAAAGCAAAAATTCAGCTTCACAAGAAATGAATGAAAATGAAATCCATAATGATATAATTTCTTGATTGTCAGAGTATTGTGATTTTCAAAAACAACTAAAATCTAATTTAGAGAATATAGGTGTCAAATTAATCCCATATATGGCAATTTCAATGTAATTTGATAACAGCCTTGTTGGAAGTCCCAAGAGTGAGATTCAGACTACCAAGAAATGATACATTACTCAAAGAAAGCAAGTGCACCAAAATTGTGTATCTATCAAGAATACCTTTTTTTTTGTAAAAGGTACAAATAAGGATATTCACATATTAACAAAAACTGAATGAGTTTATAATCTAGAGTTGTGCTCTAAAAGACCCGTTAAAGAATATACTTGAGGAAAAAGTAAAATAATACCAAAAGTATGTCTGAGTTGCAGAAAGAAATGGCTAACATTTGAAATGGTTAAAAATAGTTATATCTTTGGGGAGCAGATGTGCTCAAGCAGTTGAGCACCTGCTTCCCACATGGGAGGTCCCCGATTTGGTTTCTGGTGCCTCCTAAAAATAAAAAACAAACAGCAAGCAAACAAACAAAAAACCATCTCAGAGGAGCTGGTGTGGCTCAGTGATTGAGTGCCAGCTTCCCACATACAAGTTGCCAGCTTCAATCCATGGCTCTGGTACTTCAAAAAAAAAAATTATATCCAAACAAACGCTAATAATAATATCAGTGTTTATTTTGTGGGATTAAGAAATAGACAAGAGAAATATCTGGCAATGATATGTGTATGATGAGGAAGGGACTCAATATAGATGCATTATATTAGCAGTATTTACCCTTTTGGGCTAACTGGTGGGGTATCATAGAGTTTTGCAACAAATATAAAACAAAAAGTAAAATAAATGAGATAAAAGATATACAGGAGTGGAACAATGTTAATACATTATGACCAAAGGATTATGGTTAATTTAATTTTGTGACATAATATCCTAATGGGGATGAAAAAGAAAAAAAGAAATTTTGACAAAAAAGAAGGAAGAAATGAAAGAAGGAAGGTAGGAAGGCAGAAACTACAATCTTAAATATTTAGGAACAATTCTATGATGACTAAAATAGGTGACTATTAGAAATACTTAATACAAAAGGAGTTATTGATATAAAATGTTCTGTGTAATTAATGGAATTTATTAGAACTTTAAATTGTATTTTGAAACATGAAAGTAATTACTCATGATAAGTTAAAATTTGGATATGCTATTGCATATAAATATGATTGGAATTCTGTGAGAATGCATATGAGAGATCTTTTCAATAGAAAAAAATGGAAGAAAATGGAGTAAATGTTACTAAAGATTTCGTTGAGAAATGGAATAACTTGTTTGTATTTTAAAGTTTCTGAGTTGAAAACTTTTAAAGAGTAGGCAAAAGTCTGTGAAAGTTGTGCAAATTTCAATTATTACTTTAAATTTAAACTAGTGAAAAAACACACAATAGAACTGAATATTCTTCAAATATCCATTACATATTTTCATTCTTATGGTGAGAAACGGGAGCAAAAATTGAGCAGGGGTTAACTTTCTTCTTATGTCCCCATCTTGTAAAAATGTATGCAAACAAGAAAATAGCAAACATAAAATAAGAACTTCAAAATGGTTAACTTCGGTGAATAGCATAGTAAGAATTGATTATTTCTTAAACACTTCTTAAAATAATGCTAAAGGAAAAAAAAAAACTTATCTGAATATCCTAGAGAGCTCAGTGTAGGCAAATAGGAAAATAGATAATCAATAAGCAAAACTGTAGGAATGGTCTGAAACAGGTCTGTCATATGAATTTCCCAAATTCAGCAATGCATATTTTCAATGAATGTTACACTAGCATATTACATAAATTTGTCTTAAGCCAAATCATTTTGGGAAATGAATTTCAGTGAATTTGGAGCCTCCAAGCATGTAGTGGTTTGGTGGGAACAGAGACACTAGTATTTTTAGGAGCACAAAAAGGAAAGGTAGAGAGGAAGGGGGCAAGATGGCACAGAGTAAGGAGCTCCAAGAGTCAGCTCATCCTACAGGGCAGTTAGTAATCAGCCAGAGCTATCTAAATCACTTGTTTTGGGGGGTGTAGGGCAGGAGACCAGAAGAGCATCCTGCAACATCCTTGGAAGAAGGGAAGGAGGAGACTGCCCATATGCCATGAAGATTCTTGAGTGGTGCACTCCATGTCATGGAGGCTGGTTCCCATCCTTCACTGGTGGTGTAAGCCCCCTCATGAGCTGCTCCCTGGTTGTGTTTGGAAGCTCCATTTCTCAAAAACTGGGGACAGGGGTGGAAGAGTCAGTTGGGCATCAATTCCAGCTACTAATTACTAATTTTGGCTGGCTAAAGTTCAATCCTAAGAACAGTCAACGTTTGTATCTGTCCAATTCAGAAAGAGGCCAGTAGGCTCCATTTTCACTCTGTCCCTAGCATGAGGGCAAGTGGGGCTGATGAAAATCACAGTGATAGTAGGGACCAGCTTCTTTCCTCCCAGGATGGTTTGCAGCCCTAGCCTAGGCTTCAGCCCCACCTCTGGGAGAGAGGAAGCTTGTGGGACCTGCACCAGCCTTTCCATGTACTAGATTGCTGGGAACACCTGAGGCTTCATTCCCACCCCTGGCAGGCGAGGAGGGGTCCAGTGTTCCCTCAGTCTACCTCACACTTTATGCAAAAAGTAACTCAAAATGGATCAAAGAACTAAATACAAATGTAAGAACCATGAAATTCCTAGAAGAAAATGTAGGGAAACATATTCAAGACTAGTGGTAGGTGGGGGTTTCTTAAACATTACACTGAAAACACGAGCAACAAAAGAAAAAGTGGATAAATGGGACCTCCTCAAACTTAAACACTTCTGTGCTTCAAAGGACTTTGTGAACAAGATGAAAAGGCAACCCACTCAATGGGAGAAAATATTTGGAAACCACATATCCAAAAATGGTTTGATTTCCATTCTATATAAAGATACCATAAAACTCAACAATAAAAAAAACAAGAAATCCAACTTTTAGAATGGGCTAAAGAATTAAATATACATTTTTCCCAAGAGGAATTGCAAATGGTGAAAAAGCACATGAAAAAAAATGTTCAATATCACTAGCTAGTAGGGAAATGCAAATCAAAACTAGAATGAGATATGATCTCACACCACATAGAATGGTATTTGTTAAAAAAACAAAACAAAACAGAAAACAAGTGCTGGGTAGGATGTGGAGAAATAGGAACACTCCTTCGCTGTGTGTGGCAACGTAGAATGTAGAATGGCACAGCCTCTGTGGAAGACAGTTTGGCAGTTCCTCAAAAAGCTAAATGTAGAATTGCCATATGATCTGACAATCCTTCTACAGGGAATATATCCAGAAGAACTGAAGACAGTAACACAAAGAGACATTTGCACACAGGTATTTATAGCGGCATTATTCACAATTGCCAAAAAGGGGAAAGAACCCAAGTGTCCATTAAACAATGACTGGATAAACAAAATATGGTATATACATACAATGGAATACTCTGCTTTTGCAAGAAGAAAGGAAATTGGTCATCACTCCTGTCAACTGTTATAAGGGGGAAAGGAAGGGGAATCAGGGGGGGTTCTCTTCAATGAATTTGGTCAGCAGAGCCTGCATTGAATCTTGGCTCTGGACAGACCAGAAACATGGGAAAGCAGAGGTTATAAGAGACACCTCCATTGAAAGTTTCATCAATGATCCCCATCTGCTGGCCAGACTGGAAACTGCACAGAGAAAAACTACTTTTAGGTCTCTTAACCCAACGTCTGGGAGAAAATCTGTGCCTTATTAGTGAGTCCCTGGCCCAGTTTTGAACACTTAAGCTGGGCAATTTTAAAGACTTAGACTAAGTTGAATCAAATATCAAAGAAATACTGTGAAAAAAACCATCAGATAAGACAGAGAAATTGGCCATCAGAGTAAATTAACAAACATATTCAGATGTGTAGACATCAGTAATAAAATTACAAACCATACTAGGAAACAAGAAGATATAGCCCAACCAAAGGAAAAAAAACTAAATATCCTGAAGAAATAAAAGATTTAAGACAATTAATAATTGATAATCACACAAATCTCATAAATCAATTCAAAGAATTGAAAGAAAATATGACTAAAGAGATAAAGGATATTATGAAGATCCTAGGTGAGCATAAAGAATTTGAAAGCCTTCAAAGAAAAGTAACAGACCTTGTGGGAATAAAAGACACTATAGATGAGATTGAAAATACATTAGAGCATGTAAGAGCAGATTTGAATTGATTGAGGACAGAATTAGCGATTTTGAAGACAAAACATCTGAACTGGAAAAGAGAAGAATAGAAAGAGAAGACAATGGAAAAATGGAACAGAATTTCAGAGAATAGAATGACACCTTGAAAAGCACAAGCATATGCTTTATAGGTGTCCCAAAATAAGAACAGAATGGAAAAGGGGCAGAAAGAATATTTGAGGAAATAATGATGGAAAACTTCCCAACCCTGATGAAGGACATAAATATCAATTTCCAAGAAGAACAATGCACCGCAAACAGAATAAATCTGAACAGACCTACATAGAGACATCTACTATTCAGAATGACAAATATCAAAGATAAGAAGATTCTGAAAGCAGCAAGAGAAAAGCAAAGCATCACATACATGAGAACTCCATAAGATTAAGTGCTGACCTCTCATCAGAAACCTTATAGGAGAGAATAAAGTGGTATGATGTATTTAAGGTACAGGAAAAACTGCCAGCAAAGAAGTCTATTTCCAACAAAATAGTCCTTCAAAAATGAAGATAAGTTCAAAGTCTTCACAGAAAAATAAAAACTGAGTGGGTATGCCAGCAAAAGACCAGAATTATAAGAGATACTAAATGGTATGCTTCAGACTGAAAGGAAAAAGCTAAGGTGAGAGACTTGGAGAAGAGTGTAAAAATGAATATTCTTAGGAAGAGTAAATTAAAGGGTAAAAAGACAAACAATAATATGTGACAAAAGAAAGCCAAAGGACAAAATGGATGATGTAAGTAATACTTTTACAGTAATAACATTGAATGTTAATGGCTTGAACATCCCAATCAAAAAACATAGACTGATAGCATGCATTAAAAATATGAACCATCTATATTCTGTATAGAAGATACTCACCTCAGACATAAGGATATTACCAGGTTGAAATTGAAATGATAGAAAAGATATTCCATGCAAATAGTAACCAAAAAAAGTTGGAGTAACAATACCAATATCAGGCAAAATACATTTTAAATGCTAAACTGTTATAGGGGAAGAGGAAGGTCATTATATTTTAATAAAAAGGGCAATTCACCAAGAAGAAATAACTATACTGAATATTTATGCACATAACCTGAGTGCCCCAGATGCATGAGGCACACACTGGTAAAACTGAAGGGAGAAATATATGTCTCTACAATAATAGTTGGGGATTTAATAAACCACTCTCAGTATTGGATAGAACATCTGTACAGAGGATAAATAAAGAAACAAAGAGCTTGAATAATATGATAAATGGAGTAGACCTAACAGATATCTATAGTGCATTGCACTCCAAAGCAGTAGGATATTCATTCTTTTCAAGTGCTCATGATCATTCCCCCGGACATACAATATGTTGAATCACAAGACAAGCCTCAATAATTTTAAAAGACTGAAATTTTATGCAACACTTTCTCTGATCATAGTGGAATGAAGCTGGAAATCAATAATGGACAGAATAAGGGAAAATTCATAAAGATATGGAGATAAAACCACACTTTCTTAATCAGTGGGTCAAAGAAGAAATTGCAAGGTAATGCAGCAAATATCTAGAAATGAGTGAAAATGAGAAGACAACATATCAAAATCTATGGGGCACCGAAGGGCAGTGCTGAGAGGGAAATGTATAGCCCTCAATGTTTACATTAAAAAAGAACAAAGACCTAAAATTGAAAATTTAAATGCAAATCTTGAGGAACTAGAAAAAGAACTGTAACTAATCCCAAACCAAGCTGAAGGAAAGAAATAATAAAGATCAGGGCAGAATTAAATGAAATTGTCTACAAAAAAAGCAATAGAGAGAATCAACAAAACCAAAAGTAGGCCCATTGAGTAGATAAACAAAATTGACAAAGAAAAAAAGAGAGAAGACACAAATAAATAAAATCAGAAATGAGAGGCAGGTACATTACCACTGACCCCACAGAAATAAAAGAGATCATAAGAGGTTATTATTACCATCTGTATGCTAAAAAACTATGTATACAAGATGGATACATTTCTAGAAGCAAATGAACGACCTACACTGACCTTAGAAGAAATATAAGACTTCAACAAACCATTCACAGGTAAAGAGATTGACACAATCATCAAAAACCTCCCAAAGATGAAAATCCCAGGACCAGATGGCTTCACAGATGAATTCTAACAATCATTCAAAGATGATCTCATACTAATCTCACTCAAGCGCTTCCAAAAATTGGACTGTATAGAGTGCTACCAAACTCATTCTGTGAAGCCAGCATGATCCTAATACCAAAATCAGATAATGATACTACAAAAAAATAAAATCACAGACAAATATCCCTAATAAACATATATCCAAATATCTTCAACAAAAAACATGCAAACTGAATCCAAATGAGCATTAAAAGAATTACACACCTCAATCAAGTGGGTTTTATCCCAAGTATGCAAGGGTGGTTCAACACAAGAAAAACAATTTGTGTAATAAACTACATTAATAAATTGAAGAGGAAAAATCACATGATCTTCTCTATTGATGCAGAAAAGGTGTTTGGCAAAAAACAGCATCCTTTCTTGATAAAAACACTCCAAAAGATAGGAATAAAAGGAAGCTTTCTCATTATGGTGATGCACAAATAGGAAAAACCTACAGCTAGCATTGCTCAATAGTGAAAGACTGAGCTTTCTTTCCCTCTGAAAATCAGGAACAAGACAAGAATGTCCATTGCCACCACTGTTATTCAATAGTGTGCTAGAAGTTCTAACTAGAACAATTAGGCTAGATAAAGAAATAAGAGGCAACAGAATAGGAAAGGAAGAAGCAAAACTTTCACTGTTCACTGACAATCTAGAAAATCCTGAAAAATTCACAACAGAGTTAGTAGAACTAATAGATGTGTTCGGCAAAGCAGCAGGATACAAGATTAATACACAAAAATCAATAGAGTTTCTCAACACTACTAATGAGCAATCTGAGGAGGAAATCAGAAAAAATGAATGAAATATTTAAGAGTAAACTTAACCAAGGACCTAAATGACCTGTATTCAGAAAACTACAAAACATGGCTTAAAGAAACCAAAGAAGACTTAAATAAGTGGAAAGACATTCCATATTAATAGACTGGAAGCCTAAATATCATGAAGAAGTCAATTCTACCCACATTATTTACAGATTCAAATCAATACCCCAAAAAATCCCAACACCTTTTTTTGCAGAAAGGGAAAAGCCAATTATCAAATTTATTTGGAAGAATAAGGGGACCTGAATAACCAAAAATATATTTAAAAAGATGAACTAAGTTGGAGGACTCTCATTTCCCGACTTTAAAGGATATTATTTAGCTACAGTGGTAAAAACAGCATGTTACTGGCATAAAGACAGACAGATTGACCAATAGAACTGAATCAAAGACTCAGAAATGTACTCTTACATCTATGATCAAGTGATTTTTGACAGAGCTGCCAAGTTCTACCAGCTGGGAAGAACAGTATATTCAACAAATGGTTCTGGGAGAACTGGATAGCTATATCCAAAAGGAAGTCATATATCATACCTTATACAAAAATTAACTCAAAATGGATATAGGACCTAAATATAAAAGCAACAACCATAAACTCCTAGAATAAAATGTAGGAAAACATCTTCAAGATCTTGTGCTAGGTGGTAGGTTCTTAAACGTTACACCCAAAGCACAAGTAAGAAAAGAAAAAAATAGATAAACGGGATCTCCTCAAAATTAAACACTTTTGCATCTCAAAGGACTTTGCCAAAAGGGTGAAAAGGCAACTGACTCAATGGGAGAAAATATTTGGCAATCACATATCCAATAAGGGCTTAATAGCCATGATATACAAAGAAATCATACAACTCAAAGATAAAAAGATCATTTACCTGATGAAAAAATGGGCAAAAGACTTGAAAAAAACATTGTCCAAAGAAGAAATACAAGTGGCAAAAAACAGATGAAAACTGTTCAACATCAGCAGTGATTCAGGAAATGCAAATCAGAATTACAATGGGATATCCTTTCACACCTATTAGAATGGCCACTATTAAAAAGTTAGAAAACCACAAGTTTTGGAGAGGATGAGGAGAGACAGGAATGCTTATTCATTTTTGGTGGGAATGTAGAATGGTACAGCCTCTGTGGAGGACTGTTTGGCAGTTCCTAAGGTAGTGGAATATAGACTTGCCATGTGACCCAGGAATACCACTACTAGGTATATATGCAAAAGAACTGAGATCAGTGACATGAATAGCTATCTGCACATTGATGTAAAGAGTGGTGTTTTTCATGATTTCCAAAAGTTGGAAACAACCCATGTGTCCATCAACTGATGAATGGATAAACAAACTGTGGTATATACACACAATAGAATATTTATGTGGCAGTAAGAAGAAATGAAGCTGTGAAGCATATGCCAACCTGGATGAACCTGGAGGACATAATGTTGAATGATGCAAGTCAGACACAATAGAACAAATACTATATGATTGCACTATTATGAATTAAATACATTGTGTAAGATCATGAAGATAATAATTAGAATATAGGTCACCAGGAAATAGAATGAATGTAGAGAATGGAAAGCTGAATGTTAATCTGCACAGAATTGATAAAACAGTTGTAAATCTTCGAAAAGGAAAGAAATAGTGAAAGTATATCATAGTATTTGTAATTAGCAGAGATATTATATAGATATGACAGTGGTTGAAAAGATAAGTCTAAGGTCATCTATATAACTAGTAGGAAAGCTAAAAAAATGTAACATGGGACTATATGACATAATGAAACCTCATGTAAAATAAGAATGTGTTATATTGCACATAAGACTATTTTTTACACAATATAAAGACAAATAAACTAGAGATGGAAACAGAACCGTCTCTCTATGTATGGAAGGGGAAGCATAGAGGGATTCAGAGGTGTTGAGTTTTTTTTTTTTGTATGTTTTTTGCTTATTTTATTATTATTATTATTATTGGAATAATGAAAATCCTCTAAATGATTGAAGTAATGAATTTAAAACTATGGGATTATATCAAATATCTTTATTGACTGTACATTTTGGATGGATTTATGCTTTATTAATATGTATCAATAAAATTGGTTTGTTAAAAAAATTTCTATTATAGAAAACATAAAAAAATATGGGTAGTCAAATTATTTTGTACAGCATTTCACAGCCTTTCATATCATCAGCAATCAGGAAAGTCTACTTAATGTGAACTTGCCTGATATCCAGCTGCATGTGGTTCTAATTTAATTCCTCCTTAACTCAATCCATACTTTGCTATTTGTAACACTGCAATCATTTTCCAAGGTTTTATCAGAGCTCCAATCACCAACTACTTTTCCAGGCTGTAGTTTCAGGGTTTCACTAGAGAAGTGACCATATGATATTTTATGGAGAAGAAAACTCCAGAGAAGTGTCTCATGTTCTCATTAGATGCCAGAGTGTGACATAGAATAAGCTCACATCAGTGAGGTGGGAGCTACAGGTGGAGAAGGCCTTCATTCTACCTGTGGTGGAGCTGGTCCCGAGGATGTGGAGACAAGGTGCTTGTGTAGAAGACAATCAGAGAATGTAATAAAGCATGCAGACCAGGACAATGAGGTTGGTGTGCCATGAGAGCAGGACAAAGGGCAGAGAACAGCCTTATAGAAGTCCACGTTCACTGTCAGAGGTAAGTTAATGTGTGTGTCTAGCACTCACAGGCTCCATGAGCCCCACGCAAACAGCATATGCAGCTTATTATTCAGTATGTTTACATAGAGCACAGGATAGCTGATAGCAGCATGGTGGTTCGGGGCCACTGCTGGGAACAGGCAGATTTCTGTTGCTCCAATATGAAAAACAAACAAGACTTGAGCTAGAAAGTCCTCCTCAGATGGTTTTAATCTAAGATAAGATGTTATCTAGATGGTTGAGCACAAGCAGAAGAGAAGCAGATATCCAAGATATCATAAAGGATTGGCAAAGGGGGATCCAACAGAGTATGGATGCAAAATTCTTTTTCACTCCAATGAGATGAGTCTTCTAAATAAACCAGTTGCATTAAAAATGATATGTGTAGGACACGAAAGGGTAAGGACATGCAGCCAAAGTAAATTAAGTTTTCTTGGTTGCGTGAAATTATTATTTTATTATTTTCCTGTTAAATTGGTTAGTATTTATAATTTCAGATTCTAATTTGTGTTTCAGAATATGTGTATTAATAAGTTACAATTGTGTTGAAAAATAAGGTGAATTAGATTTTAACTATTTGGGTATCCACTGTGTTCTTACACCCTGTTCTCAATATGGCAACCCTTGACTATAAAACAATGTACATTGAGTTGGTGCCAATCTGAATAAGAAAATCAAGTGAATATGAGAGTATTTGTAAATAAGACAAAATATCTAAAACATCCAATGATATTAAAGAGTATTAAAAGCATCACATGTAATAAGTGGTTATTGAACTGTGACATACAAGAGGAAATTATTTTTGGCCCAAGGGTGAAAAATATATATTTTTCCAAAAAGGAAAAATATATCCTCAAACCAACAATGAACTAGTGGGCATAATTTATTTTTATTCATAAGAAATTTAGAAAAATTTATAACAGTAGACTGTAAATGAATATGACACTAATATTGATCATTAAGGAAAAATGACTTTTAAGAAAATTACTTCTTGTTCATTGTACTTGGATGATTGATAAACTTCAGAAAATTCAGGGAAGTGGTGGAATGGGTGTTCTGCAGAAGGCATTTCAAGGTTAGTGCGTGCCTGGGTGTGAAAAGGGGCAGCAAGAAGTGGGATGGACAAAAAATGGGAAGGAGGGGTACACCAATCCTGCCTGTTATACACTTAGTTGAGAACCCACCTAGGTCCCCATATTTTAGGCCCCCTCCCACGTTTCTTTCATCCTCAAGTCTTAATCTTTTACCTTATAGTGGAGTTTTGAGGAAAATTTCTGTCTTTCACTGCAGCCCCAAGTAGTCCTTAGTTTAATGCCTGGATCAGGGCACACCCCTAACTAAAGGCAACCAGATGTGCTGCACTGCTCAGCTGGTCTGAACTTTTCATTCCTGTTTTTCCCTTTCTGACTCTTTTACTGTTCATCAAAACATGCTCTTTTCCTTCTTAAACTGTGTTTTTCCCTCTTGTATTCTAATCTTTCCCTCAAAGAGCAAAATATCTTTCTGCTAAATTGTCTATTTTATGAAATCATAGCCTTGATATTTCTTTAAATTTGCTTTCTAAAGGATGGTACAAACTCACTTTGTGTGAATCCCTTATAGATCTTCTCTTCTCTTGGTTGTCCTACCTACTTTGGGTGGTCTCCAATTTTAGGCCCAGGATTCTCTATTTTTAGGCCCAGGATTCTCTATGTCCAAACACTTCAGTTACCTTTCAAGACTCAAGACCAACCAGCTAGTTCTATGTTCCCTATTCTGATGTTTTGGGCACTTGGTGGTTTATTCCATGTTGCTCCCTGAAATTCATAGTAAAGAGAATCAGGACTATTATGACCCCAACCATGAAAAAGGGCTGGATTAATATAGTTATTTTATACTTTGCTCTGCCTCTAAACCAGAATGAATCAGAACCATACCTTTCTAGGTCATCCCCATATAGAACTGTGCATTTCTTTTTTTTTTATTATTTTTTTTTATGTGGCCTTCTGATGCTGGCTGCCACTGATCCTTGTCCCTTGTTTTTTTTTTTTTTTTTTTTTTATTGTGGGTAAAAATCAAATTTTTCACAATACATACCAATATTTGTAAAATGATATATAAATATATATGCATATATGTGTATTTGCTTACATAAATGTTACTTTTATGTATATATATATATATATATATATATATATATACATTTTAAAAGGTGCTTAGATTACCTATATATTACACAGAAATTACAGGGATTCCCATGTTCCCCACCTCCCACACCTTCCACAACATCCCACACAAACATCCTTCATCCGTTTGGCTCATCACCCTTAATGGATATACACATCCTGGGGCCTTGCCACCAAGCATAGACTACAGTTCACATCGTAGACCACATTCTCTCCCAAACGGTTCTGAATGGTGTGTGCTGATTTAAAATGGCCTACATCCATTGCCACAACTGCACTCAGGACAACCCTCAAGTCCCGAAAAAGCCCCCTGTATTTTCAACTGCACTTCCCCTCCCTGCCCTGAAAATGTCCAGTGGCCACTGGCTCCACCTCACTGTTATAATTTCTTCCATTGCTAGAATCACAATATGTGTACAACAGAATATCATTAAGTCCACTCTAGTCCATAGTTCTTCCCCGAGTCCTGAGGGATTGGGATGGTGATTTCTAAGTTAACTTTCTGAATCCAATATCAGAGGAAATCAAGAAATTCTTCTATTGACCACTCACCAGATAATTTGCTGTAATAAACTATTTACACATCACCTTCTCTGTGTGGTTATTTAATATTGGAGATATTTTTTTCAAGGTCCTTTTTGCAGCTGCTTTAACCTCATTGTTTTTCAGGCTATAGATGAGGGGATTCACTAAGGGAGTAACCACACTGTACTGTACAGAGAAGATCAACTCCAATGGTGAGCCTGAGGTTGGCATGAGATAGCGAAGAAAAACTGAGCCATAAAACAGGAGCACTACAGTGAGGTGGGAGGAGCAGGTAGAGAAGGCCTTGCTTCTACCTGAGGAGGAAGTGATGCTCAGGATGGTGGAGACAATACAGGCATAAGAGAAGAAGATCAGTAAGCAAGTTCCAAGGGCATGTAAGACACTGGATCAGAGCAAGACAGTAAAATTAGTTGTGATATCTGAACAGGACAGAGGGAAGAGTGAGGGCAGCTCACAGCTGTAGTGGGGGATGGAATCATCACAGAAGTCCAAGTTCATAGCAAAAAGGATGTTGACGAATGCATCCAGAAATCCCAGTCCCCAGGATCCCCACACCAGCCCCTTACAGAACTGGTTGCTTATTACCTGTCCATAGAGCAGAGGGTGGCAGATGGCAACATAGCGGTCATAGGCCATCGCTGAGAGCAGGCAGGCTTCTGTGCCCCCACACTCAAACACAAAGAAGACCTGAGCCAGACAGCCTCCAACAGAGATGGTTTTCCTCTGAGACAGGAGATTCTCCAGCAGCTTTGGCACTGTGGCTGAAGAGAAGCAAAAGTCCAGAAAGGAGAGGTGACTCAGGAAGAAGTACATGGGTGTGTGGAGCTGAGGATCTGCCCTGATGACCAGCAGCATCAACAGGTTCCCCATTAGGGTCAGGATGTAAATTCCCAGGAACAGCACAAAGAGCAGAGCCTGGACATGGGTGTAAGCAGACAGTCCAAGAACGATGAACTCGAGGATGGTGCTGTGGTTCCCCAAGGCCATTTAGAGGTGCAGCTGTCTAGAAATCAAATAGGGACAGATGTGTAACCTCTATTGACTACATTCATTAGTTGGGAAAGTGGGTCTTCCATGCAATTAACTTAGAGTTCATATATGCCATCACTGATGCTTTTTAATCCTTTCTTCCTGTGCAATATGCTGCTTTAATTTTTTTACTCTGGTACAACTTCACCATAATATCATTCTATGGTCAATATTCTATCTCAGAGATTGCTGAAAAAATTAACAAAATCTCCCAATCTGGACCATGATTCAGTTAGTAACTTTCCTTTCACTGAAACTGTGCTCAACAATATTACTTTACTTTGCAGATTCTAGTGGACTTCCTCGAGGGCATATTTCAAAGCTTGTGCTTTTTCTTCATCACTCAGTTTTTTGCTCCTATTAAAACCTACCAAGAATGCATTACTGCTTGATTTTATTATTTATATTCCTTAGGTTTTTCACAGGGCATTGCACATATATTTTCAATTTAATATTTTAGATAAGACTGAAATATATAAGCATTAGCATTTTTGTTTGCATGTATGTATGTATTTCTATGTGTGTGTTTGTATTTTATGTATTTGAAGGATGGGGTAGAAGGAATAAAGGTGGAATTTGCATAATCTAGTTTGCTGAATAGAAAATTGAACATCAGATGTCATATAACTTGTCCAATTTGAAAATATGAAAAGACATGATTTGATTTCAATATGTAGGCCTATAGGACAAGTATAATTCCATACAGAACCTTCCAACCAAGGCTTGGTCCTTGAAATCCTCTATTGTCTGTCATCTATGATTTTCTGATTGTCCACATACTACCCTACAGAGAGCCTCAGTGCAGAGGAAAGACTAGTGTACTTAGCTCTGTTCACCCCAGGGGCATCTCTGACTCTCTCTCCATTTTCTCAAGCAGCTGCTTACCTTGGAATACCCTGTCTTTCAATCCATATCTTATTTACATTTTTATTTGCACTGAAATTTCTTTTTGAGGTATCACCTTGACGATTTCCTTCTCTGAACTCACCATAAAATATCATAATAGAAAATGATTGCATCTTAAACCCTATTGTTTAATCCTCAGAAAAAATTTGGAGCAAATCAGCATATCGAGATTTTTCAAATGAGGAAACAAAATATTAGTTTATCTTTCTAAATGACTAACAACATCTTTCCGACTCTTATGTATCTGATTGCAAAGACCATGCTCTTTTTATAATGCTGTTCTATCTCCCTACTTAAAAATTTCTTAGGAATTCCAATTTTTCTCCCCATTATGATTGAATCAATGTGGTAACAATAAATAAATCTCATCCTAGTTTGCCATCACATGAATCACATCACTCTTTCTCTTGTAGTCATTGTAGTATGTGTTTCTTTTTCTCTTGAGGGTGGTGATTGTATTGTATATTATTTTCTATCCAGGGCACTTTGTCCAGTCAAGAGAATTGCATATAGTGGACTTCCAATAAGTATTTGTTAAATGCAGAAAAATAATGAGGTGAATAATACAGACTCTATAGCTAATATTTTAGGGAAAGAATTCAGATCCATAAGCTTGATAAAGACTCAGAACTAAGGAGAAGTAGAAAGTAAAGGTAAAGTTATCTCGTGTGTGTGTGTGCGCGCGCGCGCGCTCATGTAGGGACCGTCAGATTGTTGTCAACATTGTATGGAGGGTCAGGCAGTGGGCTGGCCTGGTGCACCATCATCTGCCAGATCCTTGCACCTGAGTCATCCCATACTCCCTGGCCAATTTTTCAATCCACTAGAAAGTGAACTGTTGACATACATCTACAGCTACCTATCCATCAATCTAACATCCATCTGTCCATCTATTCAATCATCCATTCATTCATTTTGTAATTCATTCATTTCTTTTAATTCGGTAATTCTCATGTCATCTTTCCAAAAGCCTATTTTTACAGAAAACAAATATTTGGAGATTGTCTGCTGTTTGTCATACTATGTATGCATTTGAGAGGAAGACATCTTTTTATATGTCCAAGTTCAATAGCTACATACTGTTCTTTTCTTTTAGATTTTCTCACCCTTCCTAAGAATCCAGCCTAAATTCTCTTCTTATACTTTTTATTATTCCTAGCCTGAACACTGAAATAGGACTCTATACTCAGATATTACCTTTACATGAACTGGCATGTCTGGCTTAGTAACTTCAAACACTGTCTGACCAGTCCTCTGAACTTTTAGTCTGCCCTGTAATATCTATCTTTTCCCTTATGCCACAGATTCTGATATTGTTGTAGCTCAAAGACTCACAAACAATTTAAATTCTGCAAATCCAGCCACCTGTCCTTGTCCTTTATAAGCATTTCCCAACTCTTAACATTAAAAATTTAAACAACTTGGTAGCCTACTAGAGCTTCTTAGTTTCATTTTACATCTCACCCCTGCCTAGTAGGTTAATAAATAACATAGATGATTAAAATTAACTTTACTTTAATACTGAAGGAGAACAACATTCTGAAAAAAATCTATCTTAAAGATCTCCTCTATCTCTGCACTGGTCAAATCCTTTTAGGAGTAAATAATTTCTGGGGTATCTAGTCACAATATTAACACTTTTAGGTCTGATGAAAAATAATGGTGATGATATTGCTGCTGAAGATAATGAAGAAGATAATACTAGACACCATTCATTTTACATATATTAACATGCTTATTTCTCATACCAGTCCTATGAGATAGTGGCCATTTGTATCCTTTAGCCATCTTCTTCTTTTAAATATTTGAGTGACTGAGGCACAAAACAGTTGAAACTTGCCCAAAGCCAAAGAAGTATCAAGGGGTGGAGTTGGAATTTGAGCTTAGTTGCTTGGCAAGTAACTTATCACATCCTTTCCATGGGGACAGGGAGCTGTGAAAGATTTCTTGAGTAAGACACATATAAAATTAGATCCTTAACACTTTGTCAGACTTAAATGATACTAATTTTTAAATTTTCTTTAATTTCATAAATGCTAATGCTGGGATTGATGAGTTAATTGGAAAGGAAAGGAAAGATATTCAGCAATTCCTCTATTTATTGAGTAGGGGAAAGCACTCTACATGGCCAAAAATGGGGGCATATAGAAAATCAGAGGTTGTATTAATCCCAGGGTTACAGGGAGGTCCTTGGACTGGTGAGTAGTGAGAGTAGTAAAAACATCACATTGCTAAATATAATTGTTTCTTTAGTATTTCTTAGCTTTATAACCCCTTCCTCTATTTGTTGCAGCACTTACATTAGTTTGATCAGTTCTGAAGGTGGAAGAAATAGTAATAGCTGAACTGTAACTTTCTATGGCACATATTAATTGGCCATAGAAAATGATCAAAATTCCACCATCTACTTTGATGTACTCTCCCCAAACCTTTCCCACTCTGCTAGATCCTGGAGTAATTCAGAGTCTGAACCCAGAATGCATGAAATCTGTATACCAATTGTCCAAGGTAGTCTCTGAGACCAGAGAGATTTCCTCAATTAACTGCTCATAGTAAGTGACTACACAGATACCACTGTTTGGAAATTGTAAAAGTCTGCCCAGATTTGTGGAGCTCATTCTCCCTCACATAGAAAATGTATGGAAAAGCCCTTGGGAAAAGATGCATTTCAGAAAGCCAGAAAAAGACCTCACATGAGGAAAGGGAAGGACCTGGTCAGGAGATGTGCAGAGGACGGGTTCAGAGGGAAACTTCAGTCCACACTAGAGGTTATTACCTAGCTTGAGGCTTTTGTGGCATGGAAGAATTCCTGCAGCTTAGGTCTTTTCCTGGGGCCACACGTCTCTGTGTTCATGAAGACTAAGCACAGGAACTTCAGATGAATTTTTATTTCTATTGGGAAATCCCAATGAGGGCATCACAATGGACTACTTGAGAAGCTTCAGGGCTCACATTCTTTGAGCTCTGGCTTGGTGCTGCCTTTCTTTCCCACTAGCCAACAGGTTTCTAAAATCCTCAACAAAAGGTGAGAAGGAAATCTTTTTGATAGCTTAGACCCAACATAGGGCAATCTCTTAGTTTTGTTCCCTGTCTCTTAAATTCTGCGCTAGGAGAAACTGTAAAGTGATTCACACATATAACTCTTTAAAAAGGACAGGAATAGATAAGGAAGTCAGTAATTGGCCAGTTGAGTCTGACATCCAGGAGACAGAGAGCCAATGTCTTTTATTCCCTGGAGTCACAGCCTGAAGGTCATCTTTAGATCATTAATTAGACAAGCTGAAATTGGTATGAACCCCTGGAGATTCTATTTATTATGGTATTTAAGCTGCTAGGAATACCATTCAATGAATTGACCAAAACAATGGAAATTTATTGGCTATGGTTTTGAGGCCAGGAGAAGTTTCACAATTGAGATGTCAGAAAGGTGATCCTTTCTCATTAAAGACTGTGTCATTCTGAGGCTACAAGTTGGCTATCCTTGGTCTTTAGCTTTCCCTTCACATGGCCATGCTCATTGGGGGCATTTTTCTTCTGGGATCCACGGACTTCCAGCTTTTGCCTGTCCCTATGGCTTCTCTATCTGTTGTTTTCTCTATAAGACCTCCAGTAATAGGATTAAGACCCATCCTGAATAAGTTGTCCTGCACCTTACCTGAAATCCTCTCATCAAAAAGTCCTGTAGACAATGGATTTCTATCCATAAGAATGGTTTCAGAACATGTTTTTCCTAGGTACAGAACACCAAGCCTCCACAGTCCATCCTCTGTACCACAAAAACACATGCTTATCCCAAATGCAAAAAACATTCATTCCATCACAATATCCCAAGAGTCTTAAGCAATTTTAGATTGAAGTTCACCAAAATCATTTATAGGTGTGTTGCATCCTGGGAAAAAGTTCTTCTCCAATGGACCTGTGAAACCTAGTAAACAAATTATCTTCATCCAATATGCAATAGTGGAACTGACATAGGAATAATAAACATTACCATTTCAGATGGGAGAAATTGAATTAATGAAACAGAGAATAAAAAAAAACATTATAGAGAATCAATATAACCAAAAGTTTGTTCTTTGGCAATGAATGAATTTCTAAATTCATGAATGGCATGAAATTGGAATCAGCTTTGGGGTTTGGTTAAATAACTCATAGTACACGCATATAATAGAAGACCAGCAAGCAGGTATTTTAGAAAATGAGTTACATTTTCACGCATATTTATAAATGACTTATAAGATATTTTCAAGTGAAAACATTTTTATTTCATATTTGTCACTGTTAAAAATGACTGAGTAAACATGACTTTTTGTACATGTTTCTGAGTGTATAGGAGGATTGGGTTGTATTTTCCCATGATTCCTTCTTTCTTCCACCACTTGCTCCTGTTTTGAAGGGGATAGCATGAAGAGGAGTAAATTTATTGTTAAAATTATGTTTTGATGTGTTTTGATTTTCAGTACCCATGGGAAAAAATAAACTTTTTTTGTAGATACTTCATCTAGTCAATTCTCAGAATATTTCACCTCCCTCCAGAATAGAGTCTGGAGAAATATCCAGCATAATTTTTGATTTTGTGGTACTTCTCATGAATGAAATGTTCCACTTCAGGCACAACATTTTTTACTCTGGATGATAAAACTAGAGATGCAGAGGAGAAGAATGTTTTCAAGGTAAACTTTTCATTGTAGAATAGTTTTATGACTTACAGAGAGTTTTCAAAGATAGCACAGAGAGATCCCATACGCACCACCTCAGTCTCTCCAATTGTTGAAATCTAACATTGCATAGCACATTTGTCATAAATAATGAACCAATATTGGAATATTATTATTTCAGAATTCCCATCCAGGATACCATATTACATTTAGTCATTAATCTCCTCAGGCATATTTTGGCTCTGACAATTTTTCAGATATTCCTTGTTTTTAATGTCCTTGAAAATGTTGAGGAGTGCTGGTTGGGTATTTTTAGAATCTCCATCAATTTGAGTTTGTCTGATGTTTTTCTCATGGTTAAACTTGGGTGGTGGGTTATAGGGAAGAAGACTGCAATGACAATGTGCCAGTCTCATCACATCATATCAAGGGTACATAGTATCAACATGACTTACCACTGTTGATGTTGAACTTGACCACATGGCTAAGAGTGTTTGTTAGGTTTCCCCACTATAAAGTTGTTCTTTTTTTCTCCTTTTCCATCCTTTACTCTTTGAAAGGAAATCAATAAATGCCATCTATATTTATGGAGTGGGATGTTATGCTTTTGATCCTTAAGGGAATAGTCTCTAACTAAACTATTTGGAATTATTCTAATGAGAGATTTGTCTTTTCTCCCTAATTTATTCAATTATTATTTATATATTATATATTATTGATATCATGATGGGCACATGATTATTTATTTTATATTTTTGCTTCAGAACCAATAATATTTTATTTATTTTATTGCTCAAATTTTCCAGCTTTGACCAGGGGGAGCTTTTAATTTGGTCTTGTGTCCCATTGACATAGAAAGGATCATTGTTGTTTTTTTGAGCACTTCCTTACCCTACAAGATACTTCAGACTCACCTTGTATATTCCCTGCTCCAGCCCTAGAATCATCCATTTCTCCAAGGAGCCCTGATTCCTTTCATTGGAGAATGATATTAGGAACCAAGATTTCGGTACTGGGTACACTCATTGCTACTGGGTTGTTGCTGCTTTCAAGTGCAAAGAGTTGACAAAGCAAGGAAATATATGCATGTATATTAACCTGCATATTTATAATATCTATAAATATATCTATATATAGCTAGGGGGAAATAATTTTAGTTTTGCTTTTCTGGGTTACCAAAGAAAGAGTGACTTACCACATCTATGTAATTTTTACTTTATCCTTTTAAATTTTTCATATTTTCAAAATATAAATGCATTATTTTGTAATTGGAGAAATAACAATGTTAAATAATGTCAGAATTGACAAATTATAAGAAAATAGAATTATTTATCAAAAGCCAGGAGGAGTAATTGCCATGTGGGGATAAAATGTGTAAATGCCTAGCATCATGGCTGACATGTAGTAAGAGCTCAGTCAATGTTAGTTTCCTTATCTCTTTCACATAATCACTAGGAAAAGACAATTATAAAATATAAGACTAAGGAGACTTATGAATTATAAAACCTGTCATCTCTTTGCTCTACTTCAGTCCGGGAAAGAGAGCATGCACATGTTTCTAATGAACTTAGCTCTCTCTATATTCTTGTTTACCTTAATTGCTCCCCACTGATCTTAGAAGTTGTTTAAATATATTGTGAATCACTGATGTGAACAATAAATTAAAAACTTCCAAGAAAATAAATAAATAAAAATGAAAAGAAAAGAGGAACAATAGGCTTGAAAAATTTTTTGCAATCAATACAGATGAATAGACTTGAAAAAAGTTTGCAATCAATAGCAATAGAATAGTCAACATGTTTATTACAGAAAGAACCCTATAAAATTTGTAAGAAAACTACTAAATCATTATTAATTACATGCATGAGGAAAGCATCAAATTATTTACATAAATATTACCATTAGCACATAAGAAATGATTATAACTGCCAAACAGATAAAATCCACCTTCACAAGTAAATCAGTGAAAATTAAATCCACGATAATTCCTTGATTGTCAGAGTATAGTTAATTTTTAAAAAGCCTAAAATGTAATTTAGAGAATATAGTGGTCAAAGAAAAGTCCATATCCTGTAATTTCAACGTAATTTGATAAACAACTTTGTGGAAATCACATTGGATTAGATATCTGAGTTCGCTTACACTTTGATATAGTAAATCCTCTCTGGAAATTTACAAAAAAGAGAAAAGTTTACAAAATTTAAAATGATGTTTCAGAGTAGTGAAATTCTGATATTTATCTTTTATGACCAAGATGATAAATAAAGGAATAAATAAGAACTGCAGGAGGTACTTACTATCAAGGACTAAGGAAAAATCTTTTAGCAAGAAGAGAGAAATGAAAAATGTCCCTAAAAGATGGTCTGAATGACAGTAGAATTTGCAACAGCAACAGTGGAAGTGAGACTACCAAGAAATAATAAATTATTCAAAGAAAACAAGTGTCCACCAATGTTGTGTTTCTATCAAGAATATCTCTTTTGAATAAGGGACAAATAAAGAGATTCACAAATTACCAAAACTGAAAAAGTTTGCAATCTAGAGTTTTGCCCTAAAAGAACTTTTAAAGAATATACGTGAGGGAAATTTAAAATAATCCTGAAGTATGCTTGAGTTGCCAGAAGAAATGGCTAACATTTAAAATAGGTAAATCCAAACCAATACTAATAATAAATTAGCATTTATTTTGTGGGGTTAAGAAACAGACAAGTGAAATATCTAGCAATGACATTGTTTAGAATGGTGAAGTACCCCAAAATAGGTGCATAGTATTAACAATATTTTACCATTTAGGATAACTGGTAGGGTCCCATAAGGTGTTGCAACAAATATGCAAACAAAATATAAAACAAAATAAGATAAAAGTTATACAGGTGTGGAAAAATGATAATACATTATGAGCAAAGGATTATGGTTAATTTAATTTTGTGACATGATGTTCTAATGAGGACAAAAAGAAAAAAATGAGAGGATAGAATAGAAAGGAAGAAAGAAATGCAGGAGGGAAGGAAGGGAAGCAGAAACTCTGACCTTCAATATTTAGGAACAACTGCATGACGAATAAAATAGGTGACTATTAGAAACACTAGGTGAGTTATTAAATGTAAAATGACCTATGTAAGTAATGGAATGTAGTAGACTTGAACTTATTTTGAAAAATGGAAAATAATTATTCATTGTAGGTTAAAATGTTGGATACATTATTGCATATAAATATGATTGAAATTCTGTATAAGAATGTGTGATACTTAGTGATGTAGAGAAATCAACTATTGTTTTAAGTTTGAAGTAGTGAATAAACACACAATTGAACCGAATATTCTTGAAATATCTATTACACATTTTCGATTTTATGAGGAGAAAAGACAATAAAAACTGTGCAGGGACTAACTTGCTTCATATGTTTCCATCCTGTATAAATGTATACAAAAAATAATAATAAAATAAGCACTAAAGAGTAGCCATCAAAAGGGTAACTTGGGTGAATCACATATTAATAATTGACTATTTCTTAAATCCTTCTTAAAATAATGCTATCAAAGGAAAAAGAAAATTAGTTGAAAATCCTAGAATTCTCAATGCAGGAAAACAGGAAAATAGACAATAGGCATTTCTGTGGGAATGGTCTGAATCAAGTTTGTCTTACATGAAATTTGGTAATGCATATTTTCAATGAATGTTTCACTAGCTTATTAGATAAAATTGTCTTAAGCCAAATCTCCTTTGGGAAAAGAATTTAGGTGAATTTGGAACCTCCAAGTGTGCGGTGGCTTGGAGGGGCACTACTGTTGGGAGGGGCAGAGAAAGGTAAGGTGGTAGACACCAAAGATTTTCTGTGTCTCAAAGCTGCTTGGAAATTTTTTCCAAGGGTCCAAAACTTTGAAAAATAATTATGGCCCATTAAGCTTAATATTTTGCCTTTTTCTCACTCTTCTGACATGTATTGAATTCCTTCTGTAATATCCCTCTCATTCACCTCCCATTATTTCTCCCATTCTCCCTTCTATCTCTTCTTCTCATACCTGTTCTAATCCTTTCTAATTTCTCTTTTCTGCCCAAGAAAAGTCATATTTCCAAAATTATTTTTTAGGCCAGTCATTTTTCTGCTGGCCCTCAGTCTCACATTCATCTTAAATGCTTTGATTTATATGGACTAGATTTCTTCAGAGACCATTTCCTAGATTCCCTTGCTGACTGGCTTCTGGTTAGGTTTGACCAATGGGAAGCATGGTCAAGGAAAAGAAGCTGCTAATTTGGTTCTGGCAAAGGCATGGAGTACGTATTCAGTAACTCCAGCATCAGCTGCTCAATTTTCCTTCTTGGCTACGTATTAACTGGCCTCAGCACTTCTTCATCAGTCCAACAGTGTTGACCCCTGGGTTCAGTCATGCTGCTGGCCACTGTAAATGGAGTGGAATTCTCTTCACTTTGCCATATTCCAGCTGAAGGTGCCTGCAGAAAAAGAGTGTATGGAAAGTATCTTCATGTTTGGTCTCTGTCATTCCAAGATGACTCCCACTTCCAAGCATTCTTAATTCCTTCTACATTTTTTCATGTCCCCTCCAGTACAAGCTCATCCCTCCATCCTAATTCCTACTTTTCATTTTCAAGTTTATGTCACTTTATTATCTGAGGCTCTGACTCTTAGTTCTAACAGAACTAGCCCCATAGGGATCCAAATAAGAATTCAGGTCATAGAGAATCTTCTCAGTGCCAAGCCTAATGAGATTGTTTCACAAATAAAAGGGAGAATAATTCTGTAACACATTCACTTGGGTTTAAATAATTATCTGATCAATTACTCTATCCCTGAACAAGTGAAATATGAGCAAAAGATTTCAGGTTGCCCTTGTGTTATTCAAGAGTTTTTCTAAAGGAAAGAGGGTCTTACAATGTACTTTTTAAATACGTGATGTGAGGAAACGTAATGTCTATTTTTTAACTATCTTGATGTGATTCTTCCCTTTTTCCAAATCATCATTTGCTTATTTTCTGTTATGTAGGCTGTTAGAACCATTTATTTATTTATTTATTTATTTATTTATTTATTTATTTATTTTTTATTGTGGATAAAAAGCAAAATTTTCACAATACATACCAATATTTGTAAAATGATACATAAATATATATGCATATATGTGCATTTGCTTACAAAATGCTATATATATATATATATTTTTTATTAAATATATATATATTTTAAAAGGTGCTTAGATTACCTAAATATTACATGGAACCTACAGGGATTCCCATGTTCCCCACCTCCCACACCTCCCACCACATCCCACACAAACATCTCTCACAAGTGTGGCCCATCACCCTCAATGGACTTACATATCCTGGGGCCTTGCCATCAACCATAGACCACAGTTCACATCGTAGACCACACTCTCTCCCACACAGTTCTGAATGGTGTGTGCTGATTTAAAATGGCCTACATCCGTTGTCACAATGGCACTCAGGACAACCTCCAAGTCACTAAAAAGCCCCTGTATTTCAACTGCACATCCCCTCCCTGCCCCGAAAGTGTCAAGTGGCCACTGTCTCCACCTCACTGTTATAATTTCTTCCATTGCTAGAATCACCATATGTGTACAACAGAATACCATTAAGTCCACTCTAGTCCATAGTTCTTCCCCCAATCCTGAGGGGACTGGGATGGTGATGTCCACTCCACCTCCAAGTGAGAGAGGACTTATATCCCATGGATATAGTGGGTGGGATGATCCTGCCTGCAGATGCAGGCCCTCTCCATTCCCTGGGATGGCCATTGTCCATAGTTGTCTCCTTGCCAGCTGACTTGGATGAGTACATTGAGCTGTAGGGTAGGAGTTGCAGCTCCACCGAGATTCCATGCACACCTGGCACATAGGTAGGCCAGAGGCTCCAGTCTCTGGAAGTATACCTAAAAACTCCAGCATCACATATAGGTTTGAATAGAATGGACTGATGAACCATGTGCAGGGAGGACTTATTTCAGTCCAATTCTGTCACTCTCAGGAGCACAGATTCCAAAATAGAGCCCACGGATAAGGCATCAGTCCCTGGGGCTATCCCCCCTTATATAGGACCTGGGTGTCTCCAGAGCTCTCAGGAGCCCCTCTGTGTGGGGTGATATGCACTTTGATGTTCTATGAGCTCCTACTGAGGTGTGTGTAAGTGTTACCTCTGGGATGACCTCCCGACTCTCTTTGAAGTCTCTTAGCCACTTGAACTCATTTGCCTTTACCTTTTCCCCCTTTTATTCAAGGTCTTTTTCCAGGTGTGTTGCCAGTTGGCACTTGGTATTAATCCCTCGTTGCCAGGGAGGCTCATCCCCGGGAGTCATGTCCCACGTTAGGGGGAAGGTAATGCATTCATATGCTGAGTTTGGCTTAGAGAGAGGCCACATTTGAGCAACAAGGAGGCTCTCAGGTGGCAAACCTTAGGCACCCAATAACAGTAAGCTAAGTTTCAGATGCAAGAGCAAAGACTCATAGAGGTAGTCATCAATAAAAAGAACTCATCAGGGAGCTGCGAGTGTCTAGGTCCCAGTGTCCCGGCCTGAGTTGTCTACCCGACCCCTCCCTCTCCTGGCCTCTCATAGCACAGATCATTCATCAGAGGTTTTATATCTGAGGCCTAAAAGTTTGTTATCCAAGATGATGAATGCTGACATGGATGCTATTGATGCCGAAAATCAGGTGGAACTGGAGGAAAAAACACGACTTATTAATCAATGTTGGAACTCCAACACACACTTGAAGATCTCTCAGCAAGAGTAGATGCAGTTAAGGAAGAAAATCTGAAGCTAAAATCAGAAAACCAAGTTCTTGGACAATATATAGAAAACCTCATGTCAGCTTCTAGTGTTTTTCAAACAACTGACACAAAAAGCAAAAGAAAGTAAGGTGTTGGGATCCATTCTGTTATATGGACATGCTGCTGATTTTTTTTTTTTCTTTAAAATTTGGATAGATTCCAAAAGTTACAGTACCTTTGTTTGTGGCTTCATTGAATATTTATGAAGATAATGGTAGATCTAGGCAAAATTAAGGGCACTAAAAGCATAACTGGACACTTCCATGGGTTTGTTTATTATCTTAGTCTATGAAAACGTGCAAATGTATTGTAGAGATTTTATAATTAGAATTGTATATATTTATGAAAACTTGAAAATTAGTGTTTTATCAAATTTGCTATGATTTATAAGTTTAGCACTATCTTTTATTATAGGCTTAGTTAAAGATGATACAAGGAGATAATTACCATGTTGTAAAAAAGTGACCAAAATCACGTACTGAATGCACAGCTTTATGTACCCTGCCTACCATCTTGTGCCTCTTTTCCATTTGCCTCTTCCTTCCCATTTCCCTTCCCCTAAGGAAAAAAACACTTGGTCCACATTTGTAAAAGTAGTTTTAATAGTCAATCATTTATGAAAATAACCTGAACTTGTTGAAACTTAATCAAAATATGAAAGTTTCTCAGCTATGGCCCATCATTTGTTATATTTAGTAACAAGATAAGCCTGTTAGTTTCTCTTTGATAAACTGAAAGCAGAGGTGATAAAAAAAGACTACTGTTCTTTAAAACTGTGAGTTTCCAAATTGGGAAGATTTGTTCAAAACTTCCTTCTGCACAAAATGACCCACTTGGTATCTGAAAAGATGAGCTCTGGTTGTGTGTATGTGTATGTGTGTGTGTGTTTAAAATAGAAAATCTCGAGAAACATAGAATGGAAAAAATAATAAACAATAACCAACTCCAGTGTTTTCATTCGAGATTTGTGTCATCTCTGGCATTTTTATATGTGAAAGTGGATTGAGTCTGACTAACCTTATGTAAGCCACATCTGGATGAGAACAATTAAAAAGAGTTTGGTTTCTTAAGGTTTATTTATGATACCCAGAAGATCAAGTTTGCAAAAACCCTTAAGAGTATATTAGTATCAGAATCATGAAAAAAATGGGAGAGTTTTACATATGTATTAATTGATAATCTTTCTCAGTATTTTATCTCACTAGTTTTTGAATATTCTGTAAATCCAGCTACATGGTTTGCAGAGTTTTTGGCATCCTTTTACTAAACAGTTTTTAAAAATTCAGTTGTAGATTCCATTTGGTAAAGGAATTTATTAGAAGTAATGTTAAAATATTAATTATAACAGGAAGAGATCCACTGATAAACAGTTTGTGTGGTTTTAGATTTGGGCCACTTTTAATCATAGAATAATAATCTTATGTTTGTATTGGTACAAGTAAGAGTCAATAAATGACTTAGCTGTATGAATATTTAATAGTCATACTACAAACATTTTGCATCCCTTTTGTGACTTAATTTACTAATGTTTGAAAATTGTGTTGCAATTCTTCTTTGCTGTTTAATAAAAAGCCGTTTCGAGAGAAAAAAAAAAAAAAAAGAACTCGTCAGTGGGCCATTCTCTTTTGACAGACACTGTCCCTGCACTCAGATGACTCTTGCTGTTCCCTTGGAGAATGTGGCAGAGCTCTCCAGGCTAGGAATTCAGATTCCCTCATTTATTGAGTTATTGTCCACCCACCGTGACCATGTTCCATCCTTTGATCATTTGAACAATTTTGTATATCTTTCATGTATATTCAGATGAACTTACTCCCATGAATCCCCCCTCCCAGACACCCCCCACCAATAATCCCCTGCAGCACCCATTGTAACCCTTCTGTGATCCAAATCTTCCATGAACATGTAGCCCGTATAATAATCAAATACACTTAATAGGAAAAAGAAACAACAATGATAAGCTTACATGCAAGAGACAAACATAAGGAAACTCAGAAAAAACAAACAGGGAAGCGGCTGTGGCTCAATCAGTAGGGCTCCCGTTTACCATATGGGAGGCCCCGGGTTCGGTTCCCGGGGCCTCCTGGTGAAGGCAAGCCCGCACGCGTGGCGTGGTTAGCTGACCCAGCGCACAAGCAGCAAGGGGGGGATAAATGAATAAATAAATAAAATCTTTTAAAAACAACAAACAAACAAACAATCAAACAAAAAACAAAACAAAACAAAATATAATTAGGGGATTGGGACATTCAAAAAAATGGAAAAAAAAGCAAAAGAAATGTCTTTTTTTAAAAAAAATTCTTTTTTTCCTTTTATCACTGTGTTATCGGACCTCCGGTGTGCCGTGACACCTTCCTCCTCTCAATCCACAGTGTCTCCCAAATTTTCATTTAATTTTCAAAGAAATTTTAGGTCACAGCAACGTCACATACAGAATACCAGACACTCCCAGACACCAAACCACCCTCCCTTCCCCACCCCATATTAAAACCCTTTTTTTTTTTTTTTTGGATGTTAGCATTGTTATAACTGTTACACAGATAGCAAAATATAGCAACTAGACATTGTCAATGATTTACAGTCTAGTTTACATTTTAGACGATACAGCTTAATAAGTTTTGATGATATTTACCATGTTCTGTGTCCATTACTGTAAGGTAATGAAAAACCTTTCCCATGACCACTAAATACCCCATTAGATCTTAACTATTCCTTCCTCCCCACTCCCCTGGGGCATATGAAACTCCCCTGTCTTGACTCATGGAATGTCAAGATTCATAGTTACATGCCCTGGGTATTTGAACCTGCCCTTCCTAATCTACCCACCTGTCAACGCTGCACCACCAAACCCAGTAATATCACTACCCATCTGTCCTATCCCTCAATATGCAACTATACTCTATCCCTTTACCATAGATTATGTCTATATGGGTGATGGCTCAAAGCCTGCTCTTCTCTTACTCTCCTTTGTTAACCTATCTTTCAGACAATGGTTCTCAGAGACTGCTCACTTTCCTCAGTTCAGATCAGTGAGGTCATATACTGTTCATCCTTCAGTGCCTGGCTTGCTTCACTCAACATAAGGTCTTCAAGATTCATCCACGTTATTCCATGTGTTAGCACTTTACTCCTTCTTACAGCTGAGTAATATTCCATTGTATGTATATACCACAATTTGCTTATCCATTCATCTGTTGGTGGGCACTGGGGCTGATTCCAACTTTTGGCAATGGTGAACAATGCCGCTATGAACATTGGTGTGCATATATCTGTTTGTGTCTTTGCTTTTAGTTCTTCTGGGTATATACCCAGCAGTGGAATTGCTGGATCATACGGAAGAGCTATTGTTAGTTTTCTGAGGAACCGCCAAACTGTCCTCCACAGTGGCTGGACAATACCACAGTCCCACCAGCAGTGGATGAGGGTTCTATTCCTCCACATCCTCTTGCCTCTCCAAATATATTTTGTGGTTAGTTTTTCCAGTTCCTTAAAATATACAGTGTTGACTTTTATTGGGAATGCATTTAATCTGTAAATTAGTTTGGGTAGGATAGACATCTTGATGATGTTTAGTCTTCCTATCCATGAACAGGGAATATTTTTCCATTTATTTATGTGTTCTTTGATTTCTTTTAACAGTGTTGTGTAGTTTTCTGTATATAAGTCCTTTGCAACTTTAGTTAATTTATTCTTAGGTATTTGATTCTTTTAGTTACTATTGCAAATGGTATTTTTTTTCCTGATTTCCTCCTCATTGATTTTCTTATATTGAACCATCCTTGCATACCCGGGATGAAACCCCCTTGCTCATGGTGTATAATCCTTTTGATATGTTGTTGAATGCGATTAGCAAGTATTTTGTTGAGGATTTTAGCATCTAGGTTCGTTAGAGAAATCGGTCTGTAATTTTCCTTTTTGTGGTATCTTTATTTCATTTTAGTATTAGGGTAATGTTGGCATCATAGAATGAGTTAAGCAATATTCCTTCTACTTCTATTTTTTGGAAGAGCTTAAGCAGAATTGGTGTTAGCTCTTTCTGGAATGTTTGGTAGAATTCAGCTGTGAAGCCATCTGGTCCTGGGCTATTCTTAGTTGGGAGGTTTTTGATGACTGAGTCTATCTCTTTACTTGTAATTGGACTGTTGAGTTCATCTATTTCTTCTTTCATCAATGTGGGCTGTTTGTGGGTTTCTAGAAATTTGTCTATTTCCTCTAAATTATCGTTCTTGTTGGCATATAATTTTTCAAAGTATCCTCTTTATTTCTGTGGCGTCAGTAGTGATATCCCCTTGCTCATTCCTTATTTTATGTATTTGTATCTGTTCTCTCTTTTTCTTTGTTAGTCTGGCTAAGGGTTTGTTAATTTTATTGATATTCACGAAGAACCAGCTTTTGGTTTTGTTTAATGTTTCCAGTGCTTTCTTATTCTCTATTTCATTTAGTTCTGCTCTAATCTTTGTTATTTTCTTCTTTCTACTTCTTTAGGTTTAGTTTGTTGTTGTTTTTCCAATTCCTCCAAGTGTGCAGTTAGGTTTTCAATTTTAGCTCTTTCTTCTTTTTTAATATATGAATTTATGGCTATGAACGTCCCTCTCAGGACTGCTTTCGCTGCAAAACTAATCAGTTTTGATATGTTGTGTTGTCATTTTCATTAGTTTCAAGGTAGTTACTGATTTCTTGTGAGATTTCCTCTTTGACCCACTGTTTGTCTAAGAGTGTGTTGTTTAACTTCCATATCCTTGTGCCTAACCTGTTTCTCTGGCCCTTAGTGATTTCCAATTTAATTCCATTGTGGTCAGAGAAATTACTTTGTATAATCTCAGTCTTTCTGAATTCATTGAGAGTTGTTCTGTGGCCTAGCATGTGGTCTATTTTTGAGTATGTTCCATGTGCGCTCGAGAAAAATGTAAATCCTGCTGTATTTGCATGTAGTGTTCTGTATATGTCTATCAAGTCCAGGTATTCTAATGTCTTGTTGAGTGCCTTTGTTTCTTTATTGATTTTCCATCTAGATGTTCTGTCTAATGATGATAGTGGTGTGTTGAAGTCCCCTGCTATAATTGCAGAGGCATTTCTTTCTCCTCTTAGTTTTTCCAGAGTTTGCCGCATGTAATTTGAGGCACCCCAATTAGGTGCGTAAATGTTGATGATTGTTCTCTCTTCTTGAGAGATTACTCCTTTTACTAATATGTAGTGTCCATCTTTGTCTCTTACAATAGTTTTGCATTTAAAGTCTATTTTGTCTGATATTAGAATAGCTACTCCTGCCCTTTTTTGGCTATTGTTAGCTTATAATATGGTTTTCCAGCCATTCACTTTCAGCCTCCTTGAATCCCTGGGTCGAAGGTAGGTTTCTTTTAGACAGCATATAGATGGATCATATTTTCTTATCCATTCTGCCAATCTGTGTCTCTTGATTGGTGAATTTAATCCATTAACATTCAGCGTTACTACTTGTAACAAATTTCTTACTTCAGCCATTTTTTCTTTGAGTTAATGTATGTCATATGTTGTTTTGTTTCTCTTTTTGTCTTTTCATTTGTTTTTAAACTCTCCTCCAACTCTCTCTCCCTTGTTTTTTCCTTTCAACTTGTAGAGATTCCTTTAGTATTTCTTGAAGTGCTGGTTTCTTATTGACATACTCTCTTAATTTCTGTTTATCTGTGAATATTTTGAACTCTCCATCATTTTTGAATGCCAGTTTTGCTGCATAGGTAATTCGTGGCTGGAAGTTTTTTTCTTTGAGTATTTTGACTGTGTTATACCCCTGTCTTCTTGCCTCCATGGTTTCAGCTGAGAAATCAGCACTTAATCTTATTGTGCTTCCCTTGTATGTGATGGTTCTCTTTTCTCTTGCTGCCTTGAGTATTTTCTCTTTGTCTTGAGCATTGGACATTTTGACAAGTATATGTCTTGGAGTTGGCCTGTTGGGATTTATACTATTTGGGGTGCGCTGTGCTTCCTGGATCTGCACATCCATCTCTCTCAATAGAGTTGGGAAGTTTTCAGCCATAACTTCCTTCAACACTCCTTCTGTTCCCTTTCCCTTCTCTTCTCCTTCTGGGATGCCCATAATGCGTATGTTTGTGCGTTTTGTGTTATCGGTTAATTCCCTGAGTCCATGCTGAATTTTTTTCTATCTTTTTGTCTATCTGTTCTACTATCTCTTTGATTTCAGCTGTATTGTCTTCCATATCACTAATTCTTTCCTCTGCCTGTTCAAATCTGCTGTTATGCAAATCCAGTGTCTTTCTGATTTCTTGGATTGTGCCATTGTTCACCATCATATCCATTATCTTTTTAGGCATGGCTGCAATTTCTTCAGTATGTTCTCCCAGTGTCTTCTTTATATCCTTAATCTCTTCCTTCAGTTCTTTAAGTTGGTCCATGATATTTGTTTGGATAGCTTTCATTAGTTGTTCGATATTCTGCATCACTTCCTGGTTTTTAATTTGTTCATTGGACTGGTCCATGTTTTCCTGTTTTTTCAGAGTCATTTGTATTTTTTTGTTGCCCTCTGGTCATCATATTATCTTGATGGGTTTGTTCAGTAGATTAGTTTTTCTCTATGCTCTAGAGTTTTATTTAGCTGGTGGTTCTGCGTGTGTGTTAAGTTTTCTCTTTGGCACTTTTTCTTCTCATTTTATTTTCTTGCTTCTTTCTATGTTCCCTTGAAGGCAATAGATTAGGGCCAGAGGAATCAAAAGATGTAAAGAAGGCAGAAAGATAATAGCAATATTGATAAACATTAGAAGAGGGGCAAAATGAGACTTAATGAGATGAATATTTAACTTGTGTAGGCAGTTTACAGTAACAGGAAAAAAAGTGGAGTTCCTACAATGGAGTGGGAAAACAAATGGATGAATATATATATAGTGATTTAGAAGGCTAGAATTATGAGGAGGGAGAGATATAGTAAAGAAAGGGCTGAAAGGAAAGAGTTAATACTAATAAAAAAAAAAAAGAAGAAGAAAACAAAATAGATGGAATAGAAATTGACACCCTTAAGTTGTGGGCCTATGAAAAAATGTTGTATCTAAGAGGCACAACAGAAAGCAGCAGGCAGAAAGAGGAAGGAAGGATAAGCGATAGTTTGGAATACAAAATCAATATAGACTGCAAGTGGGAAATTACTGAAGAAGAAGCACAGCAAAGAAGTGACAAGTTAGCAGCACCTAATTATAAAAAATGAAAGAAAAAAGAAAGGGGGGAGGAAAGAGGAAAGAAAAGCAAGAGACCAGAAATGGAGAAAAACCAAAGAACCATAGAGGCAAGCAGTCAAACAGAGCTAAGGAGGGTCAATGATTCCCCTTGGGTCCACGTGGATCCTCTCTGCCTACTTGTGTTTATCAATTTCCCTGCAGGGTTCTATATGCAGGTCCTGAAACAGCTTTTAGCTATTAAACTAAATTAAAAAGAACTTATTTTTCATTTATTGACGTGACCTTCTCATTTTTTTTTTTTTTTTTTTTTGGCGAAATACAGGACCCAAAATAATTCCTCCTCTAGACCAACCCCCTTACGGAGAGGACCCCATGGAAATTAATCAAGCACGTCCCACTTCCTGGACTTCCCAGGGTAGCTGTATCTCTGATGTTAGTCAGTGCAGAGTGCTAAAGACGGCTGACTCCGCCCCTTCTGGAGCCCAGCACCAGCATCACCGGGATGCTGTGTAAATCAGGTTGACTCTGCAGATTCACCTCTCCTCTCAGCCTGATGCTGCTTCAGGTCGGCTTATCTGCTCCCCAAAGCTATGGGGTGGTCCAGGCAGCCAGATTGATGGCAAAAAAAAAAAAAAAAAAAAAAAATTCCCTTCCCTGTCCTCCAACAGAACCCTCCCTCTTTTGGAGAGTGCCCCCTCTTCCTGGCTCCGCTGCTGCCTGGGGCTTATCCCTGGGCAGCTAGGCAATCAACTCCCTCCCTTCCACCAGGTGCCAATTTGCTCCGGCTGTTCTGTTCTCCCAAGGTCCAAGGGGCTCCAAGCAGCCAAATCCCCAGAAAATAATACTCTTTCGCTCCTTTACCAGTGCCCCCCCTCAGAGAGTGCCCCCTCTCACTAGGCCCTGTCTCCTGGTTGCCAAGCCCTGCTCACGGCTCCAGCCAGCCATTTTATTTTTTTTTCTCCCTAACTGCGGGGCTCAGCCGTCCGTGCCAACCACCACAGACAAGCTTAAAAACTCACGAATCTCTACCGTTCTGTCCATGCCGTTGATACTCGCAGATAGATGTCCCAAGCTTCTCATTCCACGCGCGCACAGCACAGACCCCCGGGCAGGACCCCATCCACAATCTGCCTTGCTCTGGGAGCTTGCAGTGTGTGCCCTCCTACACTAACGCCATCTTGGCCCCCTCTCTCAGAAACCTTTTTGTAACATAGTTTTTTTTAGCTGTTTTTACATCCTTGTTCTTCAGAGAATAGACAGGGATTTACTAGAGGAATAACCACACTGTACTTCATGGAAAAACTAAATTCCAGTGGGTAACTTAAGTTTGGCATGAAATAGCAAAGAAAAGCCGAACCATTGAATAAGTTCCCTACAGTGAGGTGAGAGGAAAAGGTGGAAACGACTTTGTTTTGGCCTGTGGTGGAGCTGATGTTCAGGATGGTGGAAACGATGTGGGAATATGAAAAGAAAAATAGTATGAAGTTTCCCAGGGTATGTAAGAGAACAGAGACCATGAGTGCAAAGTTAGTAGAGACACCAGAGCAAGATAGCGGGAGCAAAGAGGACAGTTCACAGTGGAAATGAGGCAGGATATGAGCCTCACAGAATTCCAAATTCCAAGCCAGGATGCTGTAGATGAGGGCATCCAGAAAGGCCAGTCTCTTTGAGGTCCCAAAAAGTCTCCTTCCAGACCCCTACACAAATGTTTACTTATGATCTGCTCATAAAGCAATGGGTGGAAGATGGCAGCATAATGGTCATAAGCCATTGCCAAGAGCTTAATTGCTTCAATTCCTAAAGTAGCAAGCAAAAAGATCTGAGCTAGACAGCCCTCTGAGACATGAAGTTCTCCAGAGGAAAGATAAACAAATATCCATGAAGGAGAGGTGACTACAGAAGAACTACATGGGGGTGTGGAGGTGGGAATCAGTCCTTATCACCACCAGCATCATCAGGTTCCACATCAGGGTCAGGAGGTAGGTCTCCAGGAAGAGAACAAAAAACAAAGTCTGGACATGGGGGTCAGCAGCAGCCCATGGAGAATGAACTCAGTGACGGTGCTGTGGTTTCTAAGGCCATTATAGAAGATGTTCATCTGGAATAAAACAGAATCAGGGTGAAGTATTCACCTACTTCTCATGTACCTCAAGTTCCTTTCTCATTATATAGATACATATTTTCCTCTTCAACCTTCTCATCTTCATCATGGTTTTATTATTCCGTCCCTTGCTCCCTAAAATCATTGCATCACTCGTGTGTCTTATACAAATTCTGGACTCTGAATCAGACAATCCATGCTTTTTTCCCCTTTCTACAAATGACTCTGGAGAAATTGATATAATTTTTAGAATAGTCTATGTCTAATTGTTTCCCTGTCCTTGAATTCACTCCTGCTTCTATCTGGAAACACTTCTTAAATTTGTACCCAGCATATTTCCTGTAGAAGCATTAGTAATCATCTTTTTCCTTAATCACACAGTCTTTGACTCCCTATTAAATAACCCACTTAAAGATAATACACTGTTTTTATTTATTTATATTATTCACGTGATCTGATCTTTTGGCTATTTAATTCATTAGTAAATTTTTATATGCATGCATGTGTGTGTGTGGTGGGGAATATTATTAAGGAAGAAGATTGATAATTCTATGTTTTTAACAGTTAAAAACTAAGGGCAAGACTTGATAAAACTTGATCAGTTCTCAAACTTGAACAGCCAGAATCCATATCCACTACAAATGTGTCTAAGGCAATAGCTCATTCTACTATTCCAGAGCGACATTTTCACAGTTTCTACTGTATAAGAGAGCTTTTCTTATTGGCATTTAAGGACCAACCATCATTCATAGTAGCACCTCCACCTGCAGAGATCTTGATTTACTTGGACTTGGGTGGGTCCCAGCGATGAGTATCTTGAAGCGTTCCCCAAGTGGTTCATATCTGCCTCCAAGTTAGAGAATCAATGTTTTAGATGCACCAATCAATCAAGCCAGACTTGTCTGGATGCCATCATAACTTTCCTTTTTCTCTGCCTTTACTTCAGCTATACGCTGTAGAAATATTCTGTCCCTCCACTCCTTACTTAAATCTTATTTGTTTTTCAACTCTAACCTCAATATTTATCTCTTCCATTACATCTATCTTGATTACTCCATTCTCTGCCATCACAGATTACGGAAAATAATGACACCTATCATTTCTTGTATGTCAATTATTTTCTAGGCATTTTTAAACATTCAGCTTTATACCTATTTAAACATCACAACAAAACCACAAGGGCTACATTATCTCAACTTTTAAAGGTAGGAAACTGAAGCTGAAATTATTGCAGTGTCTTGCCTGTGTTATGAGATAATGTGCATAGATGATCTCTTTTATCTTCACATGCTTATGTGCATGTTTTTTAATGCATCTTGATATTCATTTAACTGAAGCATGTGTGCTTGTCTCCACTGTTCTTTCATCAATCTTCTCTCTAAACTGTTCTGAGCCTTCTTTTAGATGTCTATCTTGTTCTGGCTTTTAGTTGGTTGTGATTGGTATTTCTTTTTTCCTCAAATTTCTGTCCCTGGAGGATAGGGATTGGGATCCAATAATGTATATTATCTTAAATTCCTGAACACACCAAAGGTCAGAAGCACCTGATAAGTCCTCATCAATATTTGTTGAATGTAGAAAGAATGAAAGGATAAAGCAAAGAGAACTGTGTCGTAGTTTAAGGCTTTTGTGGGCCCCCAAAAATCATGTCCTTAGAGCAAATCCATTCTTGTGTGTGTAAACCTATTGTAGGTGGGATGTTCTTTCTATTAGGTTACTTTAGTAGGGCATGACCCTGTGTGGGTTTTAATCCTCTTACTGAAGTCATTTATAAATGGGATGAATACAGAGAGAGAAAACACACAAGAGCTTAGAGAGGAACCCACAGATGGTGCAGCCAGAAGCTGAGAGAGAAAGCCACAGATGGAGCAGTGAGAAGCTGAAAGCAGTGAGACTGGAGGAGAAGGCCGAGACCAGCAAGTGTCGCCATGTGTCTTCTTATGTGACAGAGATGTCCAGGATCTTCCACAGCTGCTGTACAGAGAGAACACTGCTTGATGATGAGTTAATTTGGACACTTTTCTCAGCCTTGAAACTACAAACTTTCAAGCCAATAATGCTCCATTGTAAAAGCCAACCCATTTTTGGTATATTGCTTTCAAGGGCTATATCAAACTAAAACAAATAGACTATGTGGATTGCTTCTTGAGTAATTTCCCAAGCTTGAATTCCAATTCCAGAAATAAACAAATTTTGAGAGAGACTTGGAAGTGACCAGTAAAAGGAAAAGAAAGGAATTGTGGGGTTCAGGCCTCATTTTGTGGTAGGTGTAATACTCATTTTCTGTCAGATGTGTAAGGCTGGAAAAAGACTTATCTTCTGCTGTACTAACCAGGACCTAAAGATTACTTTTCCTTGGAGAACAGCTCTCATTTACTAGCTCATTTCTGTACACACATGAAGGATTGATTAAAACCATGAGACTTATGTACCCATCTATTTGATAATTTATCAGTTTATCCATTTATTTATCCATCTACTCTTTCATTGACCTATTTCTTTATCAGTCCCATTTGTCAATGATGTCAACAATCCTACTATGTATCCATCCACACATTCATAAATTACTTCATCCATTCTTTCATTTATCTAATTATTCCAAATTTATGGATTTACTTTAAGATACTATTTACAATAGATTTGGCAAACAATCTTGATTAACTTTGTCAAACTGTTGGTTGAATTCTCTTTATTTGTCCTTTTTTAAAACTTGTAATTTTCCAACATTCAGGGATGAATTTTCTTACTAGTTCATTTTGTTCATACCCAACTTGAAACCTGACTCAGCACTATACATTCAGATTCTATTCCTTCATGAGTCCTTTTGTCTGGCATGGTAACTCCTTATAGTAATCTTAATCTGCCTATTAGAATTGTGAATCTACCTTGAGGCCCCCAGCTTTCACCTGATACCACAGAATCTGACACTGTTTTGGCCCACTGGACTTATCAGAACAGTTTTTATTCCCATTGAGCAGTCCCTGCTCTTCCTGACTTTTCCCACTTACCATATTTATTATTTAGGCAAGTGTACCTATTCTAAATCCTTATCAGAACCCAGATTCATGGTACCTTTCAGCTATGTCTGGTAATTTGTAGCCAAGCATGGTGACACAAGTAAATTCATATTCTGCCATGAAGGTATGTGACCAGATGGAAAAGTCAATTTTTCTTATCTTGGAGTTTGTAAAATATTCTTGAAATAAACACCGTCTCTATTCTTCAGTAACAAAGTAAAATAATGAATTCTATCCATTCACTTCCACTGGACTAATTTCTCAGCATTTGAAATTTACTGTCTGATTTTGTCAAGATATTTGCTCCAAATTTTTCCATATTTACCCTTAATGTAGACCTTGCTGCAATCCCATTTTTGTTCCTGAGCATTCATATTGATAAAACTCCAGAATATAACAAAAAATGTTGGAGAAGCTTTGAGATAGAAATTCAAAATTTAAAAACCTCCATCACATACTCAGGGCCCACACAACCCATCAGCAACCCGGAAAGAAGCCCAAGTTGTAGAATGCCATGATCTGTTTATCCTTATCACTCTGTCTGAGACCAAGTGAAGAGAAAGATTCATTTCAACCTTTCAGTGCAAAGTATAGTGTAATTTCAAATTTTGATCACTTGCCAGAGTGAGCACTGTGGCTTCAATGCCTACTTTGAAAAACGAAAAAGTAGAAAGGAAGAGAAGCTTGGGTGTTCATATAGAGAATAGTGGAGGATAAGAAAGTAGAGCCCAGGATGATTCTCTTAATAAGGTATGTACTCCTACCTTAATAAGGTATGAACAGTTTGCCTGGTTAGCTGTGTTTGAACACTTCTCATGCAGTTACATCTTGGTGTCTAGTATATGTTTCTGTTAGATATAATCTTAAAGAGAAATGAAGCAAGTGGTTGCATTTTTGGGGGGTCATTTTAAGAATAATCCCAAATAATTATCACCTTCCATGTTATTATTTATGGCTGAAATTTATACCATCGTGAACTTAATCCACTTAAATTAATATGTGGCTACATTTAAAATTCAATCAATTCTAAGAGAAAAAGAACATTAATACCATTCTAAATGAAGTCTTTTAAATGCAATGATCTCATGCCATTTCCAAGAAATGGGTAATTGAGAACGTTCCAAGGAGAGAGTTCTCACAAATTTTACTATTCCTTGTGATTGCACAGAAAATTTTAGTTAATTGCATAAATGAGTGGATAGATTGGTTAATGAAGATAGTGAGTGACAGGTCTAGTGCTGGAAGGCAGAAAGAGTATGGATAACTAATATGGTTAATACAAGAATCTCAGAAAATTATAAAGACCACAGGTATTCTGGGATCACTTAAATGGGGAGAAGGGTCACAGTGTTTGAGTCTGTGTTAATGGCAGGCAATCCTCACCTATCTTGTTATTTTCCTTAGAAATTTCTCTGGATTCTTCACTTCCTCCTTCTCCTTATTTTCCGTGAACAGAATTGATAGAGTGGTTTGATAATCGTAGAAAGAAAATATATCTAGTGCATGCATATAGGGGCAAGGAGATGACGAATTTCCCAGGCCACAACAGCATCATTATTGATTCTGATGTGCTTTTTTACCCACTGCACCCTAAAAGATGAATCTCTCAGTTGTTGTTCTCAGCTTCTCAGGACAATGCAAGTTTTATAGTCATTGTGCATTCAACACTACTTAGCATGCACAGGAGGGAAAAATCCATAAAGAGCTTATGCTCCACAATTCAGTCTTTAGCAGTAAGGAAAAAGTGATGAGAGAAGTCAAGGTAAAAGAAGTTGCCACAGAAAGCTAGGTGTAGAAGCCTAGATGTAGAGAAAAAATCAGAACCATAAAATCTGCAGGTGGGAAAAAGAGGAAACTTCAGAGAAATAATGGAGGTGTGACTTTTTTCCAGTATAAGAATCATCTTTTGCCTCTGGTTTTACCATAATAGAAGTCTTCGTCTTTGGTCAGGTGATTTACATGCACAGGAAAACCAATTTTCTATTGCTTAGTTGCAGAAAGTGCGGACTAAGTTTTCCTATTTTTGTCACAGTGAGGGATGCCAAACAGACTATTCCAGATGGATAGGCTTAAAGAAACGTATGGACTAAAATCTGTCTTGGACCTGCTGCTCTCATCAAATACAGCGAGAAAGTTTGAAATGATACACCTGGGAGACTTCTTTCATGTGATTCCAGACCCTATCACAGAGGCTTCTCTTCATTAAGCTACCTTTGTGATCAACCTACTAGGCAAGGAATATCAGATATAATCTAGCAGAAGGGATGCCAAATTGACTGGTGGAGCTTGAGGTGCTAAGCAATGCAAGAAACTGTATTCCTTGTCACTATAGTCTGATGCCAAATTTGAAACTCATTAACAAGCAGAGTTGGCATTTATGTGAGCACTAAGAGATTCTCATAGACACAGGCTTTAGAACTTTAGAATTAAAGCTCTTACTGTAAATCCTGGGTCTTTAAGGGGTTTGAAAATAAAAAGCTGGGAAGTATTTTCACTAAGTGGGAGGATATCTTCTTTGGAAATTATCTAGGAAGGTGTGTAATGAGATATAGTTCATCTGATACCTTACTTTCCCAAATTCACGGTGAACAGTATCTTTCAACACATCTGAGCTGAACATTTTGATGATAAAATGGGCTATAAAATCAGCAACAGCTCTGTATGTAACTCCAATTGCATCTGATGCATGTGTGAACTCTCATCCTACACAACAGAGCTGCAAAGCAGTGACTGGAATAGCACAATCATAGGTTCCTGTTTCAGGTTAAAGAGCATTCTCAGTGGAGGTAGACTTATCTATGGAAATGGATGGTTGGAAAAAAGGGGCATTTACTCAGGCAATATGAAAGTTTTGTTTTAAATATTATTCCCCAAAGAGTCAGCACAGTTCAATTTTGTTTTGAGACTTGTTATAACATAATGTTATATGATGACACATGTTTATTAAAAAAGACTGGGTGTTGGTAAGTTTACTAACTTAATAGAGACTATGGAGAATGCATTCAAATATCAACAATATTTATTTACTGCCTATAATATTGTAGGTATTTATTGGGACTATAAGATGAATAAGACACTGACTTTGCTTTTGGGAAACTCACAATCAAATCAAGGAACTGGTTTATGTAATGTCACCCTTCAGGAGAATATATTCAGTTATTTAAAAAAAAGCCCTTTGAGGGTAGAGACTTGTATGGTATTTCTCCAGTGACTTGAATAGTTCCTGGCATGTAGAGGTGTTCAGAAAATACTTGTATTGATTTTAAGTTTTAGCTAGTTATTTCTTTTCTTTATTGAGAGAGACATTTTACTTTCAGCAAATGTACAGATCATAAGTGGACACTTTGATAAGTTTTGACAATTGTATACACCCAAGTTACCATCACCCAATTCAAGATATCGACGTTTTCGTCACCCAGAAGTTTCCTTTGAGCCTCTTTTCAGTCAATTCCATATTGCTCCACTCACTAAGAGGCAACTGCTATTCTGATTTCTTAATCATTATGTGGAGAGAATTATAAAATATATACTCTTTTGTTTGTGGCCTTCTTTGCTTACCAAAATGTTTTTGAGATTTCCCCACGGTTTCGCATATGTCAATAGTTTATATCTTCTTATTCTAAGTAGTATTCTTTTTGTATAAATATCACACTTTGTTTATCCATTCTCCTGTGTTGGACATGTGAGTTGGTTCCATTATTTGTTACTTTTGAATAAAGCTGCTATGAACATTTCCATACAAGTCTTTTTTATGGATATATTCTTTCATTCCTCTTTGGTATATACTTGGAAGTATATTTGTTCATTATAGAATACTTGCATGTTGAAATTTGTTAGAAATTGCCCAATCGTTTTTTCCAAAGTCCCTGTGTCTTTTTAATACTTCCAAGAACAAGGTATGAGCTTTCCATTTGTTTCACATCCTTGCTGTCACTTAGCATTTTCAGTATTTTGATATGTGTTATTTGGGTGTGAAGTAGTAACTCAATGTGTTTTTAAAAAAATAATTTTTAGTTTTTTTTTTTTTTAAAGAGCTTTAGATTTCATAAGTGTTACATCGAAAATATAGAGGATTCCCATATACCCCACCTCCTTCCCCTCCCACACTTTCTCCCATTAACAACATCTTCCATTAGTGTGTTACATTTATTAAAACATAATGTAAGCTGTAGACCATGGTTAGTAGCAATGCTTCAATATGTGTTCATCAATTGTATCAATGTGGTTTTAATTTGCATTTCACAGCTGATTATTAGTGTTGACCAAATTTTTATATGCTTTTGGCCCTTTGTATATCCTCTCTTTTGAAGTGCTCAGGTTTTCCGCCCATTTTATATTGGGCTGTCGTTCTTGATTTATATTAGTTCTTCATATAAAGTGATATGAATTCTTTTGGGGAATAATTTATCCCAGTTTGGAGTTTGCTGTTTCGTTTTCTTAAATGTGCCTTTTCATGCGCGGTTGTGTATTATTTTGATAAAGTCTAGTTTACTAATATTTTATTTTATGGCTTGCGATGTTTGGAAATAGTTGGTGAGAGTAGACATACTAGACTTATTTCTGGGGATTATGGGGTAAATATTCAATATTATACCGATATATTAGCTATAGGTTTTGCACATAAATTCCATTATATACATACTCATTCTCTTATTCTTGGTTTGCTGAGAATTTCTATGTGAATAGATATTGAATTTGAAAAATGTTTTCTCGGTATCCATTGAGATAATCATGTAGTTTTCTACTTAATAGTTAATGTGGAGAGTTATATAAATTAATTTTAAAACTAGTTTTATTGAACTATAAATGACATACAATAAACTACATGTATTTAAAGTGTGTAAAATGATAAGTCTTGACCTATGTTTACACCTGAGATACCATTATCACAATCAAGATGATAAACATATCCATCAGCCCCCAAAGTTTCCTCATGGTCCTTTTCTTAAAAAAACAATTTTATTGAGATATATTCACATCCCATACAATTCATCTAAAATGTTCATCCAGTGCCTTTTGATGTAATTACAGACTTGTGCTTTCATCATGGTAACCAATATTAGAGTGTGTTCATCACTCTAAAAAGAAAAAAAAGACTCCTATCCCGCAGCAGTCACCTCTCAATCCCTCTATCCCTCTAATGCAATACATATTTGCCAATCCGATTCCATCTCTACCAATCTATTTATATTTATAGGTTATATAAATGGAGTCAAACAATATGCAGTACTTTGTGTCTGGTTTCTATCATTTAGCATAATTCTTTTTTGTAAAACTGATGAAAAATATTAACATATTACTATTCACTACAGTCCATAGTCTGCTTTTGGTGTACTTTTGCATAAATTCCACCCCATTATTAACATCTTGCCAAATCAACACACATTTGTTCTAACTCATGGAAGAATATTCTTATATATTTGTACTATAAACCACACTCATCATCCACGGCAGTGTTCACTAGCTACACAGTCACATGTGACATCTTTAGCTTCCCTTCAAAGCTTTCTGGTTGAAAGGGTTGAAACTTTCCCTTTCAACCACAATCATACCCCCATAATGGCACTACTAATTATATTCATTCTAACATGTTATCATCACCTCTGTCCAATTCCAGACATTTACAATCAACCTTATTACAAATGCTGCACAAATTAAACTGCCCATTCCTTATCCTCATTCTATCTTCTGGTGACCAATACTATAGCTATTAACTCCATGACTCTGCTCATTATATTTAGTTCATATTAGTGAGATCCTATAATATGTGTTCTTTTGTGTCTAGTTTGTTTCACTCAACATAATGTCCTCAAGGTTCATCCATGTTGTCATATGCATCACAACTTCATTTCTTCTTATAGATGAATAATAATCCATCATATGCATGTACCACCTTTTGTTTATCCATTCTTCCATGTATGGACACCTGTGTTGTTTCCATATTTTGGCAATTGCTAATAATGCCTCAATGAACATTGGTGTGCAAATGTCTGTTCGTGCCCTTGCTTTCCGTTCTTCTGCATATATGCTTAGGAGTAGGATTGTTGGATCATAGGCAGATCTATATTTAACTTCCTGCAGAACTCCAGAGACTTTCACAGTGCCTGCACCATTCTATATTCCCAACGACATAAGTTTTCCTATTTCTCCAAATCCTTTCCAACACATGTAGTTTTCTGTTTTTCAGTTGTGCCCAATCTGTAGGTATGAAATGATATCTCACTGTAATTTTCATTTTCATTTCCCTAATAGCTAGTGGTAATGCACATCTTTTCATGTGCTCATTAGCCATTTGGAAAAATGTCTATGCAAGTCTTTTGCCCAAATTTTAATTGGGCTATTTGTCTTTTCATCATTGAGTTGTAGGATATGTTTATATATCATGGATATTAAACCCTTAATGGATGTGGTTTCCAAATACTTTCTCCCACTAAGTAGGCTACCTTTTCACCTCTTGAAAAAGTCCTTTGAAACACAGAAGTATTTAATTTTGAGATGGTTCCATTCTTCTATTTTCTTCTTTCATTGCTTCTGCTTTAGGTATAAAGTCTAAGATACTACCTCCTAGTATAAGATCTTGAAGATGTTTTACTACATTTTCTTCTAGGAGTTTTATGATTCTGGCTTTCATATTTAAGACTATGATCAATTTCGAGTTAATTTTAGTATAAGGTGTGAGCCAGGGGTGCTCTTTTATTCTTTTAAATATGAATATCCAGTTCTCTCAGCACCAATTGTTGAAAAGACTGTTCTGTCCTGGTTGAATGGGGTTGGTAGCCTTGTCAAAAAACAGTTGACCATTTCTGAACACTCAATTCAATTCCATCTATCAATATGTCTATTTTTATGTTAATACCATGCTGTGTTGACAACTGTAGATTTGTAATATGTTTTTAAGGTCAGGAATTATGGGTCCACTGACTTTATTCTTCTTTTTTAAAGATATTTTTTGTTATTCAGGGTCCCTTTTCCTTCCAAATAAATTTGGTAATTGACTTTTCCATTTCTTTGAAGTAGGTTGTTGGACTTTTGATTTGCAGAGATTCTGTAAATCAATTTTAGTAGAATTGATATCTTAATGATATTTTGTCTTCCAAGCCATGCACATGGAATGTCCTTCCATTTGTCTGGGTCTTCTTTAACTTCTTTTAGCAATGTTTTGTAGCTTTCCTTGGCTAAATACATTCCTAGATATTTGATTCTTTTAGCCACATTGTAAATGGAATTTATTTCCTGATTTCCTCCTCAGATGGTTCATTATTATTTTACAGAAATGCTAATGATTTTTGCATGTTGATCTTGTATCCTGCCACTTTGATGAATTTGTTTATTAGCTCTTGTAGCTTCATTGTAGTTTTTCAAGGGTTTTCTAGATATAGGAACATGCCATCTGAAAATAGTGAAAGTTTTACATCTTCCTTTTCTATGTGGATTACTTTTCTTTCTTTCTTTTTTTTTCTAATTGCTCTAGGTAGAATTTCTAGTACATGCTGAATAACAGTGTTGACAGTGGGCATTATTGTCTTGTTCCTGATCTTAAAGGGAAAGCTTTCAGCCTTTTAGCATTGAATGCAATGCTGGCCGGTACTTTTTCATATATGCCTGGATTACGTTGAAGAAGTTTCCTTCTATTCCTATTTTTTGAAGTGTTTTTTATCAAGAAAGGTTGCTGGATTTTGTAAAATGTCTTTTCTGCATCAAAAGATATGATCACCAGATTTTTCCACTTCAACTTATTAATGTGGTGTATTACACTAATTGATTTTCTTGTACTGAGCCGTCCTTGCATACCTGGGATTAAATGCAATTGAATATGGTGCATAATTCATTTAATGCATTGTTAGGTTCGATTTGCACACCTTTTGTAGTGGATTTTTGAATCTATATTCATTAGAGAGATTGGTCTGTAATTTCTTTTCTTTATCTGGCTTTAGTGTTAGGGTGATATTGGCTTCCATAGAATGAGTTAGATAATGTTCCCTCCTCTTCAAATTTTTGGAAGAGTTTGAGTAGGATTGGTGTTAATTCATCTTGAAATGATAGTTATAATTCACCTGTGAAGACATATGGTCCCAAGATTTCCCTTGTTGGGAGGTGTTTTTTTGTAGTTGTTGTTATTTTTTCTTTATTTTAAAAGAAGCTTTAGATTGCATAAAAGCTACATCATAAATATAGGGTATTCACATATACTTCAACTTCTTCCCTTTCCACACTTTCTCCGTTAACAAATTCTCTCATTAGTGTGGTACATTTTTTAAAATTGATGAACACATCTTGAAGCATTGCTACTAACCATGGTCTATAGATTACATTATGCTTAACACTCTGCCCCACACAATTTTATAGGTTTTGTCAAAATGTATAATGGCTTCTACATCTGCTTCTGGTGGGCATCCTGTTCCCTGTCATCCAGGTCAAGCAACTGATAAAATGTGAACTTTCCAGATGCTTAAAGGCATAGACGGCTAGAGAGGCAACACTTTTCCTGAATGTGAGTTCCCTGTTCCCTTGCTTTGTTCCATTCCCCATCTACTTCACTTTCCTCTTCTCCTTTTCTCTTTCCTCCTCTCCTCCACTTTCATTTAATTACCTAATCATTCTATTATTTTCTCTGTTTATCTATGTACTCTTTTGTCCCATTTCTTCTCCTATTCTTCCTTTCTTCTATTGTCTGATCCTTTTCTGAGCTCTTCCCATTTCATCAAGGTACTCTTAACTTCACCATCACTGGAGATTGTCTGGAGAGCCCTTTTTAATCTGGGAACTGCAGGGCATAATTTATGCTGAGCCTGGGCATCTCTGTGATACCTCTTTCTCATCTCTCTCCCAAGTATCGGTTACCACATTTCAAATCAGTGGTTTTGATACACAAACCAAAGTCAATAACAGTGGCTGCACAGACTATGGACTGTTCCAGATCAGTAATAAATGTTGATACAGGAACCACAAGATCCCTCAGTCAAGGAACATCTGTTACACCACCTGTAACAGGGAGTGGTCTCTTTTACTCTGTTCCTCTATTTTTCTGGATTCTGTCCCTGTAATTATCTCCTTTTAGGTATCAAGCACACCTCTGGTGTAACTACCTTGGCTAGGCTCCACATGAACTCTAGGTCTTGAATTGGCAGTGTTACAGTGTTGAGTAAGAAGCTGCTTAGGTTTTTCATGATAATCAAATCCCCAGAAGTCCTCAGAAGTTCAGGGGTAGGTAAACAATCTGAGCTGTGTGGGAGACTTAAAGTCTGATATCCTGCATTTTCAGGATAAATCATTTGATTGGAAGCTGATGACTCCTCCAGAGATGACCCAGGGAAGTGAAGGGAGGTGTTACCATATTGGCTTCCTCATACAGAAGACAGCAGGCATAAGATTTCAGTTCAGAGGAGGGCCAGATCCAGTGGAGCCAGGGATGAGGCAAATTCACTGCCCTTCTGCATAATACTTCTTAGTCCCCTCATTCTTTTCCTTGTGACTTGTGCTAGAATCCCTGGGTGATGATGTTTCTGTTGACATTATGTGTGCTAAGAAGATCCTAGATATTGAAGGAATTGGCTACTGGTGAATTCCCATTTTATTTTCTATTTTCCCTTCCTTCCTTCTCTTCATCCCTTTAGTGTCAGCACCACTGCCCTCTCTCTCTAACTCTTGATCATTTAATCTAAAGTATACTCTCCAAAGAGAACCATCAAGCCGACTCAGGTATCCAATTCTTTTAATTTTTTAAAAGAGGTACTAGGGATTGAACCTGGGACCTCGTACATGGGAAGCAGGTGCTCAACTACTGAGCTACACCTCTGCTCCCATGGTATCCAATTCTTTTTTTTTTTTTTTTAGGATTTATTTATTTACTTTTATCCATTTTTAACCCCCCTTCACCCTCCCATTCCTTTTTGCTGTTTTTGTGTCCATTCTCTGGGCAATTCTCTGTGTCTGTTTCCTGTCCCCTCTTCTCATCCTTCTCCTGTCTTCACTGGGATTCGATCCTGGGAACCTCTGATGTGGGAGAGAGGCATCCTACCACCTGTGCCACCTGAGTTCCTGGTTTTTCGGCGCATGTCGTCTTGGTGCTCCCTTGTGTCACTCTCCTGTTACATTGTCATCTTGCTGCATGGCTTGGTGGGGCCTGACAGTGCACCCACACGCGGGGCCTGGGGGCTTACCCGCTTGCGGGGCCTGACGGCGCACCTGCATATGGGGCTTGGTGGCCTGCGTGCCTTCTATATATTTCTTTTTTTAATTTTTACCGAGAGGTCCCAGGGATCGAACCTGGGTCCCTACATATGGGAGATGGATGCCCAACCATTTGAGCCACATCCGCCCCCTGCTATATCTCTTAAGGTTGACCAAAGATACCTAGGGTTACAGTCATTTCTCATACAAGATGGTCATATAATAAATCAGGTTTGGTTTATCACCAGCATTCTAAAAACCAGACCTAGGGAGAAAAACTAGGTGTGGGGACACATGCATGGTTTCTAATATAGCGGTTTAGCCTACCCTGATTATCACAAAATCAGGACAGCGAGAATATTTGCACTGGTATCCAACTCTTAAGCCTCCCTCACTCCACTCCTCTCTAGCAACTCTCCTAATAAGGTGTTCCATAATGGAGGGCTGATACCTAACCCTCCCTTCACCTGGCCTTGGACATCTGATTCCACTTGTTTGGTTCTAGACTCTTAAGCAAGCCATAGTTAGCATTGCACATCTTTTCTAGCCCTACAATTTTCTTGCTTTCAGACTATGGACTCTACTTCAAGAGTAGAATCATTGAGATACTGAAGTCACCCAGCCACTTTCCATCTGGCTGGGAAAGTCTTTCTGTACTTCCCATCCACATTCTTCTACCTCAGCCTTTTGGGGATGATGTTAGCTGGAAGTTTGAGCTACATTCCAGTGGGCCAACTAACCCTGTAACCTTCTACATTACCAGGTTGACCCATAAATCACTTTGCTCTGAGAAGCTAGAATAGTGGCTCTGCAAGCTGTCATGAGCACCCTGCTGCCCTTTCTGCTCCTGACCCCTCTTTGTTCCCAGAACTCCTTTTCCCTGAGGCTACTTCAGTTTGCTTCTTACTACCCCCCTGAAGTTGATTTGTCTTTGAGCCCTGGGACCTACAGTGATACCATTGGACATTTGAGGACTATTCTCCAGGGATATGTGACTGGCGCACTGGATTTTAGGCCCTTGCTCAGTGCCCTGATGGCACTTTCTCTAAAGAAACAGTTTCCCCCTCTGTCCTGAATAAAAGGCCTGACTGAATGTCTGGCTATGTGTTCTTCCTTTAGGCAAGGGGTGGAAATAGGAAAAGAGGCTGGACAGTGGAGGCACGGGCCATCATCACTTTCCATCTTAACTGAAGAGGAAATGGGCAGAAATCACAACAGAATGATTGGGTTACTTTCTGTACCAATTTAATTCAACTCACTTTAATTGAGGACTATATTAAATTAAAGGGACTAGTATTCCTAGTATATTCAAGGGACTATAGAGGGAATACAAATTTGGCTGAAAGGGTCTCTTTCTCAATGACTAGAAGGAAAGATAAGATGAATCAACATTAATAAATAGTTATATAACAAGGGATAGTGTCATAAGACCCATGAGAGAGGTTAAAAATGTGCCCGGACATTCAAAAGAGGAAGGATAATTTGTATTTGGGGGATTGCGGATAAAAAGAAGTGAGGGAAGGATTCGTGAAAAAGGTAGTATTTAAGCTGGTTTTGAAGGATGGGTGGTTTTGACAGGTAGAGATGTGGGAAGGGAAAAGAAAAGAATGCACAGGGGCTCCAAGAATCTGTAATTGAGGACAGAGGGTAAAGGGATTTCCTTGCCCTTGAGATAAGGAAATTCCTTTCACTGAGGAGCTGTGAGAGGGACTGTCTCTTCAGAAATCAGAGAAAGAACAGGGGAACCTTGCAGTTAGCTCAGTAATTCTTAAGAACATGAGCCCCTGGGGTTTAGACCCTGCCCTCCATTACTTCTCTTTGCTGCTTCACATTTTAAGGAGAGAGTGTGTAGGACTTGACTTATTCTAATGATGATGGGATGGGATACAGGAAAGAAAATGAGTAAGGAGATTTGGGTCCTAGAGTCTGTTTCTGCTACTCCCTGATGGTCTGAACCTGAGCAAGTCATCTCTCATTTCTGCACCTCAATTTCATCATCTTAGAATGAGTGTTTTGGTCTCCTTGGTTTTCTGAGATCTTGTCCTACTTTGACAATCTAGCATGGCTAAACTCCTGTTTAATTTATCATGTTTCCGAATTAGCTGGGAGTGAAATTCACATCATCTTCTTGCTTTCCTAAGATGTCTAATACTGCTGATTACGCTTTTCCCAACCCCCATACCCATTGAAGTTTAGCCCGTCAGACCGGGTTTCTCTTGTCTCAGAGACCTGCAGCTCCCAAACAAAGACCCCATGGCCTGTTTAGGGAACACTAGGGCCAGGCAGGGGTCAGGGAGACCATCCCTCCTCTATACCGAAATGAAAACAAACTTTCAGGAAATAAGTTGGCATCAGTTATATCATTTAGTGTGAAGGGGTATTGCATGTTATTACCTTTCTAATTATGGGACAAAAAGCATTCCCCCAAGTCCACAGGGTTTCATGAATAAACCCCGTGTGTGGGTGTATGTGGAAGGGCAGGGATGAAGGGTCATTTTTCCACTGAGCTCATCAATCTACTTCTTAGGTGGTTCCCTGCCTCAGTTACACTGGCAGGAAGCCAAGTGCTCTCGAAAATGTAAAGGACCAGCTCCATCAAGTGGTTAGAACAGAAATGTAGCTTGAGCTGTGCTGTGTTGTTCAGCTCTGCAGCTCTGGCCTTCATCCTACAAAGAAGACCAGGAAATTCCACCTTTGAAGGCCTGTATACCTCTATATGATGATATGACCTTCAGCGGCCTTTGCTTAAAGAACACAACAAGAATAGGAATTTATTTGTAGACAGAATTTTAGTCTGAGGGTCTGAGTCTAAAGAATAGACACTCAGAGGCCTGAGAGCTGGCATAGAAGCAGTCTTGATGGATGCACACCTCTTATTCTTTGTGTTGAAGCAGGACAGGGAACTGCTGCTGTTCTCTTCCTGAGAACTCTTGGGAACTAAACAAGAGGTGGGGTGACAGATGACCATTTGTTCTGCTTTCTCCAACTCCTTCTCTTCTATCTAAGCCTGGAACGAGGACCTGAACCAGACAGGGACCTGCAGTGGTCCAGGCTAAAATGGGAGGTTGTGAGGCTCAGGACAGAGGCTGTCAGAGTGCAGGCTGTTCACTGAGCCATGTGCAAGGAGGATTTGGGGCTGTGTCCAACAATATGGATTCTCTACTTTCCTGTGACACTTGTCTTGTGAAGGCAGGAAGTTTACTGGATAAAATGAAATGCTCCTTTTCATGTTTCTTCTCCCACTCCCTCTTCTCTTTCCCATTCATTATTTTTTTCATTTGTCCAACACACATTGAGGGCCTATGATATGACAGGACCATACTAGACACTGGGGTACAGAAGCTATTAGACAGGGTGTTTGCTTTCAAGATGCTTAGACTTCAGATAGGATTACTCATTACCTCCCATGCCTAGAGTCATGCCAGAGAAAAGACTTTTCAAACAGGTCCAACATTCACTCCTTAATCTGTCAACAGTTATTGAGGATTCGCTATTTGTTAGCTTCTACTTCAGGTGTTAGTTGTTAAGGGTAAAAAAAAGGAGATATACTAATTGTATTTTATTTCTTTCTAAGCTGGTATGGAGCTGTGGATCTTTCCAGAGACTTTTGAGATGGGAACAAAGGGGGAGTTGGGTCTTGCAGTAACCAAGATGGACCCTTCCAGAATACCGTGGGGTGTTTGCTAGTAGTCTGACAGGTTGAGTTACACTTTGTGTAAACTTCATGGACAAAAAATAAAAGTGAGAGGAAGAGGCACAAAGGGGAGGAGTGGAAAGAAGGGACAACAAATAAGAGGAAAAGGTAATTATTAAGTGAAACCCTGCGGATTTTCTTGTGTAGTGACTGGGCATCCTGTGGGTGGATGTCATCTGCTCTGTGAAGATTTTCCCAGCCATCTGACTGGGGTGGGATTCAGGGCAGAGACATGGAGTCCTCTGTTTTAGAAAGCACTGAGTGGTGAGAGCTCTTCCTGCTTCCTTTTCCACTGGAGGAGGCCGTGGAGCCTGGTTTAAAGGGTTAGCCTGGACTTCCTGACCAGCATCCTCCTCAGAGCCGCCTTCACCTCCTGGTTCTTCAGACTATGTATGAGGGGACTTAGCAAAGGTGTCACCACACCGTATTGCACAGAGAGCACTTGCTCTAGGGCTGAGCCAGATGATGGAGTCATGTACCTTGAAGGGAATTGCATAAAGGCGCAAACTGAGCTCAGGACAACAGCCACAATATTGTTGGCAGTAACGGTCCATCCCATCCCAGAGACTGCCAAGGGGTCCTCAGATCTGAGCCAACCTTCACTGGGGGCAGCACCTTGTAATGACTGTTTATCAGTGAGAAGTCAATCATTTCTGCCTTCAAATTGCCTCTAAACATGAATGACCTCATGTAGAAAGTCATAGGAGCTTTCCAGAGAAAAAAGGAAGTTCTGCAGCATATCAAGGGGTGCAGGTTAGAATATACTAATAATTTAATGCTTTTCAGTAACACTTTATAGTTTTCAAAGCATCTTTCTAAAATAGTTATAATGACAACATGAAGATTTTTACCCCTATCCCTCTAAATGGACAACAGTATGGACACACTATATCCTTATCTTGTGATGGTTGTTCCTTGAAAAGTTGTATGTTTAGTCCAATAATGCTTCCATTGTTTCCAACATTTATGGCTCTGGAAATTACTCTCAGTGTCATAGCACATTATTTTTGTAATGTTTCATGGAACAAATATTTGTCCACTCAGTTGCATTTTTCTTTAGTTTAGAAAAGACCAATTATTAGTTGAAGTCAAAACTAGTAAGTAAAGTGGGAGATAAAAATATGTTAAGCATGAGATATAATTCCAAAATAATGAGACTAAAGCTTTTTGGTACACCTTTTTTAGTGCCACTGAGAGCAGTTCCTAATGAAGCATTCTAAGATAACTTTTTTCCCCAAATATTACTATCATTATCGGAAGAAGTATAGACTATTCAAAGAATGTTCTTTGTGGGTTCTGATGTGTTTGGCTGAAATGCTCGTTTTACTATCATTCCTCATAATTGAATTTGCTCCTCCTAACATTACTGTGAAGCATGTGGAAGAAATTTTACTGTCCCCTTATGGCATGTGAGGAAACTGAGACAAAGAAGTGATGTCCACATTCATGGCTATGGCTGGTGAGCTATTTTTCCATGAGGCCCAGGTGACCTCTGCTAGACCATTCCTTGTCATCCTTTCCTACCCCTTGACCTCTCTCTAAGACTCATGAAGGTAAGAAAAGTGATGAGAAACGTAGGCAAATCCACTTCCTCCTTACTAGTGGAGGGCACACGCGTTGGTTATTTTCTAGTAACGGAGGACTTTCCAGCTACAGCTGTTTATGTTTGAGAGAAGCACGTTAGGAAAAAGCATGAGATTTGAAATTGGTGAGAACTTGGTTCAAATTATGGCTCCATTACTAGCTTGTTGTGGGACCTTAGAGGAATTACCTGTTCACTCCTGAATCCCAGGTTCCTTATCTGAAAATTGGGTTAATATCTTTCTTGCAGAGTCAAGCATATTAAAATTGAGTCTTACCATGTAAAGCAGCTGAAGTATAGGTGATTAATAAATAGTTATTACAAAATAAGTTTGGAGATATCATCTTCCAGTAGGAAAGAAATATTGCATCTATTTTTAAGAATGATGCGTTTTAATTTTTTGGTCTAGCACTGAATAAAAATCTATGAAAACCATTTTGATTTCCTTTTGGGAGCTCCCAAATCTCAAGTTAATGAAACAGGGAAATCTTTAGTTTTTGTCTAAGCTTGCTTTTCAGAGTAGACAATTGAGGCCCAGAAAGAAAATGGATTCTTTATAGTTGCACAGCTAGTTCACAGCAGAGTCAGGATTGCAACTCAGTCCTTCTGAATTCCAGCACAATTATTTTCCTGATTCTTTGCAGTGCTTCTGTTCTATAGACCAAGTCTACTTTAGGGTGAGGAATACCCATATTTACGTTCGGGGGGTATAGTATGACATACCTGAAAATTCCTGAACCATAAAAGATGGTGACCACGGGGAAATGAGAAGAGCAAGTGGGGAAGATCTTGCTCTGACCCTGACCCTTGGCAGAGTTTATTCTCAGGGCTGTCAAGATGATATAGGTATAGGAACCCAGCAACAAGACAAGGGTCCCAAGGCCCAGGACCACCATGGTGGTCAGGATGGAGACAATGCTAGTGTAAGGATCAGAACAGGCCAACAGTAGCAGTGGGGGAAGCTCATAGGCAAAACTGTGGATGAGGTTGGGATCACAGAAGTGCTGCTGAGCTAGGGGGAGAGTGTTCATTAGGCTAGTCCCTATGCCTATGGCCCAGGATGCCCCCACCAGGCCAATGCACACTCTCTTGTTCATAGCCACCACATACAACAGGGGGTGGCACACAGCCTGGAACCGGAAAGAGGCCCTGACAGAAAGGAGGCAAGCTTCAGTGATCCCAGAGAAGATAACCAAAGAGATCTGAGTGAAACATTCAAGGAGGGTTATGGTCTTCCACTTAGAAAGCAGGTTCTCCAACAGTTTAGGCACAATGATGGAGGAATATAAAACATTCAGGCAGGAGAGATGACTCAGGAAGAGGTACATGGGAGTGTGGAGATGGGAATGAGTTCTGATCACCAGCAGCATCAGTAGGTTTCCTGTGATGGTCAAGAGATAAATCTCCAGGAATAGTCCAAAGAGTCCAAAGATTAGTACCTGGATATGAGGATTGTCAGATAGTCCCAGAATAACAAATGTAGTGATTGTGGTTACATTGCTAACTTCCATGGAACATTCCTGTTTCCCTTCAGAGGCATAAGAACTGGAAAGAACAGTTGAATAGGTCATCAGGCTCAGAGCGTATGTAGGTATGAGGCATTATGAGGAAAACTTCAGGGCTGACCCAGGACAAATAATGGAGCAGAAGTAGCCCTGCCATGTCAGACCTTGTCATCCCTTCCTGGCTCAGGGTAGTAAACTATTGGCCAAGGTGGAGAAGGTGGGGAGCACAAGTGTAGAGAATCATACCTGAAAAGGAAAGAGGAAAGAACAGTGATTATTGTTCACACTAGAGAATAAAGGAAGGGAATTGGGAACGGACTCCAGAGCAATATAAATTACTGTTTTCCAGTTCCAAAAGGAACCAGGCTTAAACCACAGAAGAGGCAACTGGCAAAGTGAATGAGCAGTAAACTTTTACTGACTATCTGGCTGACAGTTCATGCTGCTTTAGTCTCATGAGTAGGTCACTTGACCCCTATGAGCATTAGTCTTCTCATTTTAAAAAACAATAAGGAAAAACCAGATAGTTTCTAAGATCTATTCTAGCTTAAAAATTCCAAATATGGGAAAACAAGCTTCCTTGGGTATATCTGGTACTAAATAGAAACCCCTTCTGCCTTTCTGCAACAACCCAAGCAGAAGTGTCATATGAGTATTCTGGTTTCATGGAAGCCTGTTAGGGGAAGCCCTCATTCTACAGGTGAGGGTTGTGCACATTAGTCATGCCAATGTCTTCCCATTCTGGAGTTTCTGTAATCTATCATATCCACTATTTTCACTGTAATCTCACAACCTAACATGAGTCCCTGAAGACTGGGCTATTCTCTGAGTTGGGACCAGTGGATTTTGATGAAGACAAGTCAGACTTGGACCCCCGATGTTAGAAGTCAGAAAAAGGAAAAAGAACACCTGGTAAAATGGACAGATAACGTATTTAGTCTAGACCAGGAGAAAATAAAGTGGCCACCCCCTATTGATGTGTAAATCAGGAAGATGGTAAATGAAGATCTGACCTCTGTTCTTAGCACGTACACTCATAGGTTCCCGGAGGGAATAGTTTTAGGACAAGATGGATTTGATTGAGGAGATTTGTCTTCACCTGGTCTTCCTGGGCCAGCAATCTTTTGTTCACATTCCCTCTGTGGGGAATACCTGTATGGCATCCTTTCCAATACAGGAGCAAAAGCCAAAGATATAGCTGGAGTTCTGTGGTCTTCCTCTGACTTTGTCCTTTAGAGAGTGCAGGGGCAGAAATGCTGAACAAGGAAATATCCCTGCAGTCTTTTTGTCTAATGGCAAGCCTTCTTAATGCTGCCTCCCAAATAACAATAACCAGAGGGATTTGATCGCAGCTCTAGACCTTGGAGAGGGAGGGAGACCGCTGGAGAGACCCTTAAGCAGGTGGGCTGCTCTAGCTTAGCATTGGTTCTCCAGGATCACTCCTCTTCCTCTGTATAATTCTTATTTCAGTGAGTTGCATCATAAAAGAGGAGCTCCAGTGCAGCCAATAATTTTATTTTTTATTTAGAGGAAATTTATATAACATAAAATTAATTATTTAAAAGTGAACAATTTGGTGGCATTTAGAACATTCAAAATGCTATACATCTCCTCCTCCATCTAGGTCCCGAACACTGCTTTACCCTAAAAGGAAACCCTGTACCCATTAAGGATTTTCTTCCCATCTCCTCCCTCCTCCTACCCCCAACCCCTGGTAATCACAAATCTGCATTCTGTCTCCATGGATTTAAGTATTTTGGTTATTTCATATACATGACATCATACAGCATGTGATCTTTTGTGTCTGATTTCTTTTACTGAACATAATTTTTTGAAGTTCATCCAAGTTGTAGCATGTATCAGTACTTTATTACTTTTTATGGCTGAAAAATATTCCATTGTATGCATATACTACAATTTTTAAATTCATTCATCTGTTGATAGATATCTGGGTTTTTTTGGCTATTGTGAATAGTGTTGCTATGAACATGCATGTACTTGTATTTGTTTGAGCAACCATTTGCAATTGTTTTGGTCTTATATCTAAAAGTGGAATTGCGGGGTCATATGACCATTCTACATTTAACTTTTTGAGAAATCACCAAACTGTTTTCCACAGCACCGAACCATTTTACATTCTCATCGGAAATGTATGAGGGTTCTACTTTTTCCATATCCTTGACAGCACTTATTATTTTCCATTTTTTATTGTAGCCATCTTTATGGTTTTAATTTGCATTTCTCTGATAATTAAAGAGATTTCTCATATTCTCATGTGCTTGCTAACAATTTATATACTTCCTTTGGAGAAATGTCTATTTTAGTCCTTTAGCCATTTTTAAAAAATTGTGTTAATTGCCTTTTTTATTGTTGAGTTGTAAGAGTTTTTTCACATTCTGGATATTAGATGTTTATCCCATATATGATCTGAACTGTTTTCTCCCATTCTGCAGGCTGACTTTTCTCTTTCTTGATAATGTCCTTTGATGCAGAAAAGCTTCGAATTTTAATGAAGTTTAAGTTACTACTTTATCTTTTGTCTGCTTTTGCTTTTAGTATCATATCTAAGAATCCATTGCCAAGTTCAAGGTTATGAAGATTTACAACTATGTTTCCTTTTAAGAATTTTATAGATTTAGCTCTTACATTTAGGTCATTGATCCATTTTGAGTTAATTTTTTTGTATATTGTGTGCGGCCAATAATTTTTAAAGATAAAATAAAAAGTTCTAAAGTTCCCTAGCCCTAAAGCTTGGAACAATCTTCCTCACCCCTCCTTCCCTCCCTTCCTCCCTTCTTTTATTTTTTTTCTGGGGCTTCCTTTCTTTCTTTTTGTTTTGCTAGGTTTTAAATCTTATTTATAGTGAGTGGAGACTCACACAATAATTGAGAGAATATTGAATTCCCATCCTGGAGAGCTTTGCCACATTTTCTAATGGAGCAGCAACAGTCCCCCAAGTGCAGGGGCAATGACTGGCGAAGGAGGATGATCCATTAATCGGCCTTGATATTGATAACTATGTTGTTATATGCCTAGTGTTGTAGGGTGCCTAAGAGTTGCCTCCTTAGAGCCTCTTCATTGCTCAAATCTGGCCTCTCTCTAAGCCAAACTCAGCATATAAATGCACTACCTTTCCCCCCATTGTGGGACATGACTCCCGGGGGTGATCTCCCTGGCACCGAAGGATTACTACCAAGCACCAACTAGCAATGCAACTGGAAAAAGAGCTTGAATAAAAGGGGGAAAAGGTAAAGATAAATGAGTTCATATGGCTAAGAGACTTCAAAGTGAGTTGGGAGGTCATCCCATAGGTAATACTTATGCACATCTCAGCAGGATCTCATAGACTGTCAAAGTGGATACTACCCAAATAGTGGCGCTCCTGAGGGTTCTGGAGACAGCCAAGTCCTACAGTCAGGGAAGATAGCTGCAGAGTTTGGTGCCTTGCCAGTGGGCCCTACTTTGGAGTTTGTGCTCCTGAGAGTGACAGAATTGGACTCAATTATGGCTTCCCTACACATAGCTCATCTGGCGCTTCTACTTAAACCTATACTTGGTGCTGGGGTTTGTAGGTGTACGTCCAAGATAATGGAGTCTTTAGGCTGTCCATCTGCCACCTAGGCCCGGAAACTCAGCAGAGTTGCTACAGCTACTCTCCAGTCCATTGGAATCACCCAAGACAAATAGCAAGGAGGTGAGGACTGACAACCACCATACCAAGGAAACAAGAGAGCATACAACTGCAAGCAAGAGATTCCCATCCATTGGCTGTATGGGATCAAAGCCTCCTCTCAATTAGAGGTGGAGTGGACATCACCATCTGTATTAGTCAGCCAAAAGTGTGCTGATGCAAAATTACAAAAATCTGTTGGTCTTTATAAAGTGTATTTATTGGGGGTAGAAGCTTACAGTTACCAGGCCATAAAGCATAAATTTCTTCCTTCACCAAAGTCTGTTGCCACATCTTGGAGCAGGACAGCTGCCGACATTTGCCAGGGTTCAGGCTTCTTGGATTCCTCTCTTCCCGGGACCAGCTTGTCCCTGGATTCAGCTCCTCTGCTATCTCCACAAGGTCAGCTGTAGACTAAGAGGCTCCCTAGGCTTTGCCTTTCTCCATAAGGACAGCTGTAGACTATCAGGCAAACAGCTTGTTTCTCTTCCTGGGGCCTTCTCTCCTTCCTAACAACAAAGATCCTCTGGGTGTTCACTTTCTGGGGCTCCAGCATTAATTCTTCACATCAGAACTCCAACATCAAAATACTCCAACTCTGTCCTTTGCCATGTCTTTTATCTTTGAGACCCTACCCACCAAGGGGTGAGGCTCAATGTCCTACTGAAATGGCACAATCAATTCCCTAATTATAACTCAATCATGCCCAGATGAATAGACCAGTTTACAAGTATAATCCAATATTTATTTTTGGAATTCATAACTATATCAAAGTGCCAAATGGCTACACTCCACCCTCTGAATTCCAAAAATACATTACAATATTCAAAAAAACCTTAAATCAGTAACAATGCAAGTAGAAAATCATATCATAATCAGTCTAAAGAAAAACAGTAGGTCTTCGGGCAAAATCACATCTGCTGTAGACCTCTGAAACTTTCAAAACTATTTAGCGGCTTCCAATACACAAATGGGAAGACAAAGGATAACCACTTTCATTACCATAAGGAGAAGTTTGGAGGTTAAACATGAGTCATGGGTTTTCTACAGTTCAGTAAACTTTCAGGGCATACTCCATTCGATTTCAAAGTCTGAGAGTCATTCTGAAGATGATGGTTTCTTCTCCTTGGGGCCACATGCGGACCCACCATTTCTACAGGTTTGCCCATTGGCCATTTTCTTGGTTCCACCCTCATCAAGCATCCAGATGTCGACCAAGCTCCAGACCTCACCCTCCAAGAACTTTGGGGTGATTGCTACACCTTACCCAATCTTTGGGTTAGAGCCTTAGCCCCCCTAGTACAGTAACGTGAAGACAACATTCCCTCTTACCTTTGGCATACAGGCTCAACCCTCTCAGAGCAATGAGTTGACCACTTGCCCTTCCCCAATTCATGGGGGACAGGTGCACCCCTCTCAGACCTATGGGATGCTGACCTTAACTGCCCTAATCCTTGAGGAATGTGCTCCACCCTCTCTGTACCCTGGGGTGGAGAAACTCACCCAGAACATCGAGTGAGAACATGCACCCTCTTCAATCACTGGGACAAAATCGCCCTCTCCATACACATGGGTGGAGCTCCTCTCTTGGCCCAAGTTGATGTCTTAATTCTAGATCTCTGCTTCGATTATTTTCCTCTTAAAGTTGTTTCCCCTTCCATCTCTCCTGTCAATGTCCTTTTTTGTCCAAACTGACAGTTGTTTTGTTCATACAGCATTCTCAAAAACGTTGTTGGTTTAGCATGCAAGAAGCAAGGGTCCAAGCCATCAGACAGTAAGACTTTCCACAAGTCTTTCTGAGTTAACTGCATCTTCAATCTTGATTTACAAGTTCCAAGTTTAATTAAGTCCTCAAATGGGGCACTATTGTCTGGGAGCTCGATTTTCAGAGGCTTGGAATTTCCAGAATCAGTTTCTGTTTTCTTTGTGTCCAAGAGTTCAGTCCTTAGCATATTTCGCTCATCTAGTATTTTGCTATAAGCTGCAAGGAGAAGCCAAGCTGCCTTCTCTGAGTTCACTTTGAAAAATTCTTCAGCTAAATTCTCAGGTTCTCCATTTTCAGATTTTGTCTTCCATGTAACACCAGGAATTAATCTTGTGAAGTTCTCTGCAACTTTAAAACACGGATCACTTTTCCTCCAGTTTCCAATAATATTTCATCATTTACTTCTAAGTCATCATAAAAAGTATCTTTAGCATCCATATTATTATCAACAGTCTCTTCAAATCACTGTAGGTCTTTTCCATCAAACATGTCACAATTTCTCTGAAAAATACCCATTACCCATTTATAAAACCATTCCAATATTTTGGTAATTACAAAACATTACCCCACTCCTGGTACCAAATTCTGTATTAGTCAGCCAAAGGGGTGACTACACCCCTTTATAAAGGGTATTTATTTGGGGTAGAAGCTTACAGTTACCAGGCCATAAAGCATAGGTCTCTTCCTTCACCAAAGTCTGTTGCCACGTCTTGGACCAGGACAGCTGCCGACTTTTGCCAGTGTTCAGGCTTCTTGGATTCCTCTCTTGCCAGGGCCAGCTTGTCTCTGGGCTCAGCTCCTCTGCTATCTCCACAAGGCCAGCTGTAGACTATCAGGCAAACAGATTGTTTCTCTTCCTGGGACCTTCTCTCCTTCTTCACGAACAAGCTCCTCTGGGTGTTCACTTCCCACGGCTCCAGCATTAAATCTCCACATCAGAACTCCAACATCAGAACACTCCAACTCTGTCATTTGTCTTGTCTTTTATTTTTGAGACCCCACCCACCAAGGGGTGAGGCTCAACACCCTACTGACATGGACCAATCAATTCCCTAATCATAACTCAATTATGCCCAGATGAAAAGACCAGTTTACAAGCATAATACAATACCTATTTTTGGAATTCATAACTATATCTAACTGCGAAACTGCTACACCATCCCAGAATCCTCCGGATTGAGGAATGAACTATGGACTAGAGTGGACTTACTTATATTCTACTATAGATATATTTCGATTCTAGCATTAGAAGAAATTACAACATCGATGTGGAGGCATTAACCACTGGAGGCTATGGGGGCAGGGAGAGGGAAAAACAGTTGTAATACGGGGGCTTTTTTGGGACTTGGGAATCATCATGAATGGCATTGCAATGACAGATATAGGCCATTATATATCTTCCATAACCTGTAGAATTGTGTGGGAAAGAGTATAAACTACAATGTGAACTACAGTCCATGCTCAGTGGCAAAGTCCCAGGATGTGTTTATCAATTGCAATGGCCTTGCCACTCTAATGAAGGAAGTTTATGTGGGAAGGTGTGGGAGGTGTAGGGAGTGGGGCATATTGGAATCCCTATATTTTTTGTGTAACATTTATGTAATCTAAGTATCTTTTAAAATGTAAAAAAATTATTAAAAAATCTTATTTATGGCTATAAAAATAGCCTAAAGATAAAAGGTAAACAAGATATAAAAAAGAAAACAGATTTTTTCATGCCATCATAAAATTATTTTATTTAATGCAATTTAAATTAAAATCCAAATATATTAAATTTCAAACATACATGAAGTGGTCCTACAACTCAAAAATAAAAAGACAACCTATCTGAAAATTGGACAATTTTCATTTCTTGATTATAAACAATGTTGCAGTGAGAATTATAATACATTTATCTAATTTATTGGCTAAAACCTCTAGTATAATTCTGTATAATAACAGGGATGGCAGGTAGACTTGTGGGACTTCTGTATTTAGTGGGAATGGCTCAAAAAGTTATCATTTTATTTATATGGGTATGTGTGTTTGTGTGTGTGTGTGTGTGTGTATCTTAGTTTGCCACAAGGCCTCTGTTGCAAAGAACCAGAAATGGGTTGGCTTTTATAATGGGGATTTATTAGGGGTAAAAGCTTATAGTTCTGAAGCTGTAAAATGTCCAGATCAAGACACCATTAGAGATGCTTTCTCACCAAAGTCAGCTACTGCTGATCCTAGTGTCTTGCTTCATGGCAATCAGGCAAGATGGTGGGTCTTCCGGTCACTCTCTACTTCCTTGTTGAATTCAGCTGTGGTCAATCAGTCATTTCTCCCTGGGCCTCAGTTCCTTGAGCCTCTTGGGGATGCTCTCCTTGAGCTCATATGTGGGTGAACCTGTAGTCCTATTTCTTACATGGCCATGTCAAATAAGGTGGCTCCCTTTATCTCTGTGAACCTATTTCTCTGTGTCTCTGTTTATATCAGACTCAGTAAAATGGCGGAGACTCAGCCTGAGTCATGCCTTACTGATATAGTTCAATCAAAAGAATCTCACACCCACAGGAATAGATTAGTTCAAAACATAATCTTTCTCCTCTTGGGTTCCATAAAAGACATTACACTGTCACAACTTGAATAGATATTTCTCCAAAGAAGATATACAAATGATCAAAAAGCACATGAAAAGATGCTCAGCATCACTAGCTATTAGGGATATGCAAATCAAAACCACAAGTGACCATTTCATAACCATTAAAATGGCTGTTATTAAAGACAGAAAATAGGGAAGCAGATGTGATTCAACCCCTTGGACACTTGCACACTGTGTCCACCTTGGGAGCTCGTGAGGGAGGTACATGGAAAAAATAATTTAGGTGGAGAGGGAAGTTTGCTCATACTGGCACAGCCACAGTCTCTCTCCAGACACACGGGCACCAGCATTCTTTATTTGCAGGGTTATTTATACAATACAGTTATCACTCAAATGTTACACAGAAGGAACACAAAATGCAACTCTCCAGAATCATTTCTGCTGTGCCCAGAGACTATGTGGGCTGGGCCAATGACTTGTGAGCTATGTGGGCTGGGCCAATGACTTGTGAGCTAATAGCTGATTCAACAGTTGGACCACTGCCAGGCAGTTGGGTCGCTGCCTGAGTCTTAACCCTTATAACACCAGCCTACCACATGGGAGGTCCCAGGTTCAGGTCCCGGTGCCTCCTAAAAGAAGACGAGCAGTCGCTGCCTCCGTGCCACAATGAGCTAGATGCCAACTCCCACTGCAATAAGCTAGATGTTGCCTCCCACCTCAATGAGCCACAAGCCAGCAGACACTGCAGCCTATGTGGAGCAGATGTGGCTAAGGCCATTGGGCACTCACCTCTCATGTGGGAGGTTCTGGTTCAGTTCCCGATGCCTCCTGGAGAAGGCAAGTGGAGCAACGATCAGACAGATGAGAGAACCATCTGGGGGAGAGGGGATAAATAAAAAAAAATAAATAAAGTAAATAAAATAAATATTTAAACAACAACAACAACAAAAAAAAAACCCAGAAAATAACAACTGTTGGAGAGAATGCAGAGAAATAGGAACACATACATTTTTGGTGGGTATGTAAAATGGTGTAGCTGCTGTAGTAGACAGTTTGGTGGTTTCTCAAAAAGTGAAGTATAGAATTAAAATATGACTTGGCAATCCCACTTCTCAGTATATACCCAGAAGAATTGAAAGCAGGGACTTGAAGTGATATTTGCACACCAATGTTCATTGTGGCATGATCCACAATTGCCAAAAGATGGAAGCAACCCAAGTGTCCATCAACCTATGAATGGATAAATAAAATGTGGTACATATATACAATGGAATATTTTCAGCTGTAAAATGGAATGAAGTTCTAAAACATGCAATAGCATTGAATTGAAATTGTTTGATTCACAAAAAAAAAAAAAACAAAAAAACAAAAACAAAAACAAAACAAAAAAAATTTACATGTAGCCATTACATTTAATTGAGAAATGTATATATTTATTCATCTGTATTTACTTTTTAGTTTCTAATTGTTTATGTTTTCAATTATTAAATGTACAAAATAAAGTTAAAAAAAAAAAGCCAGACACAAAAGGACAAAAATTTTATGAAATCACTGATTTGAAATAATTAGAATAAGCAAACACATAGAGTCAGACTCTAGAATGGGGATGGGGGTAGGGAATGGGAAGTTAATTATTAATTGTACAGGCTTTCTAGTTATGGTGATGAAAATGTTTTGGTAATGGATGGTGGTGATGGTAGGACACATTGTGAATGTAATTAACAGCAAATAATTATATATTTGCATGTGGCTAAAAGGAGAAATATTAGGTTGTGTGTGTGTGTATATATATATATATATATATATATTACTAGAATAAAAATAAAGAAAAAGGACTGCACAACAAAACAATGAACTTTATTGTAAATGACAGGACTATTGTTAATATTACAATTATTAAAATGTTCTTTCATGAATTGTAACCAATGTACCACACTAATGCAAGGTATTAATAATAGGGTGCTTTATGGGAACTCTGTAAATCTACAACTTCTCTAATTGTAAAAAGAAAACTAACATATATGGAAGTAGATAGAATAGCATAATACCCCCTCTGTATTCAACTTCAACAATTATCACTCAACTTCAACAATTATCATACTCACTGGCTGTTACTCAGCATTGATTTCATGAAGCTGGGACATTTCATCTCTACATTTCATGTGTAGCCATAAGTCTACAATGTGGGAAAGTTCTATTACTGGAAGAATAAGAGAAGGCTAGGTACTGGGGAACAGTTATCAGTCTTTGCTATGGATGAGGGTTGATTGATGGTTGAGGGAATAACTCCTTAAGAGATAGCAAAGGAACAATATAGAAGGAACCTGGGTCTTTCACTCTGGACCACACACCTATCTCTGGACTTAAGATAAAAATAATCTTTTATTTTTCCTGATTTACTGTATTTTGAAATCTCTTCTATAACAACTTAACTCTTACCTTTCTGATAGAGAATTCCTGTACCTTAACTCAGATTGCCTCCAAATTCTCATTCCCCCAAATAAGGTTGCAATAAACACTTTTATACATATTTATGCAACTTCATGATAACTTTATGGGAACTCTACCTAGGTAAAAAATTTCTTGGTCAGAGTGTAAGTGTTTATCTCATTTGATTAAGTACTCCCACATTGCAGTGGTTGTACCAGTTTTCACTGCTAGTATAAGTACTTGAGAATTTCTCTATCACTAAATAGCTACCATCTAATATTTGGAAGACTATCAGGTGTGAAGTGACATTTTTTTTGCTGTTTTAACTCATATTTGCTTAAGTAATAATGAATTTGAAGTTTTTTTTCCACATATTCTTTAGTCATTTGAGTTTATTCTTCTATACATTAACTCTTCATAACCTCTGCCTGTTTTTCCTATTGTTTTTTTCCCCTCTTTGTTGTTTAGCAGGAGTTCCTTGTATATTCTAGGATTAATCTTTTGTTAGTTATCAACACTGAAAATATTTTCAATTCTGTTTTAAAGAGTATCTCTGTACATGATGTTCTGCACTGACTATATACTCAATATTGATAAATAAAAAATCATTATTTTTCTGTTTGCCTTATGAATTCGCTTTTGAAGTTTGGTCTAAGAAGTCTTTTCCCAAGGAAATACACAAAAATATTCTATATTTTCTTCTATTAATTGCATAGTTTTAGCTTTGAAATTTAGGCCTATATTTACATGTGGTGGTGGTCAGTAGGGGTCCAATTTGATTTCTTCATATAATGAGTCAGTTTTCCCAACAGCACCTACTATACAATCTACACATTTTCCATTGATTTGGTGGCAACTTTATTTTATGTAAGTTTCCTGCATTTACATGAGTCTCTATTCTGTTCTGCTGGTTTCCTCCTAGTACCTAGGAACACAAGTATCTGCTCCTTTCACTCTATCTTTTTAAGAGATTAGCCTGGCAATTTATTAACTTTTATTCTTCCATATAAATATTAGAGTAAGTTTATTGAGATCTTTAAAATATTCAACAGGAATTTTTATGGGTTTTGCATTAAGTTATAGATTAAAATGGGAGAAGAACTGAAATATTTACAATAGTCAGTCATCCCATCCCAAAGCATCAATCGTCTCTCCATTTTTTCAAATCACCTTAACTGTCCTTAACTTTATTAGAATTAGGAAGTTTTTCTCCATAGAGATCTTACGTATTGTACGTTTGGTTAACACTGTTGATTATATTTTCTAGTTGATTATTGTTGAGGTAGAGATGTGCTGCTGATTTTGGTAATTCGATCTTGTAACTGTAACCCTTGCTAAGCTCTCATTTTAGTTCAAATAGTTCTATTGGGTTTTCTGGTAGATGATTATATAATCAGGATATAATTATCATCAGGATATAATGAGGCAATAATAGTCTTAGTGCCTCTAAGTTTTCTTTATGAATGCTGACTCTTGCTGTAGGATTTGGTATATAACCTTTCTCAAGTTAAAAATGTTGCCTTCTATTCCTCGTTTGCTAAGAGTTTAAAAATAATTACTGAGTCTTATGAAATGCTTTTGGAGCACAGATTAAAGTAATATGATTTATCTCCTTGAGCTGAATTGCAGTGATAGAGTTTCTTATACTGAATTTGCTTTGCATTCCCAGGATTAACCCTACATGATTATCTTGCATTATTTTCTTAATGCAACACTGGAACAGTTAGCTAATAATTTATTTATGATTATTGTGTCTATATTGATGAGTGAAATGGGCCTATCATTTTCTTTTCCTGTATCTCGTTTACCTGGTTTAGATATCAAGATCGTTGTGGCTTCATAAAAAGAGACTGACAGCTGTTTTTTCGTTTTTGTTTTTTCTGTTTTCTGGAATAAGCGTGTATATTAAAGGAAATAACTGTTTTTTTATAAGTGTGTTTGAACACACTGAATTGCAATCTATGTTGATCTTTTCTGAAGAGGGGTGCCTTCAATTGTATTTCTTTTCTTATATGCTCATTAGTCTACAGAATTGCCTTTTTGCACTGTTGTTGGTGTTTAAAATTTTCTTAGTAGTTATCCATTTATTTTAGGGTTTAAATTTTTAACAGTTTTTTTCATATATGCTTTATTGTTTTAAATTTAGGGTTTTGTTTTATATTTAATTTGTTTGCATTTTAATAGTTTTGATCATTTTTGCCAAATGTCTACTTTATTAATCTTTCCACCAGTACAATCTGTATGTGGAGAAGAAAAAAAGGTTATAGACGCTCATACATGGACTCCTTATCCCAAAGAGCTCTCTTAAGTTTCTAGTTTTCTTTGCATACAAATTTATTGGAGTTTTGGGGGTCAGTGCTTCAGAACTGATTCTTTTATCATATTCTAAATGTGGTGTCTGGCAGCACCTTGGTGCTCTCTTTAGAATATTATCTTAAGATATTCTCTTAATGTTCTAATCTTTGGGGATTTAGCTGAAATTCTTAGGCAAGAAAGAGTGTCATTGGGTATTGTTATATAAATATATCAGTTTAAAAACAAATTTGAATTATATAATACACAAAAATAAATGCCTTGATTATTTATCTAACATGGATATATTTCTAAAGATTGTTTCATAGAATAGAAGTACATTATTTAATGAGTTCATTAGAGGTAGACATTTAGGTTGTCAATTTTTTTACAATAACAAATAATGCTGCAATAAATACTTGTGTAAATTTATTTCTGTCTTGTTTCAATATTTCTACAAAATGGACCCAGAGGGGGTAGAATTTGTGGTTCAACAGGTATGCACATTTAAAAAAATTGATTATCACTTCAAATTGCCTTCCAAAAATATACTTTTTTTTTTGTTTCAGTTCTTTTGATCTTTCACCTAATAAGGGTGTAAAAATAAAACTTGTAGGGAAAAAAATGCCAAACACTTCTTTGCCATGATTTGAGAGGAACTTCAGAGGACGTTTCTTCTTTATGACCAATATAATGAGTTTAGCTTGTTAAACAGCAGCTCTTCTGGGAGTAGATCCCAAAAGTAATAATCAGAAATATAAACAATAGTTCTTGGATTGAATACAATTCTGATATGTAACTTGTACTTCCAGGATGAGGAAATATCTTCCCAGGGGTAGCTGAGCTGTTAGAGCCTCTGCTCTATTTAGTATCCAACCAAGGAACATGCCCCCATTTACAGTACAGGATCTGGGGAGAGGGGGTCCCCAAGATATTTAGGGCTCGAGTGAAGAAAAGGCAATGGGGAAATGAAAGGAGAGGAGAGTGTCTAGCTGGCTCCTTTCTAACATTATGGTGAGAGAAATAAATGTTTCAGTGATACCGGTAGTGAGAACTCTGTGACCTGGTAACAAGTTATACACCTTTTTCTTTCTAAGGCTCATCAGCCCACCTTAGGAAAACATAGCTCATCAAAGCCCAGATTTCCCATTTCCATCAAGCACAAATCAGGCAAATTTAACAGATACTTTTCCTGATCTTTGGTCTCTGCCATATTCATGTCTAAGCTTTTCCACTACTGCTCTTGGTTTTTAGACGGTTGACTAGAGCATAAAATGTGTGATAGAACACAGTGAGGTAATAGTTCAGTAAGCGTTAAGTGAATTGAATTGAGTTACAATGGATTGGTTTGATTGCATTGAATTGATGGAGGTTAGGAGCTGCACGTGCTTGCCAGTACAGAAGCTATTAACAGCAAGTGGCTATTGAGTACTGGAAATGTGCCTAGTACCTACTGTGGAACTGAATTTTAAATTTTATTCACTTTAACATATTTACATTAAAAATTCAAAACTGATACCAGTTATTGGAAAACTTTTAAGTATGTTTGAAACAGCGGTTTTCAAACAGAAGCAATATTTCACCCCCAGGGGAATTTGGCAATGTCTGGAGACAGTTTTGGTTGGCATGACTGGAGAGGGGAAAGGGTGCTCCTGGCATGTAGTGGGCAGAGGACTGGGTTGTTGCCAAACATCTGACAATGCACAGGACAGCCCCCAACAACAGACTTATCTGACACAAATGTCAATACAAACATTATCTTCAGGTCCTTAGCCAAGGTGATAAAAGCAGTCATCTCACAATTGTAATGGTAAACGATGCAAGAGCAAAGGAAACAGCCTTAGCAGAAGTGAGGTGTTGAGTATGAGTTGATGATTCCAATTATGCCATCAACACAGGCTAGAAAGCCAAAATTACCGTAGGGAACGGTCTGAATTCAGTCTGCCACTTTTCCCTGAGACCCACAAGTAAAGTCTTTCCTCAGGACTAGATGTATTAAGCTACTGCCTAGGATGGATGATAAATATTGGCTGACTTCCTTCTCAGGAGTGCCTGAGGTAAAACACATTCTCCAGCAGAAAGTGACTTGCAGGCACGTTCCTTAACCTTTTGCCCTGAAAATATGCAAACATTCACTGGAGTATGTTGGGCTAAAGAATGCATGTTTTATGGCACTTGGACCAGGCCTACTGCTATCTGTTCCCAATAGGGAGAGATTGGGAACCCTTGCCTACAGCACACAAGAAAGGGGTGCATGCAGAACATCTTCCTGCATAGCCACAGATGAGACCTGCTGGTCACTGATGGACTGATGTTCACTAGTGAAGCTGACCTTGCTTTGTCACTTCTCCATTTAAGTCATTTTTGTTCCACACAGTGCCTGTTTAAGTCGTGCTTTTTTGGTGACTCCAATACCTGCAAAACATAGAGTAAGTTGGGACACTAGTAATCCTGTTCCTGGTGGCAGGCATTGCTACCCTCTTTGCTAGCCTCCATGTGGTGAGACCCCTCCCCTGGAGATAATAATAGGTGTTGCTCTTTCTGACCAATAGCTATGTAGTATTCATTCTTTAAGCCATGGTTTATGACCTCTCCTTTCTCACCTGCACCAAATTTCCCCCTAATAAGGCTGTTATTATCACTGCAGTCAGCGTCACTGTATTTGACTCCTTATTCCTACCCTTTTCTCTTACAACTGCATCACCCTTGCTGTCCTTAAAGTTAGATCAGCTGTGTAGGAGCAAGGCCTACTCTATCTGCTGATCCCAATGGTTGTGGTAAATTCTGTAATACAAGACAGATTCAGTTTGTACCTCAGCTCCTGTGTTGGATACATTTGTATGAACCCTGACTAATACAGACCATCACCTGTTTTTGTGTGTGACCAGGCCAAATCTTTGTAGTACTGCATTATAACACTATTTGAATTTCATAATTTATAGCTTGATAACTATGGCAATCATACAACAAAAAGATAACCCTTTAACTGGTAAGACCTGTAGGGATGCAAGAAATTTCATCATTTTTGTCTCTTGTTCCTTGATACAGATGGTCTACGGAATTAAGGTAATGCCAATACCATCTTGCATTTTCCTGATGGGTGCTGAGATTTAATTTTTTAATCCACAGACTTTGTATGCAAAAATATAACTTCACTTTTTGTAGCTGTTATGGTTTGAAGATGTATGAACCTAAGAAAAACATGTCCTTAAATCTAATCTGTTCCTGTGGGTGTTAACCCATATGAGTAGGGCCTTTTAATAAGGTTTCTTCAGTTAAGGTGTAGCTTACTTCAATCAGAAAGAGTCTTAATCTTATGACTCGAGTCCTTTATAAGTGGAATGAAATTCAGACAGAGGGAGAGAAAGCCACAGGGAGCAAGAAGCTGAAAATCAACAGAACCCAGAAGAGAAGGGAAATTCCAGGAGACACTGCCATGTGCCTTGCCATGTGACAGGCCCTTTTAATTTGCTGAAGCTGCTGGGAGCAATGGACCATAAATGGATTGCCTTTTACAGTAGGATTTATTAAGGGAAAATCTTACAATTCTGAGGCTGTGAAAATGTCCAAATCAAGGCATCATCAGAAATGTCATCTCACCAAATTGCAGGTGAAGGTGATCCTGGATTCATGCAAAAGCAACATGGCAAAGCAAAATGGCAACTGATCTCTGCTTTCTCCTCCAGGCTCACTTTCTTCCCAAGCTTAGCTGTGGGTGATTAGATGTAGTTTGTATCTTCCCTGGGCCTCCTATCTTCTGCTTTGGCTGCTCTGCTGATTCCAGCCTCAGGCCTCTCTCTCAGCCTCTTGGGGTGTCTCTGTCTTTCTGAAGCTGTAGGCAATCCTGGAGTACTTTCAAACATGGCAGGAAAAATGGCACTTGAATTTTTCTGTATGTCTCCATTTATATAAGACTCCAGCAAGAGGGTGGAGACCTAACCTGTGTACCTCACTGATGTAAGACTCCAGCAATAGGGTAGAGACCTAACCAATAATACCTCACTGATGTCGTCCAATCAAAGGCTCTAAAGTGTCTAATCAAAGTGATCTAATCAAAAGTTCCCTTATCTGAATCTAATGCAATCAAAGGGTTCCACTCCCACAGGAATGGATTAGTTCAAAGAACATGATTTTTTCTGGGATTCACAAAATTTCAAACTATCACACAAGCTATGAACCAAAGATCAGCAGCAGCAAGGCCCAGAATGCCACAGTCTTGGGGAAGAAAACATTGCCTTGATTTGGACTTTTTCCCTGTCTCAAACTCTGAGCAAATAAATTCCCATTGTCCATCCTGACCCATTTTATGGTATTTGCTTGAGTAGTCCAGAAAGCTAAAACAATGTCTGATATTAATATCTTCAAATATTACATTTATGTCTGATATATAAATTTAATTTAGTCATTTAATTATGATTTCAAATGAAGTTCAGTGAATTCTCAGTTATTTAAGATTTAATGGTTATAAACATTCAATATTCCTCCCCTCTTGTCTCTTATCAGGGTCCAATGTTATGTGCTGGTGGCTGACACCAAAGTCACTGTGGTGTTGGTGATTAGGGGCATCTATTCCTCAACAGTGGCCTGCCTTAGTCCTATGCTGGCCTCCTGCTCCACATGTAACAAGTCCTCATGTGTGGTCCTCTCTCTCCCCAAGGCATCATGACATAGATTATCTTCACCCAGTTGCTGGCAAGACTGTCTCCACATAGTGCAGTCTCTAACATTTGAAAAATCTGAGAACAATGATAATTTTAAGTTGTGTATAGTTAGTTTGCTGTTGTGAAATGCAACTGGTGTTCTAAAGAAATAAAATGGTAGGCTTGAGTTAGTCATTTATCAAATGTGGTGGTTTGAAGCTTTTGTGGACCCTGGAAATCCTGTTCTTAAAGCCAAACCATTCCTGTGCATGTAAACATATTGTCGGTGTGAGCTTTTGATAGAATTATTTAAGTTAAGGGCCTCTGATTAGATTGCATGACCTAGGGTGGGTCTTAAGTCTCTTGCTGGAGACTTTTATAAATGGAAGAATAAAAAGGCATACACACAGAACAAAGCTACAGAGACAGAGAGGAACCCAGAAGCTGACCAGAAGCTGGAATCAATGTAACACAGGGGCTGAGAGGAAGCCACTTTAGCCAGAAGCTGAAAGCAATGAGGCTATAGGAGGTGGGGTCAGGGGTCTGCCTGACACCACCATATTCCTGCTCACCCACAACTACAGCTAAGAGAGAAAGCATCTCTGATGATACCTTGATTTGGGCACTTTCATGGCTGATAACTGTAAGCTCATAAATTAATAAATGCCCACTGTAAAGGCCAATCCATTTGTGGTGTATTGCATTGACAGCCTTTAGCAAACTAAAATACCAACCTAAAGCATGATGTAAAAGCCAGAAGGCCTTTATGGCTGTGTTAATAGAAACCTTTATCTCTTGCAGCCTAAAGGTAGACCCTGAAAATTATTCCCAGGATCCAATAGTGAGACTAGCTGAATTACAAAGAAGACTGAATCCCTACTCAGCAAATTTCCTCTGCTAAATTCAGGGTCTTAAATTCCTTAAACAGCAGGAATTTATTACCTCATGGTTTTGAGTCTAGGTGTCAGCAAGATAATGCTTTCTCCCCAATGTCTGTAGTGTTCTGGGGGTGGCTGTCGGCAATCCTTTGGGTTGCTTGTTTTTTTTCTGCCTCCTATCACATGGTTATGTCCTCTCTTTTCTGCTCTTCCAGTTTCCCTGCTTCCAACCTCTGCCTCTTCCCCATGGCTTTCTCTGTTTTAAGCCTCTAGTAATCTGGATTAAGACATGCTCTCATACAGTTGGGCCAAATCTTCACTAAAAATAAGATCTTTAAGAGGTCCTATTTACAATGGGCTTATCCCCACAGGGACGTGGATTGAGAGTGAGAACATGTTTAAATTGTTGTACAAAATCCAACCAAGCACAGCAGCATTTCTTTGATTGGAGACCATGTAGAAGCTTTACCTGAGGTGGGTGCCTTCTGAGATGTTACTTTCCTTCTCTCCCAACCCTCATGTCTTGTAGTTTTCTTTTCTATTGAAATATAAAATACATAAGTAAAGTGAGGAAAATTTCACTCGTCTGCTTGATGAGTTTTGGTATCTGTATATACCTGTGTATCTATCACTCAAACCAAGATACAGAACACCTCATCAGCTTAGAAAATTCCCTCATCCCACTTCCTAATTAAATTTTCCATTCCTCATAAGAAACCACTTCCTAAATTATTTCATCAATGATTATTTTTGCTTGTCCTTGAACTTAATATCTCTTACGTTAAATAATTTGTACTATGTATCCATTTCATCTACCTTCTTATACAACCCAATGTCTATGAGATTCACACATATTGCTGTATTAGTAGTTTTGTTACTTTTAATTACTGTGTGATATTCTATTGTATGAGTATATACAATTTATTTTTCCATTCTTCAGTTGGTGGACATTTGGGCTAGTTAAGGTTTTTGGCTAAAGTGAATAAAACTGTCATTATGAACATTCTAGTAATATCTTTTAATGGATATATATATACACTAATTGTTTTTTGGTGGATACTTAGGAATGTAATTCTTGGTTCCTAAGTGAGATGTATGGCTTAAATTTAGAAAACACCAACAAACAGTTTTCCAAAATGGTTGAACTCATTTAAGCTCCCTCCAGCAATGTATGAGAGTTCTAATTGCTCTATCTCCTCGCTAACTCATTTTTAAAAAATTAAAACTCTAATAAACATGGTGTAATTTTCTTTGAGGCTTCCAGATACAGTATCTTACTAGCATTTTCTCTTTTAGTTTCTTCCAACTTCCAATTGAAAGCACAACTGATGGCATGAGAAAACAAAACACAAAAAAATTTATACAAGTCCTTGATGCTCCCTCCATTATCTATTGAATACCTACTAGGTACTGTGTTCCGAGCTTCGTATGTTAAGTGCTTCATATACATTTTAATCTCTTTAGCAAGTCTATCTGCTCGGACTTACGTTTTTTCCAATTTTAAATAATAATGCTAAATGTTAACAGTTTAACTAACTTGCCCCAGATTATACAGCTGGTGAGGGGTAGAACTGGTTGCGGAGTCTGTGCCTTTAGCCACAATACCTTGGGGCTCTTTCCATGGAGAGATCAAAGGTGACAGTGAGGAGCTCCAAAACAGGGTCCGAAGGCTCTTTTATCCAGGAAGTTCTTTTGTCCAGCTTGCCCACCCTGCCTGTTCCCATGTTGTCCTGGATCTCTGGATAATATTCTATACATAATTTTTCATTTTACATTGACATAATCATTTTAAAGCATTTATTTCTTTAAAAATGTACAAGTCATTGGGATTTCAAAAAAGTTACCTTCTGTTTAAAAATTGATAGTTTTGTTGCTCTATGGTTGGAGTTATGTCTGTCCAATTTTTGTATTTTAGAATTCATTAGAATTTTCATTGTAGTCGAATGTTCTATCAATTTGTATATATTTTTCATAGTTGCTAAAATTACATATTCTCTGTTGATTAGAATATTCTAGAGCTAGATAATAATTCAATTTTATTCATTAAATTACTCCATTATTTTATATATATTTTTGTCTACTTATTTCTCATATGGTTAAAATATTTCACAAATATTTTGCTTTTGTCAATTTCTTTATATTTTTTTAGATATATTAATAATTATAATTTTTGTCAGAGTAATAGATGTGATTTTTTATGCTCATGGATAAAAAGTCAAAGAAGAGAAAGGCTCATAATTAGCTTATATTGACAATTAACAGTTTTCTTTTCCTCCTCTCGAGATACAACTACTTTTTTATTTTTTCTATTTTTCGTTGTTCTGATGATTACTTTCATATCTATAAATAGTATCTTTCTACCCCTCTTTCTTAACTGATCTACTATAAGCAAGTCAATTCATACTTGCTGCTTTGATAGAAGAGGCTATCCAGTGTATCACTTATTTTCGTCCACCCCCACAATATTCTCCATCCCTCTATTGGCCACCATTGCAACTTCACACAGCATCCTTAACACTATATTTCTTGATTTAGCAACCACAGATTCCCCAACTATATAGAATTTTATGTTGAAAATAATTTTTCTTTAAAAGTTTGTTTCATTCCTTCAGCAACCTGATTACTACTCCTCTGGTTCTTTACCTTTGAACCCTTTCAGCTATGAGATCTGAAATTTCACAATGCTGTACTAGATGTGAATATTGTCATCACTGGGTGGGAATTAATTAGATCTTCTCAACTGAAATTCACACCCTTTGTCTTTTCTTGGAAATTCCTTTAATTTTTGGAAAAAATCTTCCCTTGTTTCTCAGTTCTTTCTTTCCCAAACTCCTCCTAGTTAAAAATTTCTGGATCATCTGTTACTCTTGTTATTTTTTCATCCATCTACTTAGTGGAAAACTGTACTTTCTCTTCCACTGAGCAGAGTACAGACTTTCTGAAAAGGGGGACAAAATCAAAAACACTTTGTTTAGTATAACAAGATAGGGGCATCAAAAAGGTAGGGAAACTTTCATGTACTCTCTTTGACATTGGATTGAGGACAAAAGATCAAATGCAAAGAAATGCAATCTTTGAAATTTTGTTGAATGACTTAGGGGAATACAGTAGAGCAAAGTAACACCAGAGCTGTAGATATTTATTTGCTAAAGATAAAGATGAAATTACCTCTCTCACACACACACTCACTCACACAGATACACACTGCTCTTGAACTACCTGGTTTATTTGACAATTCTGTTATTTTGATTCCTAGTTAATTGAATTTTACTTTTAAAGTTATTATTCTTTCCTTTTGCTTAATTTTGTTAATCTTGTCAATCAAAATCATTCATTTATTATTACTTTATCTTCTTTATTTCTTGTTAGTAATATGAATAGTTATGACTATGCCTGTTAAGTTCAGTTCAGTTTTGCTCATATCATATGATTTGATATGTAGTATTTCATTATTTCTATTTCTTACTTTCATTTTCAGTTTTGAGGTCCTTTTGATTCAAATATTTTTAGCAGAATATTTAAAAATTTCTAAATATTTGTCTTTCTTTTTGTTTTACTCATTCTACATATATCTGTTGCTATTTTATTACGTTATGAAGATAGGATTTAATTTGTCATATTTCTACTTTTTGGAATTCTATGAGAGTTTTTATTTGGTCAATTTTTGCAAATGTTCTATGAATATCAGTTAGCAGTGTATACAGTCAGATATATTTTATGAGAACACCATTGTTAATTGTATTATCCTGTTTATCTTTGCCATTACTTTTGTTTTGTCTATTTAATTTGTTAAGGACTATAAGAAGCATGTGGAATTCTTTCACAATTATTCTTAATTTATTCACTTCCCTTATTTCCCTCAGTATTTTATGTTATGTGATTTGAGCAGTAAATTTTCCTGGTTGTAATCTTCTTTGTGGTTTATAAACAGCACTGTGGATTGTAGACTTCAAATTTTCTAAGTGATATTCATTATCCAGCAAATATTTGTTGAGCACCTATTATATGGTTGGTAACTGTGTTAAATTCTTTATATTTTTGCATTGATTTAAATTTGACTAACAATAATACCTTAACAACTCCTTTCTTTTTGTTTGCATGTTCTATTTTATCTTTGTACAAATTTTTAAAAAACTTTCAACCTTCATGAGTCTCTTTGAAGTCTTTCTTTTGTATACAGCACTTAGATTTTTTGACCCCAAATTAGTCTTTTCCATTTAATTGCTAAATTTATAATATTTCCATTATTGTTATATTTGTTTAATGTAGTTTTGTGGTGCTATCATTTTGTTTTTACCTTTTTTTTTTTACTGTTTTTGTGCTTTCTTGGTGTTATTTTGTTGTCTGTCTTTGCTTATAGCCAAAAGCCATGCTGCAATTATGTATCTTCTGAAGAATAGTAGATATCAGATGATAATATTCAATATATACAGAAGAAAAAAAGATGGGAACTCCAAATTCTAAACCTAGTCAAGTTTTCATTCATATGTAGAATCAAAATAATGAAATTATCAGAAATGCAAGGAATGGATTATGCATAATGTTCATTTCCTTAAAAATCTAAATAAGTACATCATTCAACAATATAAAAGGAGAAGAATATCATCAGAAATAATGATGGTAATGCTCAAATGGTGGCCATTAGTGTTCTTAGTGCTCTTTTATACATACCACCTCATTTATCTTCACAATAATCCAACAAGCCAATAGATACTATTTTATCCCAAAATTTTATATAGGAAACTGAGGCATGGAGAAATTTAGTAACGTACCAGTGTTATATAGCTTATATGGGCACAGCCTAGTTAAGAACAAAGCAATTAGTGCTCTAGAAACAGTGCATCTACTTAATGTGCTCTACTGTGGAAAAAGGGAAGTAAAAATGGGGACACGTTCTATGAAAAGGATGCCGGTGGGTATTAAATAAGTTTAAACAGAGAATGAAGCCCAAATAACTAGAGACATTAGAATTTAATTTATTCAAATTAGAATTTAATTTATTCAAAAGTCAAATAATAAATAGATATTTTTTGATGATATTCTGGGAATAGCAGAAAAGGGAGGGGAGAATTGAAGTGGCCAAAGGAAGAGGGAGGTTGCTTAACATATATTATTTTATTTTTAAAATTGAAATTCATAAATACAGGTTTAAGATTATTGTTTAAAATTGTAAAGTGGAAGAAATAAAAATAGTTTAGAATTGTTGGAGAAAATAAATTGGATACAATATTCAACAAAGTAGATCCATAAAGCAAAAAATAAAAAGGGTGAAAAGATAAGATACATAAATGAGCAATTCCGGAGATCCAAAATCTACCTATGAGTTCTAGCAAGAAAGTAGTGGTGGAGGTAGAAGAGAGTAGAAAAAGTAAATATAAACTATAGATCTACAGATATGAAATGAGATATAGTTTCATATATTTTATTTTTCATTATCAATAATAAGCATGGAATGGATCATACTTCATTCTCTTCAAGTTAGTGTTACAGAATCCTACCTTAAGTTAAAGCACTTGGAAATACACACTGATTTCATATCATGCTTTGTCCTTGTTCAGTAACTAAATTATTAAAGATATTTCCTCAAAGTCCTTTTCACAGCTGCTTTCATCTCCTCATTCTTTAGGCTGTAGATGAGGGGATTCAGCATGGGTGTGACCACACTGTACTGCAAGGAGAAGAATCCAGGGAGGGATGAGAGGTGGGCATGAGATAGCAAATGAAACCTGAGCCAAAGAACAAGATCACTGCAGTGAGGTGGGAGGAACAGGTGCTGAAGGCCTTGCTTCTGCCTGTTTTAGAACTGATGGACAAGATTGTGGAGATAATACAGGCATAAGGGAAGAAGATGAGGAAGAATGGTCCAAACCCAAGCAGTAAGATGGAGCAGATCAGGATATTGATAATGGTGGACATATCAGAGCAAAACAGAGGGAAGAGAGATGGCAGCTCACCGAAGTAGTAGTGTATGGTTTGGTCCTCACAGAAGTCCAGATTAGGAGCTAGGAGCACAATGACAACTGAACTGAGACCAGCTAGACCCCATGAGCCAAACACAGGCCTCTTACATAGATGGCTGCTCATCACCTGGCCACAGAGCAGAGGATGGCAGATGGCAGCATAGTGGTCATAGGCCATCACCGAGAGCAGAAAAGCTTCAGTCCCTGGTGTGATAAACACAAAGAAGACCTGAGCCAGGCAACCCTCTACTGAGATGGTCTTCTTTTTAGACAGGACGTCCTCCGGGAGCTTGGGCACAATGACAGAAGAGAAGCAGAGGTCCAGGAATGACAGATTACTCAAGAAGAAGTACATGGGTGTTTTGAAGTAGGGATCAGCCCTGATCACCAGAAGCATCATCAGGTTCCCCATCAGGGTCCTGAAGTAAAGCATCAGGAAGAGCACAAAAAGCAGGGTCTCGATGTGGGGGTCATCAGACAGCCCCATGAGAATAAACTCAGTGATGGTGCTGTGGTTCCTTGGGGTCATTTAAAGATATTTCCTTGGAATAAAGTAGGAAGATGGGGTGAGATCTCCATGGATGGTTCCTATCTCCTTCCAAGGCATTACTCCTTCTTCCTATACACTCTTCCTACTTTGCCCGGACTCTCTGCTCAAACATCTGAAGCTGCCTTCTCTGTATCTCAGTAAGACTTGTGATACTATCTTGTCTATTACTGATCTTGTGTGATGGTCTTCACAAGCTTCAGAGAATCTTATTTTTGTACCATAGTGATTTATTGAAAAAAAATGACACACTTCTATATTCATGGTAATTAGTTTCCACTGAACTTTTCCTATAGTTCTGAAATACTTAGAAATTCCAGCATATCTCTGTAGTGATTTCCTAAACCTTCCCTTCTCTACTAAATTTCCAAATCATTTTATTTTTCCCAAAATTGTCTAATGACTCCTTCCCTCAGCTGAGTTATCCATCAGGAAAAACAGGCACAGAGCCAAGAACTCACAATTCTTTTAAGACCCATGAAAACGTTTTCATTTCTTTTAATATCAGAAGAAAAAAGTGCATATATTCTAGCTTGAATTATATTGGTCTTTATAGCAATGTCATCATCAATTATAATTTTTTGAAATATTTTTTATTCGAAGAAGTGGTCTACAAAGGCAAATATTTCTGAGGCCCTTGAGAGTCATGATTTGACTCTGCTCTTCATTTCCTAAACAACAGATTTAATTTAATAGGACTTTGCAGTATACAGAACACGATGTATATCACTATCTCAATTGATTCTCATGACAAATTTGTGAGAATTTCCAGGTGATTATGATTCCAGGGTTAGGTGATCTTATCCCCATTTTATCCATGAGAAATCTGATGTTTAGGGTGTAAGAATGACATTATCCTGGGTGCCCCCATATAACAGCTCATGTTTGCCTCATACAAGACCACTTCACTACTCCAAACTTAATCTTCTGCTTCCACTCCATTGCCCCAAAGAGCACTAATGTCAGGCAGGAGCATTGATGATGGCATTGCTCAAAAAAATTAGTCAAGATTCCTACCTACAGTGCAAAGGACTGCAGCTGCTGACTTTCTAGGATGCTGTTATCTGCATGGACTATGTCATCTTATATCACAGCAAAACCTCTGATGTGCCCTCATTTTTGTAGAAGCCCCAGGCACTCTTGCCATTTGGCAAGAAACTGCTTACATTTGTGTTGTGTACTTCTTATTCTTTCATTGTCCTAAGAAGTATAGAAAGATAAGATACATAAATTCTTATAGTTTTCTCTAAGTTAATCTTGCATCCTATTGCCCCAGGTGTCAGGTGTGTCCAATAGGACCACAATGGTGGGGATTTATGTTAGAGGTGATGCTAAACTTAGAATCATTTAGAACCCCAAATTACATGGCTATTAGTAAGTCACTGTCCTATCTTAAGACTTTTGCCTAGACTGGATATTTTCAGGCTAATTTACAGTATTTGCTTTTGTTTGGCAGTTCACAAACTGATCCAGGTAGTCCCTTCTGGATTCAAAAATTTTAATCCTGCAGAGTCAGAGAGCTTTCTTCTGGCCCCTCCTCCAGCCTTGCCAGCAATCTAAGACCAGGTGCTATCTCAGCATGAGAAACTTAACTCCTGCACCTATTAATAAAAAAGCCCAGGCTTAAGCCCATCATAGATCCAGTCTGGGTACCTGTGAGTCTGGACAAACAGGGCAATGATCACCTTTCTGTGCCTTAGAACTTTAGCTTAGATTCAGTGATGGTGAAGGATAATCAGCTGCAGAAGTTACTTTTGAGGATCTTGCAGAGATAAAAATGAAAATACTGTTGAAAGCAAACATTTTCTCTGGAATATACATAAGCAAAATAAAATGATGAATTGAAGTAATTCTCTCCAATAATTTGGATATTTCAAAGTATTTGTGGATAGGGCTATTTTGGAAATTGTTTCCATTCTTCCATTTCACTCATGAGGGGGACCTGGCCTAGTACCCCACAGGGCTTCAAGCTCTCATACTAAGAACATTGTAGAATTTCTGGAGAAACATTGTCTGTCCTGCTTTATATCTACCTTTTGTGAGGATGATGTAGCCAAACTCATTATCTGAGGTTTCTTTAATTACCAGAGTCAAATCTTTGAATTTAAATACTAGATCAATTAAGTATGAAAATAAATTAAAGCTTGTATACTCTATAGAAGTGAAATATTAGATTTATTTCATCTGAAATATAAAAGACAGATCAAGATTTAGAACATGGAATAAGAATATTGAAAGACTAAAGGGAATGATAGGGAGGTTGATCACAGAGAGAGGTAGAACATTCAAAAAAAAAGATTTCAGAAGGATTTTAGATGAGCACCTTTCTCACCATTTTTCAAGCACAGACACTTCATATCCATGGTTAACCTGGTGATTTGATGAATTTCTCCTGCAAAGAAATAAAGCATGATATTGAGGATATTTATTTTATAACATTCAAGAAGTTTCACTGAAATAAGCATCTCCACATTCCACTTTTAATATGGAAATTTACATGTTCATTACATTGACTTAAGGATCAATCCAAAGTTAAGAAGAAACAACTCTGAGGGAGATACTACTTAGGTTACCTGATCTTGCCTAAAGGGTCAGCTATTTGAAAGAAGGTTGATAGTAAATGAGATATTATTTGAGCACCTGGCAATATGCCTTCCCCATATTGGTTGTTTTAAATAATTCTGGCACAAAGAAATGACTGAAGGCAAAGAGTGAACCCTAAGTTAAGCCATGGACTTTAATTAATGGCACAATTTTTAAAATGTGCTATCATCAATTCTAAAAAATATTCCACACCAATGCAAGGTGTGGGTGGTGCGGTGGTATATGGGAATCCTGTAAACCCACAACTTCTCTAATAAAGAAAAATATATTCAAAAAAGAAAGAGAAATGCATGAAGCATGTGTGAAAGGTCAGCTTGAACAAGGTGGCATGAGAGCTGAGAGCCCACATTCAGATGCTACATGGCTGGGGGAGGAATCTAAAATGGGGAGAAAGATACCAACCTGGAGCGCGAGGGTGTCAAAGGTAAACTCACCCCTTGAAGTTATTCTCAGAGCTCTCCACTCTTGTGCTCTCTTACATGATTCACACTGTCTTAGTTGTGACTAGATCTGAGGTGATTTGATAACAGAAAACATTTACTGCAGGTCCCCTAACTGGAGCTCTGGGCAAGCAGGGCAATAATTGACTCCTTTTGCTCCTGATCTCATTTTCTGTAATATTTTGGGATTATGAAGCAGGGACAGGTTTATGCCCAGGCTCTAAGCCTTCTATGTCCCCAGTGTTATACAGTGAGGAAAATGAAACCTTTGGGAGAAATGCACCATTTGGGGGAACAGAAATATAAGGGCCCAATCCTGGGGAGGAGACTGCCAAGGTACAAGAAGTTTTCATCTCCAGCCCAGAGAAGGGGAGAGGGTGAGTGAGTGGAGGGGGAGCCTCAGGCTTTAGAAGAAGTACAGTGGATCTTGAAGTGGCAGAGACATGGGTGAGGGAGACAATGTATAGCAAAATTAATTGTAGCACTTACCAGGAAGAAAAATAAAGGGAAAGTCAGATAATTAGAGAAGATATTATCCTGTTTCTGGCTTTTCCTGGAGGAGGGGGCCCTGGAGTGCTCCTGGTTTCCTATCATGGGTAGATTCTTCATAGGTGAAATCTCCCCATAAAGACAACTTGTGTCACAGGCAACTGAATCTCAGATAGTGGACAGCTTATTTTCTTGCTGTCAGTAAGTGTAGGACATTATATTAGTTCAATTCTAGAAGCACTTGAAATGCCACAGGATCATGACTATCTCCTCAGTACCTTTAACCTAGAGGGGTGCTCTGCTATGTAGGTCACTACATGAATAGAAAAGAAGATAGTTTTTGGAACAACTGTCATGTATTTCATTGATTCTTCCTTATGTGTTCTCAGGTCCAATAACCTGACATGTCTTTATTTATTTCCTCTGTGACTCTGAATCCTGTGCCGAAGGCATCTCCTGAAGAAATAACTCTGTACTGGAACCACTCAGAACTTTTGGGCTTAGGCTGCAGTGGGCTGGGTCTGCACTCAGGGGAAGCTGGGCCAATGTCCTGTATTCCCTGAAGACTCAACCCGAGGTAGAGCTCTGGACTCACTAACTGCACAGTTTCTAGTTAACTAGGAAGTTAAACTTAGTAGGAGGCATGTAGGGATTCTCTTCAGGGCAGTACTTAAAATTTCTGAATTAAGGCAATAATTTAAAGCCTAGAAGAGAACTATTACTAAGCTTGTGGGGGTCTAAAAGAGGATAATAAGAAAGGGAATTTAAAAAATTTATTTCACTGGAAAATGGACATTTTCCTCATGGCCCAATTGGGCTGAGAATGACTTTTAGTAATTCTCAAGGGAGCTGAGCTGTGGCATACTCCTGAGTCACAGGTTATTATCTTGTGTACATACAGGCTTTTTTCATAATCACAACAGGATTATCCATTATATTTATTAAATGAGAAGAGATAACCCTAGCCTGGGGAAAAAATTGGGCCTTGAGTTTCTATATTATAAGCACATAATGAAATTTCAGTTTGTTAAAGAGCTGATAATTCAAATGTACAATGAATTATTATTAATAATTCAAACAGTGGGTATATTTGTCAGCCAAAGGGGTGCTTATGCAAAGTACCAGAAATCTGTTGTGTTTTATAAAGGGTATTTATTTGGGGTAAGAGGTTCTAAACTATAAGGCCCTAAAGAGTCCAATTGAAGGTTGCCTTCTCACCCGTCAGTTGCCATGTGTGGAAGCAAGATGACAAGTCTGGTCTCTCCTTCCTTAGCTGCTCAGTTGCTCTATTCTCTTCAGCTGCAAACTATCAGGCTAGTGGCTCATGTCTCCTCAGGGCTACAGGATCAAAGTCCTCTTCAGTGTCTATGGAGCTCTCTCTCTTTTCCAGCATATCTTCTGTCTTCTTGATGAGTGTCAGTTTCTATCAGCTCACCAAGGGGGCAGCACTCAACCTTGAGTCACACCCTACTGATGTGGTCGAATCAAACCCTAATCAAGTAAAAGTAAAACTTTGAATTTAATACAATCAAAGAGTATCACACCCAGACGACTCTGGAACAGACCAATTTACAAACATAATCCTTATCTTTTTTGGAATTCAAAAATAATATCAAACTGCTACAGTGGGTTTTAAAATGTCAAAAGTAAAAATATTTTATTTCTTATTTGAAGCACAGAAGAGTCATCAACATATTATTGGAATTTACATATTAGTAACAAATACAGAAGACATTTCTCCATTAATTTAATTGAAACCACAAAGAAGTCAATAGAATATTAGTTCATTCAACATTTCTTTAGAATGCCAGGTACTGTCACATGATGGGAGTTCAAAGAGAAATAAGACATCTTTCTGCTCATCTACCTAAGCCTTCTTAGGTGTGTAGAGACATTATCTTTAAATGTCAACCTTTAAGAAAAGTTAAACCCAGTTGTTCCTTATTGCTTAATACCTGATTGCATGTTAACAAAATTTTCTCAGTTCTAGGAAGTAAACATTACTCCCAGTAATAAAGACCAATTTGGTTGCCTTATTTGATAAATGTTGCTCATTGACTTGCATTGGCTCTGTAAATATGAGGTGTAAATAAGGTAAAAGCCTATACTATGCCTGGCACTTTAGGACTCAACATTATTTGAAGGGCACTAGAAACTTTCTAGTTATAGTTGCTAAGGAAAGGACTGATTGAACCGTAGAGGTTTCAGGTAGATTTATTGCGAGGCAGAGAAATGGGGTTTTCTTATTCACCAACTCCCAGTTAATCTGAGCAGCTATGCTTTAATCACTTTCATTTATGTTTTTATATAAGTTTATTTTATTTTATTTTATTTTAAAGACACAATATATTCAGGGCTAAAAATGTATTTAAAATATCTCATCTGGTTTAGCACCTCGATTATTAAATGATAAAATAAAGTGATTTGTATGAGATGAAATACTTGTTGGCAGAGCATGATTTTCACGCAATAAATATCTTTTAATATTTACTATTTAATTTATGTCACCAGTAACCAGAAAGATGAAGAGAGTTTCACATTTATTAGTGTGAAAAATGCTTGGGATGAGGGGAAAGATAGTTGCTGGGTAAGGCGCTCCAAAGGTCAGCTTGAACTACAGGGCAGTTAGTAATCCCCCAGGGCTATCTAAAGTACATTTGGTGGCCCCAGGAGGCCAGAAAAGCATTATTCAACATCCTTGAAAGAATAGAAGAACTTCATGTACAGTAAAGTTGTGTGAGTACAGCATTCCAGGCTGCGGAGGTCAGTGCCCATCCTCCACCGGCAGCACAAGCCATCTTGGGAGCTATTCTATGGCTGGAGTTGATAGCTCCATTTCCCAAAAATGGGGGAGGAAAAAAGAGCTTGCCACCAACTTCAGCTACTGATAAGTAAATTTGGTTGGCTAAAGTTCAACTCTAAGTACAGCTAAAGTTTGAACCTGTACAAATCAGAAAGAGATCAGTAGCTGCCATTTTAACTCTGTCCCAAGCATGAGGGGAAGCAGGGCTGACTGAAAGTCACAGTGACAGTAGGGACTGGATTCTTTCCACCCAGATGTGATTGCAGCCCTAGCCTAGGCTCCAGCCCCACCTCCAGCAGAGAGAAAGCTGGTGGAACCTGAACCAGTCTCTCCGGGTAACTGCAGGTTCTTTCAGCTGGCACAGACTGAATAATCAGACACCTGGGACTCCATCCCTGCATCCCAATAGGATAAGAGGTAGCTGCTGTTTCCTCAGACTCTCTGGGAAATGGCAGGCACTTTTGGCTTGCACAGACTGGATTGATAGGTGCCTGTGGATCCACCCCCAGCCCCTAATAGGATAGGAGGGGGCTGGTGTTTCCTCAGGCTTTCCAGGCAGTGGGAGATACTTTTGGTTGGCCTACATGAACTGAACTGTTAGGCACCTGTGGTTCCATCACCACCCACTAAAGGACAGAAGGGACAGTACTCTTTTGGTGTCTCAGGGCAAGTGCAGGTACATGCGGTCCACATGGATTACAACTCCAGATGGTCCATCCCCTTCCCTGGCAGGGGAGGAGGGGGGCCTGTACTGCATCAGTCTACCTGGACAAATGCAGTCATTTTGGACCTACATGGCATAGAATGTTGCCCACACCTGCAGCTCCATCTCCCCCCAGGCTGGGGAGGAAGAGGAGTAAAGCTTCATCGGTCTCTCTGGGCAACTACAAATGGGTCTTGTCCTGCATGACTTATATTATTACATACAGCTGCAGCTCTGTGTGTAGAGAAGAAAGATGGGAGAGGCTTCATTGGTTGCTAGAGCATTGTGGGCAGCTTCAGTCTCCACAGCTTACAGTACCAAATGCATCCTCAATTCCTACTACACAACTGCAAGGGAGAAAGGGCAAGAAAGTCCTAAACTAAAGAGAGAAACTACATCCAAAATAAACAGATCTAGTAAGCCAGATGCCAAGATACTGACAAAAATTACAATCCATTCCAAGAAACAGGAAGATATTGCCCAGTCAAAGAAATATGATAAATCTACAAGTGACATAAAGGAGTTGAAACAACTAACTATAGATATTCAAACAAATCTTCTTAATAAATTCTGAGATGGCTAAAGAGATTATGGATATTAAGAAGACACTGGGTGAGCACAAAGAAGAATTTGAAAACATACATAGAAAAACAGCAGATCTTATGGGAATTGAAAGGCATAATAAACAAAATTAAAAATACACTGGTGTCATATAACAGCAGAGTTGAAGAGACAAAAGAAAAAAACACTGAGCTTGAAGATATGGCCTCCAAAAGCAAACATACAAAAGAACAGATGAAGAAAAGAATGGAAAAAGTTGAACAAGTTCTCAGGGAACTAAATGACAGCAAGAGATATGCAAACATATGTGTCATGGATGTTCCTGAAGGAGGAAAGAAGGGAAAAGGGGCAGAAGGAATATTTGTGTGTCCAAGAAGCACAACGTATTCCCATCTGAATAAATCAGAAAAGACCAACGCTAAGATGCATACTAATAAGAATGACAAATGCCAAAGACAAAGAGAAAATTCTGAAGGCAGAAAGAGAAAAGCAATGCATAAGATACAGAGGATACTCAATAAGATTAAGTGCCAATTTCTCATCAGAAACCATGGAGGCAAGAAAGCAGTGGTATGATATATTTAAGATACTGCGAGGGAAGCAGATGTGGCTCAGATGATTAGGCTCCCATCTACCATATAGGAGGTCCAGGCTTCAATTCCCAGGGCCTCCTGGTAAAGGAAGCTGGCCTGTTCAGTGAGCTGGCCCGAGTGGAGAGCTGGCCCGTGTGGTGTGCTGGCCCATGCAAGAGTGCTGGCCCACGTGGAGAGCTGGTGCAGCAAGATGACGCACCAAAAAGAGACACAGAGGAAAGACAATAAGAGATGCAGTAGACTAGGGAGCTGAGGTGGTGCAAGAGATTGAGCACCACTCTCCCACTCCAGAAGGTCCCAGGATTGGTTCCTGGTGCCACCTAAAGAGAAGACAAGCAGACACAGAAGAATAGACAGTGAATGGATGTAGAAAGCAAATGGTGAGCAGGGGGGAGGATAAATAGATCTTTAAAAAAAAAAGATACTGCAAGAGAAAAACTGCCAGCCAAGAATCTTATATCCAGCAAGATTGCCTTTCAAAAATGAGGGTAAGCTTAGAATATTCACAGATAAATTGAAACTGACAGAGTTTGTAACCAAGGGAACTGTTTTATGGGAAATGCTAAAGGGAGTGCTATAGCCTGGGAAGAAAAGACAGGAGAAAGAGGCTTCGAAGAGAGTCTAGAAATGAAAAGTATATCAGTAAGAGTAACTGAAAGTGTAAAAAGAGTGTTGAAAATAAAATATGATAGATAAAACCCAAAGGTCAAAATGGGTGAAATAAGAACTGCATTCACAGTAATAATATTGAATGCTATCAATCAAAAGACACAGAAAGGCAAAATAGGTAATAAATATGAGCCATATATATGCTCCTATAGATTGGAAGTGAAAGGATGGAAAAAGATAGTTCATACATGCAATGACCAAAAAAAAAAAAAAAAAAAAAAAAAAAGCCAGAAGAGCTATACTTATATCATATGAAATATACTGTAAAAGCAAAACTGTTATTAAAGAGAAGGAAGGACCTTATATATTAATAAAAGGAACAATTCACCAGGAAGAAATAACAATCATAAATGTATATGCACCTAACCAGATACTTGGGGAAGACAATGGCAAATCTGAAGGGAGAAATAGATATCTCTACAATAATAGTTGGAGACTTCAATACACTAGTCTCAGCAATGGACAGAACATCTGGGCAGAGGAACAATAAAGAAACAGAGAGTTTGAGTAATATGATAAATGGACTAAACTTATTAGATATATATAGAACATTGCATCCCCAAAAGCAGGATATACCTTCTTCTCTAGGGCTCATGGATTTTTCTCCAGGATTGACCTTAAGTTGTACCGCAAAGAAAATCTCAAGAAATCCAACAAGATCAAAATTATACAAAGAACTTTCCCTGATCATAATGGAATAAAGTTGGAAATCAAGAAGAGGCAGAAAAAGGGAAAATTCACAAATATATGGAGATTAAAGAATACGTCTTAAATAATCAGTGGGTCAAAGAAGAAATTGTGAGAGAAATGAACAAATGTCTTAAGATGAATGAAAATAAGACCACAACATACCAACAAAGGCAGTGCTAGGAGGGAAATTTATAGCCCTCAATGCTTACATTAAAAAAGAAGAAAGCACTAAAACCAATGACCTAAACACACAGCTGGAATAATAGAGAAAAAAACAGCAAACCATCCCTAATCAAGTAGAAGGAATGAAATAACAAACATCAGTGCAGATATAAATGAAATTGAGAACAATCAATAGAGAATTAACAAAACCAAAAGGTTATTCTTCAAGAAAATTAACAAAATCAACAAACCCTTAGCTAGATACTCAAAGAAAAAAACAGAAAAGATGCAAATCAAAAAATAAAAAATGAAAATGGGGACATTATTATTAACCCCACAGAAATAAAAGAGCTCATATGAGCAACTATATGCCAAAAAACTAGACAATGTAGTCAAATGGAAAAAATCCTAGGAACATGCGAATAACCTACACCAAACACAAGTGAAGAGTTTGAAACAATAATCAAAAAACTCCCCAAAATAAAAGCCCAGGACAAGATGGTTTCACAAGTGAATTCCACTAGCATTCAAAGAAGATTTAATACCAATCCTATTCAAGGTCTTCCAAAAAATTGAACAAGAAGGAACACTACCAAACTCATTCTATGAAGCCAATATTCCTCTAATACCAAAGCCAAGTAAAGATATTATGAAAAAGAGACTTAAAGACCCATTTCCCTAATGAATACAGATGCAAAAATCCTAAAAAAAAATACTTGCTAATCAAATCCAACAACACATTAAAAGGATTAGTCATCAATATTAAGTGGGTTTTATATCAGGCATGCAAGAGTGGTTCAACACAAGAAAATCAATCCACATAATACACCATATTAATAAATCAAAGAAGTATAATATGATACTATTGATTGATGCAGAAAAGGCTTTTGAGAAAATACAGTATCCTGTCTTGATCAAACTTCTATATAAGATAGGAATTGAAGGAAATTTTCTCAACATGATAAGGGCAATATATGAAAAACCCACAGCGAATATTGTACTTAATGGTGAAAGGTTGAAAGCTTTCCCATTGAGGTCAGGAACAAGGCAACCAAGCCCACTGTCACCACTGTTGTTCAATATAGTGCTGGACATTCTAGCTAGAGCAATCAGGCAAGAAAAAAAATTAAAGTCATCCAAATCAGAAAGGAAGAAGCAAAACTTTCTCTGTTTGCAGATTCTATGATCTATACCTAGAAAGTCCTGAACAACAAAGATGCTAGAGTTAATAAATTATTTCAGTAGAATGTCAGGATACAAAAGGAATACACAAAATTTAGTGTTGTTTCTATTCACTAGTAATACTCAACCTGAGGAGGAAGTTAGAAAAAAAAATTCCATTTACAATAGTGACTAAAAGAATCAAATATTTAGGAATAAACTTAATCAAAGATGTAAAGCACTTGTGTTCAGAAAAATATAATGCATTGTTAAAAGAAATTTTTAAGAAATGTCTATAAATTGGAAGAACATTCCATGCTCATGGGTTAGAAGACTAAATATAATTAAATGTGAATATTCTCGCTGTCCTGATTTTGTGATAATCAGGGTAGGCTAAACATTCGCTATGTTAGAAACCATGCATGTGTCCCCAGACCTAGTTTTTCTCTGTAGGACTGGTTTTTAGAATGCTGGTGATAAACTAAGTCTGATTTATTATATGATCATCCTGTACGGGAAAAGACTGTAACTTTGGGTATCTTTAGTCAACCTTAAGAGATATAACAGGGGGATGGATGTGGCTTGGGTGGTTGGGCTTCCATCTCCATATGGAGGACCTGGGTTCAATCCCTGGGACTTTCTGGTAAAAAAATTTAAAGAAGAGAAATATAGAAGGCACTTGGGCCACCAGGACTTGTGAGGGCATGAGCCACCAGTCCCTGTGAGCTACACAGCAAGATGATGTGACAGGAGAGTGACATAAGGGAAAGCCAAGATGAGACGCACTGAAAAACCAGGAACTGAGGTGGTGCAGGCAGTAGGATGCCTCTTTCCCACATTGGAGATTCCGTGGATCAAATTCCAGTGAAGACAGGAGGAGAAGGGTGAGAAGAGAGGGCAGGAAATGGACACAGAGAGTTGCCTATTGAATGGACACAGAAACAGCAAAAATGGTGGTGGGGTGGTAAAAATGGATAAATGTAAATAAATAAATCCTTAAAAAATGTATAGGGGAGGAAGATACAGACCATAGTTAGTAGTAATACTTTGATGATGCTCTTTCATGATTTGTTAACAGATGTTTCACAACAATGCAGGGTATTTGTGGGTGGGTGATGTGTGGTAGCCCTGTATGAGGTTATGCATGTTTGTTTTGTAAGATCACGATGTTTGCTGAACACTTATAGTTTATGTATGTTCATGTATGAATGATATACTTCAATAAATTGTTTTTAAAATAAAGACTAAATATCATTAAGATGTAAACTCTACCTAAATTGATACACAGATTCAATGCAATGTCAATAAAAATTCCAACAGCATTTTTAAAAATAAATGGAAAACACAATAATCAAATTTGTTTGGAGGGTAAGGGGCCCCTAATAGCTAGAAATATCTTAAAAAGTAAAAGCAAAGTTGTAGGACTCTCATTTCCTGACTTTAAATCATAATTTCTACTTACAGTGGTTAAAAACAGCATGGTATGATAGACACATAGATCAATGAAGCCGAATTTATGGTTCATTGACAGACCCTCTCATCTATGGTCAAGTGATTTTTGACAAGCCTGTCAAACTCACCCAGCTGGGTAAGAATAGTCTATTCAACAAATATGCTGAGAGAACTGGATATCCATATCCAAAAGAAAGAAAAAGGACTCTTCTCTCACACCTTATACAAAAAATTAACTCAAAATGGATCAAGGACCCAAATATAAAAACTGGAACTATAAAAGTTCTAGAAGAAAATGTAGAAAAACCTCTTCAAGAACTGAAGAGATAGGTGGTAGATTCCTAAACCTTACACCAAAAGCACGAACAATGAAAGAAAATTTGGATAAATGGGACCTCCTCAAACTTAAGCACTTTTGTGATTTAAAGGACTTCATCAAGAAGATGAACAGACAGCCAACTCAATGGGAGAAAATACTTGGAAACCACATATCTGATAAAGGTTTGGTTTCCATTCTATGTAAAGAGGTCTTACAACTTAACAATAAAAGAGCAAGCAATCCAATTTAAAAATAGGCAAAAGACTTAAATAGACATTTCTCCAAAGAGGAAATACAAATGGCCAAAAAGCACATGAAAAAATCTTCCATAGCACTAGCTATTATGGAAATGCAAATCAAAATGACGATGCAGTATCATCTCACACTGCATAGAATGGCCATTATTTAAAAAAAGAAAGAAAGCAAGAAAGCAATAAGTGCTGAAGAGTATGTGGAGAAATAGGAACATTCCTTCACTGTTGGTGGGCATGAAAAATGGTGCAGCCTCTGTGGAAGACAGTTGGTGGTTCCCCTGGAAGCTAAATATAGAACTGTCATATGACCCAGAAATTCCTCTACTAGTAATATATCCAGAAGAACTGAAAACTGTGACATGAACAGACGTTTGCACAAAAATGTTCATAGCAGCATTATTCACAATTGCCAAAAGATGGAAACAAGCCAAGCACCCATCAACTAAAGAATGGCTAAACAAAATGTGGCATGTGCATATGATGGAATATTAAGCTGCAGTAAGAAGAAATGAAATTGGAACACATATGATAACATAGATGAATCTTGAGGACAATATGGTAAGTGAAATAAGCCAGACACAAAAGGACAAATATTGCATGTTCTTGCTAATATGAAGAATAAAATCATGGAGTTAATTTCTAGAGTATAGGTTATTAGGAGTTAAGAGGAGGGCTGTGAAAGGGTACTGACACTTAATGTATGTAGAGTTTTTTTTTTTTAAGATTTATTATTTTACTTACTTATTTCTCCCCACCCCCTTGTTGTTTGCATTTGCTGAGTCTGTTTGTCTTCCTTGTTTCTTCAGTAGGCATGGGGAATAGAACCCGGAACCTCCAATGTGGAAGGGAGGCACCTAATCTCCTGAGCCACCTCTGTTCCCTGCTTTGTTGTGTCTCTTATTATATTTTTCTTCTTGTGTCACTTGTTGCATCATCTTGTTGCATCAGCTTGCCATGTCTGCCTGTCTCATCACTTGCTGTATTGCTCATCTTCTTTAGGAGGCACCATGAACTTCCACTCCCTGCTTTATTCTATCTCTTATGTTTTCCTTCTTGTGTCTCTTGTTGCATCATCTTGTTGTGTCAGCTTCTGTGCCTGCTGTCATGCTAGCTCTTCTTTAGGAGGCACTGGAAACCGAACCGGTGACCTCCCATGTGGTAGGTGGTGGATCAATCGCTTTAGTCACATCTACTTCCCTATGTAGAAGTTTTAATTAACTTGACTGTACCACTGTGGAAATGGATAGAGTTGGTGGCAACATAATATAGTGAGTAGCAGCTGATTTATAAATGGGATTGTGGCTGAAAGAAGCAGTCGAGGGATGTAAATGTCAATTTTTTTTAATGTAAATGTCAATTTAAAGAAAGCTAGAGAATAATCTTGGGACTGAATAACACAGTGGACCCAGAGGTTGATGAGAATTGTGCTTAGTACAAATGCAAAAATGTCTTTTTGTGAACTAGAATATATATATATCTCTATTGCAGAGGGGTGGGAATGTGGAGAAGCATGAAAAAATACAATTAATGTAAGCTATGGATTATAGTTAACAGCAATATTGTAATATTCTTGCATCGATGTCAAAGATGTACTGTGTTAATAATAGGAGGTATGGAAAAAATATGGCAAATTTACACTATGGACCATAGTTAGTAGTAATAGTCTGGTGATAGTACCTCATAATCTGAAACAAATGTTCCACCACAGTGTGGTGTGTTGGTGAAGGAGTGTTGTATGGGAATTCTACACATGTGCATGATAATTTTGGAAATTCACATCTTCTTTAATAAAACTATATTTTAAAAAATAAGTTAAGAGAAACTATTGAAAGAGAAAAAAGAATGAATTAAAAAAAAAATAGAACAAAACATCTAAGAAATTTGGAACAAATTTGTGTACATATGCATAAGTGGAATACCAAAAGGAGAAGAAAGGGAGAATGAAGAAGAAGAAATATTTGAAATAATAATGGCTCGAAAATTTCCAAAATTAATGGCACCAAATGACAGATGCCAAAATAGCAAGCTCAGAGAACACCAAGCAGGATAAATACCAAAAATCTATACCTCTGTGTCAAAGTTACACTTCAGAAAAACAAATCAAAAAGATTTTAAGGGAAGCCACAGGAAAAAATCACCTCGACTATACAGAAACAACAAGAATTTCTTGACAGAAACTATGCAAACAAAACAATGGGATGAAATATTTTCAGGTGTAAAAACCACCATGCAAGAATTCTATACCCATGAAATTATCTTTCAAAAGTAAAGAACAAATATAGTCTTTTTCAGACAAACGAAAACTGATAGGATTCATCACCAGCAAACTTGACATGAAGGAAAAGTTAAAAGAAGTCCTTCAGGGAGAAGGAGATAACTAGCTCAGAAACTCATATCTACATAAAGGAAAAGATTTAGAGATGGATAACAGAATATAAAATGAAATGTTTTATTTTTCTTATTATTAAGCTATCTAAAAGTTAATTGTTTGAAATAATAATATTAATAGTAACAATATATTAGGTAATCAAGGCATAAGGATATTGCATACGTAATAACTACCCTACCATGAAATATTTCTAATATTGACATATTTACTAATCATGAAATTTTTCAAAAAAACCTAACATCAGAATTCTGCTTTCTTTCTTCTTATTTCCTTCATCTCTCCCTTCCTCTTTCCCTTCTTTCTTTCCTTCTTTTAGTCCTATATTTTTCCTTTTAGAGCCTCACATCACGGAATTAAGTTCATTCTTTGTTCACAATGTAAGGTGATCTCTTAAATGCTCTAAAATAGTACTCTATCTCACAGCTCCTATCTTTTGTTTCTTGAGATCACCTTTGTTTCATAATTTGAGGAAACTAAGCAAGCAGTGAATGTTTACCCAGGAGAATCAGGATGTTGCTCTGCGGAAACACTGCTCATGTCCTGCCTCACATCAGCTGTGAGCTGCCCTCTCTGCTACCTCCGTCCCGCTTTGACGTCACTACCAACTTTACACTCACGATCTTCTCTTCCCTCTTACATACCCCGGGAACCTTAATAATATTTTTCTTTTCTTATGCCCACATCGTTTCCATTGTCCAGAGCATTGGCTCCACCATGGGACAAAGAAAACCTCCATCTTCTCTTTCCACCTTACAGTAGTGAGTTTGTTCCACGGTTCTGCTTTTCTCTGGTATTTTATGCCAGCCTTAAGTTCTCCACTGGAATTTAATTTCTCCATGCAGTACAGTGTGGATACTCCCCCAATAAACCCCTTGTCTACAGTTTGAGAATATGGATGTAAAAGCAACTCTGAAAGCAGTATTATAAAAATGTTTCTAAAAACATAGATGACAGAGAATATACAGAAGATGATTTAGAAATAGGGAAGAATCACATCAATGAATTTAAATAAAGGAAGTTAAGGAAATTACTTCCTCTCTTACAGGTATTTAAAAAATACCTTCTAAGGCCTCTTTCCTTTATCAAACTCCTGAACAAGACAAGAGCAACTTGCAATCTTTGGCTCATATTTAATTTGTTCAGGGATAGAGTAATGGATCAGATAATTGTTAAACCCAAGAGAATAGGTTACAGTGTTATTCTCCCTTTTATTTGTGAAACAATATTATTAGGGTTGAACTTGAGAAAATTGTCTATGACCTAAAGTCTTTGGATCCCTGTAGAACAAGTTTTGTTAGAACTAAGAGACAGGGCTTCTGATAAGTGACATATACTTAAAACTAAAAGTTTGGAAATAGGGTGAGGGATGAGCTTGGACTGGAGGGAGCCTTAAATAAAAGATAGCAGAGCTATGAATGCTTGGAAGAGGGAGTCAGCTTGGTATGGCAGAGACCAGACTTGAAGATAATTTCCATACACTCTTACTCTCAGTAATAATTGAAATCTGCACAGCACTGTCAGACATATGTTGCCTAGTCTTTAAAAGGTTTTATTTAACTCAGAAACTTTAAGATACAAACAAGTTATTCCACTTCTCAATGAAATGTTTGCTAACATTTGCTCCATTTTCTTCCAATTTTGTTTATTAAAAAGATCTCTTATATCCATTCTTATACAGAATTTCAATGATGTTTATATGCAATAGTGTATCTAACATTTTAACTTATCATGAATAATAATTTTCCATTTTTCAAAACAATTTCAAATTCTATTATAATCCATTACTTACACAGGACATTTTATTTTTAATAACTCCCCTGGTAGTAAGTGTTTTTAGTAGTCACCTATTTTATTCATCATGCAGTTGTTCCTAAATATTTAAGTTCAGAGATTGTACCTTCCTTTCTTCCCTCCTGCATTTCTTCTTTCCTTTCTAGTCCATCCTTCTTTTTTTCATTTTCGTCCTCCTTAGGACATCATGTCCCAAAGTTAAATTAGCCAAAATCCCTTCCTTATAATGTATTAAAGTTTTCCCCACCTGTACATCCTTTATCTTATTTTATTTTACTTTTTATTTGCATATTTGTTACAACACAATATGGGACTCCACCAGTTTGCCGAAATGTTAAATATTGCTAATACCATGCACCTATTCTGGGCTTCTTCCCCATCCCAAATAATGTTTTTGTCAGACAGTTCACTTGCCTATTTCTTAACCCCACAAAATAAACACTAATATTATTATTAGTGTTGGTTTGGATTTGCCTATTTTTATCTGTTTTAAAATGTTAGCCATTTCTTCTGGCAACTCAAACATACCTTTGGGATTATTGGACTTTTATTTTTAGGGAAAAATCTCTAGATTGTAAACTTTTTCAGTTTTTGCTAAGTTGTGAGTATATTTTTTCTCCTTTATTCATGAAAGATATTCTTGGTAGGTACACAACATTGGTAGACACTTGCTTTCTTTGAATAATTTATTATTTCTTGATAGTCTGACTTCCACTGTTGGTGTTGAGAAGTCTGCTGTCATTCTGACCACTGTTTAGAGAGCTCTTTCATTTCTCACTTCTTGCTAAAAGATTTTTTCTTAGTCCTCTATAGTAAGTACCTTCTGCAATTTTTAATTCCTTTACTTATCATCTTGATCATAAAAGATAAATATCAGAATTTCACTATGATGAAACATCATTTTAAGTTTTGTAGCCGTTTCTCATTTTTGTAAATTTCCAGAGAGGAAGTGCTATATCAAATTTTTCTTTGACCCCCCCTCATAGTCTGTAAATTAGATTTCAGTTGTTTCTAAAATTCACTATACTCTAACAATCAAGTGATTCTATTATTATGGATTTACTTTTCATTCATTTACTTGTGAAGCTGAACTTTTTCTGTTTTCTTGCCAATTATAATGATTAATTATGTGCTAATTGTACTCTTTATATAAATAATTTGACACATTCCTCCTGCACTTAATAATGATTTAGTGGTTTTCTTACAACTATTTTAGAGTTCTTTTTGCAATAAACATATAGACCATTGCATCTATATTTGTTGCAAACACTTTTTATAAGTCTATTGTGTCCCTTTTCTCTCATTTTTATGTGTTTATTCCTTGGAAGTTATTTATTTATTGTGAACATCAGTGATTCACAATACATTTGAACAACTTCTAAAATCAGTGGGGAAAGAATAAGGGAAACAAGAACATATAGAGAGCTAAGGTCATTAGAAACAAGTGGATGCTCTCTTTCCTGGACTAAATTGTAACAGAGATGATAGGTTTTATAATTCATAAATCTTCTTATTCATATATTTTATAATTATCTTTTCATAGTGATTATGTGAAAGAGATAAGGAAACTAACATTGGCTGAACTCTTACTACATGTCAGGCATGATGCTAGGCATTTACACATTTTATGCCCACTTGGCAATTTCTTCTCCCGACTTTCGACAAATAATTCTATTTTCTCATAATTTGTCAATTCTTTGGCATTATATAACATTGTTATTTCTCCAGTTACAAAACAATGCACTTTTATTTTGAAAATATGAAAATTCTTAAAAGGGTAAAGTAAAAAATACAAATATGTGGTAAGTCATTCATTCTTTAGTAATCCAGGAAAGGAAAAATAAAAATTATCTCCCCCTATCTATATATAGATACATTTATAGATATTTTAAATACACAGGTTAATATACATGTGTATAATTCTTGCTTTGCCAACTGTTTGCACTTGGAAGCATCAATAACCCTGTGAAAATGAGTGTACCCTCCTGAAATCTTGGTTTCAATACCATTCTCCAATAAAAGGAATCTGGGCTCCTTGGAGAAAAGGATGATTCTAGGGCTGGGGCAGGGAATACACAAGTTGAGTTTGTAGTATCTTGTAAGTTAAGAAAGAGCTCAAAAAACAACAGTGGTCCCTCCTATGTCAATGGGTCACAGGAGCCAAATGAATAAGCTCCCAGCCAAAGCTGGAACACTATGAGCATTAAAATAGTGTTGGATCATAACCAAAAGTATAAGATAAATACTCATGTGCCCATCCTGATATCAAAAATAATACATAATAGATAAATAATAATTAAATAAATTATGGAGAAAAGACAAATCTCCCCTTAGAAAAATTCCAAATAATTTAGGTAGAGGATCTTCCCTGAAGGAGCAGGAGCATAATGTCCCACTCCATAAATATGGATGACACATAGTGATTTCTTTCAAAGAGTAAAGGATGGAAAAGGAGAAAGAGGAACAACTTTATAGTGGAGAAATCTAACAAACACTCTCAACCAGGTGATCAAGGTCAACATAAATGGTGGTAAGTCATATACCCTTGTTATGATGTGATGAGAATGGCACTTTCACCACTGTGATCTTTTTTCCCCAAAACCCACCACCCAGGTCTAACCATGAGAATATCAGATAAGCTCAAATTGATGGAGATTCTAAAAATATGTGACCAAATTTTCAAGGACATTAAAAACAAGGAAAATCTGAAAAAGTGTCAAAGCCAAAATATGCCTAATATTAATGACTAAATGTAATATGGTATCCTGGATAGGACCCTGAAATAATAATGTTTCACTATTGGTTCATTATTTGTTACAAATGTATCATACTAATGTAAGATTTCATCAATAGGAGAGACTGAGTGTGGTGTGTATGGGATCTCTCTGTGCTATCTTTGAAACTTTTCTCTAAGTCTTAAAACTGCTTGGAAAACAATTTTCTCCTTTTCATCTCTAGTTTTATCATCCATGGTAATAAATCTTATGACTGAAGTGGAACAGTCAGTCATAATTAATGAGAAGTACCACAAAATCAAAATATGTTGAATATTTCTCTAGACTCTTCTGGAAGGTGGTAAAATGTTCCTACTCTGAGACATGACTGGATGAAGTAGCTACAAAATGTTTATTTTCCCCATAGGTACTGTTACTCAAAATACAACAAAACATAATTTTAACCATAAAATTTCCCTTTTTACACTATCCCCTGCAAAAACAGTAGCAAGTGGTAGAGGAAAGAAGGAATCATGGGAAAATGCAACATAATCTTGCTATACACTCACAAGCATGCACAAAAAAGTCATGTTTACTTAGTTGTTATTTTTAAGAACAGTGATATATATGAAATAAAAATGACCTTTCTGGGGAGCGGGTGTAGGTCAGAGATCTGAGTGCCCACTTCCCATTTATGAGGTCCTGGGTTCAATCCCAGGTACTTCTTTAAAAAACAACCTTCTTACTTTAAAATATCTATGAGTCTTATTTCTAAATATGCATAAAAACATAACTAATTTTTAAAAATATCTGCCTGGTGGTATTCTATTAGATGCATATACTATGAGTTATTTAAACAAACCCCAAAGCTTATTCCAATTTCAGGCCATTCATAAATTTTGAAATCCATTCATTGTCAAGGAACAAACTTTTGGTTACATTGATTCTCTCTATTGTTTTTCTTTTTATTCCACTTCATTTATTTCAATTTCTCACTCCTGAAATGGTAATGTTTATTGCTCCTATGCCAATCTGACAATTGTATATTAGAAGCAGATAACTTGTTTACTAGGTTTCACAGGTCCATTGGAGAAGAAATTTTCCCCAGGATGCAACATACCTATAAACAATTTTGATGAGACTTTGTTCTAAAATTGCTTAAGGCTTTTGGGATTTTGTGTTGGATGAATGTTTTTTTTACATTTGGGATGAACATGCCTTTTTTTGTTCCAGAGGGTGGACTGTGTTTCCTTGTTATTCTGTACCCAGGAAAAACATGATCTGAAACCATTCCTATGGGTGGAAATCCATTGTAAATAGGACTTTTTGATGAGGGTATTTCAGGTCAGGTGCAGCCCAACTTAATCAGGATGAGTCTTAATCCTATAACTGGAGACCTTATAGAGAAAACCACAGATAAAGAAACCATGTAAACAGGCAAAGGCTGAAAGTCAGTGGAACCCAGAAAAACAGAAAAACAAAATAGAAGATGCTGCAATGAGCATGGCCATGGAATGGGAAAGCTAAGGACCAGGGATAGCCAACTTCAGCCCCAGAATGACACGATCTTCAGGGAGAAAGGATCACCTTTCTGACACCTCAATTGTGGACTCTCCCTGGCTGCAAAACCATAAGCAAATAAATTCCCATTGTATATGCCAAATCACTGAATGGTATTCCTAGTAGCTAAAATGCCATACTAAATAGAATCCCAAGGGGATCATACAAATTTCAGCTTGTCTAATTAATGATCAAAAGTTGGACTTCAGGCTGTGACTCCAGGGAATAAAATACATTGGCTCCTCTGTTTTTAGGACTGTCAGCCTCAGACAGCCAATTACTGCTTGTTTTATCTATACCTGTATAAATAAGGGGGAAGGCAATGTGTTTACATGCTGAATTTGGCTTAGAGAGAGGCCACATTTGAGCAACAAGGAGGCTTTCAGGAGGTAACTCTTAGGTAATATATAATAATAGCCTAAATTTCAATTTCCCAAGAACAAGGTTCATTTCAGATCTAGGGCCTGGCATACTTGTCTGTCCTCTTTTGCTACGTACTGCCCATGTACTTAGGACATTGTTGCCACCCTATTAGAGAATGTAACAGGACTTCCCAGGATAGAAATTCAGTATTCTTTCAGTTATTGTGTGGGTCTCCACCCACTGAGACAATGCCCGATGACCACTTGAATATTTTCATATGCTGTAGAGGCATGCTCCAGGTGCACCTCTCCCAACTCATCCACCCCACACCAGTGATCTTCCCTTGCCATAGTTGAAAACCTTCTGTGATGCAAAACTCGCCAAAACAAAGCCCAAAGTAAATAAATAAAAATAATAAGAAAATAAAAAATGAAAAATAAAAAATAATTAAATAAAAACGATAAAATAAATTCTTTTCATTGTCTTTCATCACTGTAAAATCTGTTGTCTTTTATGTACAGTGACAGTTTCTTCCATAATTTCCCCCAGTGTCTTATTTTTTTCACTTTATCTTCAAAGAAGCTTTAAGTTACAGAAAAGTCACATAAGAAATACAGTGGATTCCCCTGTACCCAAGCCCTTATCCCTCTCCCACTCTCCCCAATTAATAACATTTAACTTGTGTATGGTACATTTGTTACAGTTGATTTACAAACATTGAAGCATTGTTACTAACCATGGTCAATGGTTTATGTTATGGTTATCATTTGTACCATATACTTCATACGTTTTGACAAAATTTAAAGTGGCCTGTATCCATTACTGCGAGATCATGTAGAACAATTCCAATGTCCTAAATATACCCTATGTTTCATCCATTCTATTTTTCCCTTGGAACCTAGGGTAACCTAGGTTCATAGTTACATGCAGTAATATTGAGGGCTTGACATATTGGTCTGTTTTCTTTTATTAGACACTGCCTATGTTCTCGAAAGACTCTTGCCCCTCCATGTGAGAGCACAGCAGGACTCCCCAGGATGGGAGTTTAATATTTCTCGTTTATTCTGTCAGTTTCCACCCACTGAGATAACACACTATGACAAGATGAACACTTTCATATTCCAGAGAGGCTTGCCCCATGTGCACCCTATCCTGCATATCCCCCTACCCTTGACACCCTGAACCAACAACCCTCCCCTGCCATATTTACCATCCACTGCCCAATCAACCCCTTCCCCTGTATCATAGATTTTGACCATTTGAGTATCAGCACCATCTATTCCCTTTCTGTCTCCTGATATCTCCTGATATTTGATGTCTTCCAGGGTCGCTCAAATTGCTTAACTCATATCAATGATGTCATATAATATTTCTCCATTATTTTCTAGGAAACTTAAGGCCTTGGATCTTATATTTAGGTCTTCGTTCCATCTTGAGTTAAATTTTGTATAGGGCATGAGATGGTGATCCTCTCTCATTCTTTTGATATGGATACTGAGTTCTCCATGCACCATTTGTTGAAGAGGCCATTCTGTCCCAGTTGAGTGGGCTTGGTGGCCTTGTCAAATATCAATTGAACATATATGTGAGGATTTATATCAGAACTCTTAATTCAACTTCATTGATCAGTATGTCTATCTTTGTGCCAATACCAAGGCTTTTTGACCACTGTAGCTTGGTAGTATACCTTAAAGTAGGATAGTGTGATTCTTCCAATTTCGTTTTTCTTTTTCAATATGTTTCAGTCTATTCAGGACCCCTTGTCCATCCAAATAAATTTCATAATTAGCATTTCCAATTCAGTAAAAAATGCTGTTGTAATTTTTGGGGGGATTGCACTAAATCTAAATCAATTTGGGTAGGACAGACATCTTGATGTTTAGTCTTCCAATCCATGAATGTAGGATATTCTTCCATTTATTTATATCTTCTTTGATTTCCATTAACAATGTTGTGTAGTTTTCTGTGTACTAGTTCTTTAAATAAGTTTGTTCCTATGTATTTAATTCTTTTAGCTGTTATTGTAAATGGAATTTTTTTCTTGATTTCCTCCTCAGATTGCTCATTTTTGTTGTACAGAAATGCTACTGATTTTTGCTTGTTAATCGTATATTCTGCCACTTTACAAACTTGTTTATCAGTCTAGAAGCTTTGTTGTAGATTTCTCAGGGATATCTATGTATAGGATCATGTTATCTGCAAATAGTGAAATTTTTACTCTTCTTTTCTAATTTGGATGCCTTTTATAACTTTTTCTTGCATGCCATGCATGCCAAAAACGACTGCAGTTGCCCAAAGATGCTGAGGGACCACTGTTCCTTCTGCCCTGTTGGATGTGGATGCATCAATACATTTGCCCCAGGTGCACCCCTTATTCAAAAGAGCCTTCAGTTGCCCAGAGAGGCTGGTGCAGGTCCCTCCAGCTTCCTTGCTGCCAGAGGTGGGGCTGGAGCCTAGGCTAGGTCTGCAATCCAACCTGGGTGGAAAGAAACTGGCCCCTACCTTCACTGTGATTTTCATCAGCCCCCTTTCCCCTTGTGCTAGAGACAGAGTTAAAATGGAGGCTACTGGATTCTTCTGCTTTGGACAGGTTCAAACTTTAGCTGTTCTTAGGACTGGACTTCAGCTAGACGAATTTACTAATCAATAGCTGGAATCGATGCCCAACTGTCCCTTCCTCTCCTGTTTTTGAGAAATGGAGCTTCCAACTCCAGCCAGGGAATAGCTCCCTAGGTGGCTTGCACTGCCAGTGGAGGATGGGCACCAGCCTCCATGGCTCTACTCAGGAATCTTAAATGCACATGGGCAGTCTCCTTCTTCCGTTCTTTCAAGGATTTTATTCATCATGCCACTTTTCCTAAATATTTAAGGTCATAATTTCTGCCTTCCTACCTTCCCTCCTTCATTTCTTCTTTCTTTTCTTTGCCCAAATTCCTGTTTTCTTTTTTGTCCCCATTTGAACATCATGTCACAAAAATTTTAAATGAACCATAATCCTTTGGTCACAATGCATTACTACTGTCCACACCTGTACATCTTTATCTTATTTTATTTTACTTTTTGTTTGTATATTTGTTGTAACACACTATGGAACCCCACCAGTTAGCCTAAAAGAATAAATATTGCTAATAACATACAGCTATTTTAGGCCCCTTCCCCATCCCACACATATTGTTGCCAGATATTTCACTCGTCCATTACTTAACCCCATAAAATAGATACTAATATTATTATTAGTATTGGTTTGGATATATCTATTTTTAACCATTGTAATTGTTAGTCTTTTCTTTTTGCAACTCAAATATGCTTTTGGGATTATTTTAACGTTTTTCTCAAGTATATTTTTTAACAGGTCTTTTAGGGCACAACCATAGATTGTAAACTTTTTCATTTTTTGTAAATATGAAATATTATTTGTCCCTTATTCAAAAAAGGTATTCTTGATAGATACACAATTTTGGTGGACACTGGCTTTCATTGAGCAATTCATTATTTCTTGGTAGTCTGACTTCCACTATTGCTGTTGAGAATTCTGCTGTCATTCTGACCACTGTTTAGGGACGTCTTTCATTTCTCTCTTCTTGCTAAAAGATTTTTCCTTACTCCATGATAGTAAGGATAACTTTCTGCAGTTCTTTAATTATTCCTTTACTTATCATTTTAATCATTAAAGATAATTATCAAAACTTCACTACTAAAATATATAATCTTAAGCTTTTTAGCCTTTTCTGTATTTTGTAACTCTTCCAGAGAGGAATTACCATATCAAAGTATATGAGAACTATACAGATATCTAAGCCAAAGGGATTTTCAACAAGGCTGTTAACAAATTACATTGAAATTGCAGCATATGGGCTTTGACACCCATATTCTCTAAATTAGATTTTATTTTATTTTTTTAAATTGCAATATGCTGACAATCAAGAAATTATATCATTATGGGTATCATTTTCATTCATTTACTTGTGAAGCTGAATTTTTTCCTGCTTTCCGATCAATTATTATCTGTTCTTATATGCTAATTATACTATTTATATAAATAGACACATTCCTCATCCATTAACTAGTAATGACTTAGAGATTTTCTTTTAAATTTTATATAATTCTTTATGTAATAAATTCTTAAAAGGATAAAGTTAAGCTATGCCAATATGTGGTCTATAACTCATTCTTTGGTAATCCAAGAAAATAAAATTAAAAATTAAGGGTAATAAAAATTATTTCCAGCATGCAGATTTTATACTGTAGGGTGGTGAAATATTCTTACTCTGAGACTTAAGAAGATGAAGTATCTAAATAAAAAGTTAATTTTTTCCCCATAGGTACTGCTACTCAAAACACATCAAAACATAAAATTTTAACAATAAACTTTCTCACTTTTTATACTGTCCCCTCCAAAACAGGAGCAAGTGGTGAAGGAAAGAAGGAATCATGGGAAAATACAGTACAATCCTGCTATTCATGCAAAAATATGCACTAAAAGTCATGTTTCAATAGATGTTATTTTTAACAACAGTGATAAATATGAAATAAAAATGACCTTTTCACTTTAAAATATCTTATGTGTCTTATTTCTAAAATATACATAGAAACCTATCTCATTCATTTTAATATCTACCTGGTGGTCTTCTATTATATGCATATGCTGTGCATTATTCGAGCAAACCCCAAAGCTGTCTCCAGTGTCATTCCATTATTTAGAGATTTGTAATCATAACCAACCCAAGTTATTATTACTAGGATATATTACTAGATCTATGAACTTTTTAATGTAAAGTGATGATGAGTAGTACCAATTTTCTTGTAAATAATTTTTATCAATTTATTACTTGTCAATACTGCAGGAGTGCAGGTGTTTCCCCGACACCATCTCCAGTGATGGAGCCAAGATGGCAGCCAGGGAAAAGCAACGATGGCAGCTGAGGATACACTAAAATTATAGCTGAAAATAAGCTTTTTCAGTTCCTGATTCCAGGACTCTCAGGACAGGAAATTTCAACCAAATGTCTCCATATAGAGAACTGAAAAACTTGGACTATTTAAAATATCTACTTACAAACATTAAAGAGCTAAAAGATATTGATAATTAGCAGGCCAAAATCAGGGGGACTCTAAAAACTCACAAAATAAACAAATAATTTGGAGCAATTTTTTCCTGGAATCATTTGCTGATCCAAAGTAGAGACAGCTGAGATGCAGAATACCACTTTTGGTAGCCTTATGAAGTTTGGGTTTATAATATCATAATTTAGGAGCTCCCAAGTTTGATAATGTTAATAAAGCAATCTATATTTGGGATGACATCTAATCTACCCTTCTAGGAGGAAAGGTGAACTAAAATAAAACTAGTCCTATGATGGTCTGATACCTCAAGGGTAGACTTCCTCTAGCCTCAAAACCATAAGCCAATTAATTTCCATTATTTAAGCCAAATCACTGAAAGGTATTCTTAGCAGCTAAAATACCACACTAAATAGAATCCCCAGGGGCTCATACAAATTTTGTCTAATTAATGATCTAAATTTGGACTTCAGGCTGTGACTCCAGGGAATAAAGGACATTGGCTGCTCTGCTTCCTGGACTGTCAGGCTAAAAAAGCCAATTACTGACTGCCTTATCTATACCTGCCTTTTTAAAGAGTTATACAGGAGAATCATTCACTCCATGGTTTCTCCTAGCACAGTATTTAGAATGAAAGAGGAAACAAAATAACAAGAGTCCCTTGTTGCTGGGTCTCAGCTATCAAAAAGATGTCCCTCTCAGCTTTTGTTGAGCATTTTAGAGACCTCGTGCCCTAGTGGGAAAGAAAGACAAGACCAAGCCCAAGCTGAAAGAATGTGAGCCCTGAAGCTTCTGAAGTACTCCATTGTGATGCCCTTACTGGGATTTCCCAATATAAATAAAAATTCATCTAAAGTTCTTGTACTTAGTCCTCATGAACAGAGACCAATGACCCCAAGAAAAGACAAGAGCTGCAGGAATTCTTCTGAGCCACAAAAGCCCTGAGCTGGGAAAAGTTCCCTATTATTGACAGACTTCCTCCCCGCCCCCTCCCAGCACTGCTCCTGACCACTTTCTTCCCTTTCCTTAGGTGAGGGCTCTTTCTGTCTCCCTGAAATGCATCTTTTCTCAGGGGCCTTTCTGTATATTTTCTTTGTGCTAGAGACTGAGCCCCACAAATCTGGGCAGACTTTTACATTTTCTAAACAGTGAAGTCAGTGTGTTCACTAACTGTGAGCAGTTACTTGGGGAAAACCCTCTGGCCTCAGTGGCTATCTTGGCATTGGGCATAGAGATTTCATGCATTCTCAGTTCACACTCAATATTATTCCAGGCTCCGGATGTACAATAAAAGTAATTTCCAGCAACTGGAGTATAATATTTGGGAGAGGAATGGGGAGAGTACATCAGAGTAGATGGTGGATTTTCAGTCATTTTCTACAGCCAAATCACACTTGCCAAATAAAGATATATTTCAGTTATTACTAATTCATTCCATCTTCAAAACTGATCCAACTAATTAAGTGGTACAACAAATCGAGCAAGGAATTAAAACTAAGAAATTCTAAAGAAAACAATTATGTTCAGTGATGTGCTGTTTTTACTACTTTCACTACTTCCCAGTCCAAGACCTTCCTGTAACCCTGGGATTAATACAGACTCTGATTTCAGCATGTCCCCATTTTTGGTCATGTAGAATACTTTCCCATGCTCAATGAATAGTGGATTTGCTGAATCTCTTTCTTTTCTCTTCCAATTAACTCATCAATCCCAGCATTAGCATTTATGAAATTAACTAACATTTTAAAAATAATTACATTTTGAGTCTGACAAAGTGTTGAGACTCTGATGTTATATGTGTCTTACTCAAGGAATTTTTCCCAGTTCCCTGTCCCCATGGAAAGAATGTGATAAGTTACTTGCCAAACAACTGGACTCAAATTCCAACTCCACCTTTTGATACATTTTTGGTTTTGGGCAAGTTTCCTAACTGCTTTCTGCCTCAGTCCCTTATATGTTTAAAAGAAGAAAAAGGTTAAAGGATACAAATGACCACTATCTCATAGGACTGATATGAGAAATAAGTATGTTAATATTTGTAAAATGAATAGTGTCTAGTATTATCTTCTTCATTATCATCAGCAGCAATATCATCACCATTATTATTCATCTGACCCAAAAGTATTAATATTGTGACTGATTTTGAAGAGCTATTGTATATTTAAACAGAAGAACAGATATTAAAATGAGATGACTCTTAATATAACCCAGAAATTCAACATCTGCTGGTCTATAATGTGGTATTATACAAAAGTTTTCTAATGTGGATTCCCATGCAAATTAGTATACCCAATTTCCCTTTAATAAAATCATTTAAACGAACACTAATTTTGCAAGGATTCCTCTTCTCTCTATAAGGATCCAGATCATCACTTCTCCAAACACTAGGGATCAGGTCTGTGTCACTCAAACTTCAATAATTGAAGGCACCTTAATCCTCCTGGAAGGGTAAGTGAAAATAACGTGGACAAAGAATAAATTCACAAGAATTGAAACAATTGCCTGACTACTTCACACAGGTTATTCCAAATGCAAACATGTTCATATTTTTGAAGAGTGGCTGCAATTTCTTTTTTGTTTTTTTTTTTCTCTTGAGGTTGTTGTAGTTGTTTGATAGTGCAGATACCACAGAAATTATTCATTCCCAAAAAGATTTGACCAATGCAGATAGAGAGAGGTACTTTAAAATAGATTTTTCAGCATATTGCTCTCCTTCAGTGCTTCATTACAGTTATTTTGAGCCATCTGTGTTGTTATTAACCTACTAGGCATAAATGAGATGTAAAATGAAACTATGAAGCTCCATAGGCTACAAAATTGGGTTACTATTTCCTATTAACTGTCGGGAAATGATTAGAAGGACAAGGACAAGGACAAGGAAGAAGGCTGGGTCTTCAGAATTTAAATTGTGGGCCCTTAAAGGAACACCAATATCAGAATCTGTGGTATCAGGATATTAGAAAGATATTAGAGGGCAGGATAAAAGGTCAAGGGACTGATCAGACTGTTTGAAGTTATGAAGCTAGGCACGAATGTTCATGAAAAGGTACAATCTAAGTGTAGAGCCCCATTTCAGGGTTCCAGCTAGGCATGAGTGAAGAGTGTAAGAAGAAATTTAGATGAATTCTAAGGTAGGGTGAAAAACCTAAGAGAAAAAAAAGTGTCTATAACAGGTAAACATTAGGACATACAAAAATGTTTTCCTCTCAAATGCCCAACATTGTCTGATAATAGCAAGCAATCTCCAAATATTTTTTGTCTGTAAAAATGGGCCTTTGGAGATATGATATTAAATTGCCAAATAAAATGGGGGATTATAAATAGAATGAATGGATTACAAAATAAGTGAATGGATGATCTAGTAGGGAGGTAAAATATTTGGTAACTGAGGTATCTGGATTTGGAGAATCCTGGACCTACAATGGGTGAGAGAGAGCACCCAGGGAGGTAGGACAACTCAGACAAGGGAAGATCCATAAGGAAATTCACAAAAATTAAGTTTGTAACACCTCTTAGTATGTACATTTAAGGAAATATCATGGTATGATTTCATAAAATAGAGAGTTTAGCAGAGAGACATTTTCCTCTTTGATCAAGATGTTAGGACACAAGAGAAAAAAACATAGTTTGAAGAGGAAAAGTATATGTTTCATTGAAAAGCAAAAGAGTCAAAGAGGGAGAAACAAGAACTACGATTTAAGACCATCTGAGCAGTGTAACATCTCTGCTTGCCTTTAGTTGAGGGTGTGCCTTGATCCAGGAATTAAACCAAGGACTACTTGGGGCTGCAGTAAGGACAGAAATTCTCCAAAGAACTAGACTTTAAGGCACAACACTAGGATTTAAGAATGAAAGGGATTGGCAGATGGTCTAAAATCTGAGGCCCTAGGTGGTTTTTCAACTAAGGTGTAACAGCAGGATTGGTGGCCTTTTCATTCCTTCTCTTTGCCACTCCCATTTCTTGCTGCTCCTTTTCACACCCAGGCACACACTGGCCACAAACTGCCCTCTGCAGAAGGCCCTTTCCACCACTCCCCTGAATTTTCTGAAGTTTATAAATCACCTAAGAATAATGATCAAGATATAAATTTCTTAAAAGTCATTTTTCCTTAATCATCAATTCATTTAATGGGCATATTCATTTAGATTCTTCTGTTACAAATTTTTAGGATTTTCTTATGAATAAAAATAACTTATGCCCACTAGATTATTGTTGATTTGAGGAAATATTTATCCTGTTTAGAAAATTATACATATTTTTCAACCATGGGCTAAAAGTAATCTCTTGGACGTCGGTTCAACAACCACTTATTACATGTTATTCTTTATATATTCGCTAAAAATTGGATGTTTTAAACACTTTGAGTATTTTACAAATATTCTCATATTTACTCAATTTTCTTATTCAAATTGGCACCAACTCAATATACATAGCTTTATAGTCATGTTTTGCCCTATTGAAAGCAGAGTGTAAGACCAAAATGGATAACCAGACATTTAAAAATCTAATTCACCATATTTTTCAACATAATTATAACATAGAGGAACTTGTAATGCTTATTAATATACGTATTTTGAAACATATATTATTTAGAATATTCAGGAAGGGGGAAAAGGGGGAGGAAGTTGGGTATATGGAAGTCCACTGTGTTCTGTATGTGACTTTACTGTGACCTAAAACTTCGTTGAAAACAATAAGGAAAAAAGTAAGACACTGGGAATAAATGGAAGAAAATGTCACTTCACACACAGAACAACAAATAATACAGTGAGGAAAGACAAAATGTCAAAAAAAATCTTTAGATATTTTTCATAATTTTTTAAGACCCCAATTTTTAAATTTTATTTTACTTTTAGTTTTAAAATTTTTTTTAATGTATTTTATTTCTTGTATTTAAACCTATCATTATTATTTCATTTTCTTATTGATTATTTTGGGCTATTTTATTGGCTTCATTTTTGAAGAAGTTTTTGATCACCGAAAGGTTAAACTGGGAAAAGTGAGGATCATTGGTGTGGAGTGTCAGTGATGTGGGATACATGGGAGGAAGTTCACCAGGACATACATATAAGTTATATAAATGTGTTCAAGTGTTCACGGAGCATTGTCACAGTGGGTGGAGATTCATCCAGTAACTGAGAGAATATTGAATTCCCACCCTGGAGATCTCTGCCACATTCTCTAATGGAACAGCAACAGTCCCCCAAGTGCGGGGGCAATGACTGCAGAAGGAGGATGGTCCATTGATGGGCCCTTGATATTGACGACTATGTTTGTGAGCCTTTGCTCTTGAAATTGAAACTTAGCCTAGTGGTGTGGGGTGCCTAAGAGTTGCCTCCTGAGAGCCTCCTTGCTGCTCAAATGAGGCCTGTCTCTAAGCCAAACAGCACATAAATGCATGACCTTCCCTTCAACGTAGGATATGATTCCCATGGATGAGCCTCCCTGGCACTGAGGGATTACTACCAAGCACCAACTAACAATGCAACTGGAAAAAGACCTCAAATAAAAGAGGGAAAAGGTAAAGACAAATGAGTTTATATGGTTAAGAGACTTCAATGTGAGTCGGGAGATCATCCCCATAGGTAACACTTATGCACATCTTAGCAGGATTGCATAGATTGCCAAAGTAGATACTGCCCCAAATAGTGGGGCTCCTAGGGCTCTGGAGTCACCTAGGTCCTAGGTCATGGCAGATAGCTCTGGAGTTTGGTGTCTTGCCAAACTCCAAATCTCCTATTTGGAGATTGTGCTCCTGAGTGTGACAGAGTTGGACTCAGTTATGACTTCTCTACACATGCCTCTTCTGACCCTCCTATTTGAACCTATAATTGGTGCTGGAGTTTGTCATTGTATGCCCAAGAGACTTGAATTTTTGTGCTGTCTATATGCCAGCTGGGCCCTGAGCCTCAGCGAAGTTGCAACACCTACTCTTCAGTTCATTGGACTCATCCAGGACAACTAAGAAGGAAGTGAAGCTGGACAACCACCATACGAAGGAACCAAGAGCGTCTTCAACTGCAAACAAGAGATTCCCATCCATCTGCCATTTAGGATCAAAGTCCCCTGTCAACTAGAGGTGGAGTGGGCAAAGAGGTGTAATATGGGGGCACTTTCAGGATTTGGAATTGTCCTGACTGACATTGCAATTACAGATACAGGCAATTATATATCCTGCCATAACCTTCAGAATTGAGTAGGAGAGAGTGTAAATTACAATGTAAAGTATAATCCATCCTTAGTGGCAAAACTCCAAAATGTATTCATCAATTGCAACGAATGCACCACACTAAATAAAGAAGTTGTTAATGTGGGGAAACATGGGAGGTTTGGGGACTGGAGCATTTGGGAAACCCTTATATTTTTTATGTAACACTTTATGTAATCTAAGTATCTTTTAGAAAAAAATATATTTAAAAAAAGAACACACTTGCAGAACCTACTGAAGAAATTGTAAACACACATAAAAAGATAATGGATCTGACCATGATGAATGGCACAACGCAAGAAATCAAAAATACAATGGAAGCCCATAAGAGAACATTTTAATAGGTAGAGTAAAGAATTAGTGATGACAAAGATAGTACATCTGAAATCAGAAAGATAATAGAACAGATGGATAAAAAGACAAAATCCATCAGGGAATCTGAAAAACACAAAGATACACATTATAGGCATCCCAGAGGGAGAAGAGAAGGGAAAGAGGGTAGAAGGAGTGTTGGAGGAAATAATGGCTAAAAATTTCCCAACTTTTTTGAGGGACATGGATGTACATATCCAGGAAGCATGGCACACTCCAAACAATATAAACACTAACATGGCTAACCCAAGAATATACTAATTAAATTGTCAAATGCTCAAGGCAAAGACAGAATGCTGAAAGCAGCAAGAGAAATGAGATCCATCACATACAAGGGAAGTTTGACAAGATTAAGTGCTGATTTCTCATCTGTAACTATGGAGGCAAGAAGGCATGGGTAAGATATAGTTAAGGTGCTAAAAAGAAAAAAGCTGCCAGCCAAGAATTTGGAATCCAGCAAAGCTGGCATTGGAAAATGAGGGAGTGTTTAAAATATTCACAGATAAACAGAAATTAAGAAAGTTTTTCAACAAGAAACTTGCCCTTCAGAAACACTAAAGGGAGTTTTGCAGGTTGAAAGGAAAAAAAAAGGAGAGAGAGGGTTGGAGGAGAGTGTAGAAAGGAAGATTATTAGCAAGAGTAGATAAAAAGATAAAAAGAGAATTAAAACAAAATATGACATATATACCTACAGAAAAAATGACTAATATAATTACTGCCATGACAGGAATAACATTGAATGCTAATAGACTAAACTCTTCAATCAAAAGACATAGATTGGCAGAATGGATAAGGAAATAGGTCCAATCTATATACTGTCTAAAAGAAACTCACCTTTCACCCAGGGACTCAAAGATGCTGAAAGTGAATGGTTGGAAAACAATTTTACATATAAACAATGGTCAAAAATGGTGGGAATAGCTATAATAATATCAGATGAAATAGACTTTAAATGCAGGAGACAAAGAAGGCAACTATATACTAATAAAAGAGATAATCTACCAATAAGATAAAATAATCATAAGCATTTATACACCTAAACAGGGTGCCTCAAAATACATGAGGCAAACACTGGAAAAACTAAGTGGAAAAGTAGATACCTCTACAATTATAGTGGGGGACTTTAATATGCCATTATCACCATTAGAAAAAAACTTCTCAACAGAGATACAGTAAAGAAACAGAGGCCTTGAATAATGTATTGGAGCATCTGGACCTAATAGACATACACAGAACATTACACCCACCTATAGTGGAATATGCATTCTTCTCAACAGCACATGGCTCATTCTCCAGGAAAGATCACATGCTAGACCACAGAACAACTCTCAATGAATATAGGAGGACTGAAATTATACAAAGTAGTTTCTCTGACCACAATGGTATGAAGCTGGAAATTAGTAAGGGGCAGAGAAGCAGATAAGGCACAAAGATATGGAAGTTAAACAAAACACTCTTAGACAATCAGTGGGTCAAGGAGCAAAAGAAAATTAGTGGGTCAAGGAGGAAGTTGCAAAAGAAGTCAGTAACTACCTTGAAACGAATGAAAATGACAACATAACATATAAAAACCTATTGAATGCAGCAAAAGCTCTACTGAGGTAGAAATTCATAGCCATAAATGTCTATATTATAAAAGAAGAAGGAGATAAAATCAAAGACCTAACAAAACACATGGAGGAATTATGAAAAGAACAGCAAATCAAACCCAAAGGAAGTAGAAAGAAGGAAATAACAAAGATTAGATTAGACTTAAATGAAATTGAAAATAAGAAAGCACTAGAAAAAAATGAACAAAACCAAAAGCTGATTCTTCGAGAAGATTAAAAAATCGACAAACCCTTAGCTAGACTAACAAAGAAAAAAAGAGTAGATGCAAATACATAAAATAAGAAATGATAAAGGGGATATCACCAATGACCACACTGAAATAAAGTGTATCATAATAGGATATTTTGAAAAATTGTATGCCAACAGGATGCATAATTTAGAGGAAATGGACTAATTCCTAGAAACAAACAAACAACCTACACTGATAAAAGAAGAAATTGATGAACTCAACAGACCAATCACAAGTAACCAGATTGAATTAGTCTTCAAAGACCTCCAAACTAAGAAGAGCCCAGGACCAGATGGCTTCACAGGTGAATTCTACCAAACATTCCAGAAAGAAATGACACTAATACTGTTTAAACTCTTCCAAAAAATAAAAGTTGAGGGAACATTGCCTAACTCATTTTATGATGCCAAAATCATCCTAACACCAAAGTCAAGATGTCACAAGAAAGGAACAGCAATTTCTCTAATGAACCTAGATGTTAAACTCCTCAACAAAATATTTGCTAATCATATTCAACAACACATCAAACGAATTATACACCATGACCAAGTGGGTTTCACACTGGTGTGCAAGGATAGTTCAATATAAGAAAATCAATCAATGTAATACACCACATAACCAGACTGAAAGAAAAAGAATAAAATGATCATCATTCTAGATGCAGAAAAAGCGTTCAACAAAATACAGCACCTCTCCTGATAAAAACACTTCAAAATATAGGAATTGAAGGAAACTTGCTCAAAATGATAAAGGGTGTATGTGAAAAACCCATAGCTAACATCATAGTCAAGTCCTAAATGCTTTCCCTCTAAGATCTAGAATAAGACAAGGATGCCCACTGTCACCACTCTTATTTAATATTGTGTTTGAAGTACTTGCTCAAGCACTTAGACAAGAAAAAGTTATAAAAGGCATTCAAGTTGGAAAGGAAGAAGTAAAAATTTCACTATTTGCAGCCGTATAATCCTATACCTCGAAAGCCCTGAGAAATCAAATAGGGGGCAAGAGTCTCTCGAGAACATAGGCAGTACCTAATTGAAGAAGATGGACCAATATGTCAAGTACTCAATATAAATGCATGTAAATATGAAACTTAATCTTCACAAAGTGCAACCTAGTGGCTATCATGGATTCTGAGGGGAGGGAGAGGGAAGAATGGATGGAGCATGGGGCACTTTTTTGGGCATTGTAGTTGTTCTCAATGATCTTGTGATGATGGATACAGGCCATTATACATTTTGTTAGAACTTTTAAAAGTGTACAGTACAGAATGTAAACCATAATGTAAACCATTGACCATTGTTAGTGGCAATGCTTCAATATTTGTTCATCAATTGTAACAAATGTACCATACTTATTTAAGATGTTATTAATAGGGATAAATGTGAGTGGGGACAAGGGTGGGGTGTATGGGAATCTCCAATATTTTCTATGTGACTTGTATTTTACATAAAGCTTCTTTGAACATAAACTGAAAAAAATTAAGGCGTCTACAGAAGAAAGTGTCACTTTACATAAATGATGATAGATCTTACAGTTAGCAAACACAAAATGCAAAAAAAATTAAATTCTAAGTATAATTAAAAAATTTTTTTTCTTTATTTTTAGCTTTTGATTATTTTTATTTTTTGGCTATGTTTTTAGGGAGGTTTTAGATTGCAGAAGGATCACAACTGTGGCAGTGGAGGATCACTGGTATGGGGTGTCAGTGGTGGAGGGATGTGTGGGGACGGGTGCAACTTGGGCATGCCCCTATGGAATATTAATGTGTTCAAGTGGTCGGGGTGTTGTCTCAATGGATGAAGACCCACACAATAACTGAAATAATATTTAATTCACATCCTCAGTGAATTCTCTAATAGGAATTCACATCCTCAGCTACATTGTCTAATAGAGTGGCAAGAATCCCTCGAGTACATGGGCAGTGCCTAGTGAAGGGGGACAGATCAAAATGCAGGTTCTTAATATTACTGCTTGTATTATGAAACTTGTTCTTGTAAATTGAAACTTAGCTTAGTATTATATATCATCTAAGAGTTATCTCCTGAAAGCCTCCTTGTTGCTCTAATGTGGCATCTCTGTAAGCCAAACTCAACATATAAACTCATTACCTTTCCCCACAGTGTGGGACATGACTCCCAGGGATGAGCCTCCATGGCACCAAGGATTGTTACCAAGCACCAACTGGCAATCCATTTGGAAAAGGTCCTAGACCAAAAAGGGGAAATATTAAATAAAAATGAGTTTTTATGGCTCAGAAATTTCAAAGTGAGTTGGAAGATCATTCCACTTATGCACATCTTAGGAGGATCTCACTGACTGCTGTAGTAAACAGTGTTTCAAGGAGGGGGTCTTTTGAGGGCTTTAGAGACATCTGAACACTATAGGCAGGGCCGACAACCACAGGAATTTGGCACCCCATCAGTAGACCTTATCTTGGAATATATGATAACCTACCCCCAATGTATTAGAGTTGGACTCATTTATAATTTTCCTACACATAGTTCTTATGCCACTTTTATTTGAACCTATAATTAGCACTATACCCATTAAATATGTGTCTCAGAGATTAAATCTTCTGGCTGTTTATATGCAATATAATCTTAACAGAGTTGCAGCCAATACCTTCTCTCCAATTCATCAGACTCACACAGGACAACTAATGAAAGGATATGATGGACAATTCCATCTCCCAAAACAGAGAGTATCTACAACTGCAAGTAAAATCGATATACCTATCTGCTCTATATAATCTAAACCCCCTCTCAATCAAACAGTGGGCATCACCATCCCAAATTCTGCAAGATTGAGGAATGAACAAATATAATGGGGGAATGCAACTATGGACTAAAGTAGACTTATTATTATTCTAGTAATAGAAGAAATTGTAACATTGATATAAAGGCAGTGGTCACCAGGGGTTCTGAAGGGAAGGAGAGGGAAGAACAGCTGTAACATGGGACAATTTTGGGACATTGGAATTGTTCTGCATGATATTGCAGTGATGGATATAGGCCGTTATACATTTTGTCAAAACCTATGAAATTGTACGGTGAAAAGTATAAACCATAATGTAAACTATAGGCCGTGGTTAGTGGCAATTCTTCAATATATGTTCATCAATTGTAACAAATTTACCACACTAATGAAAGATGTTGTTAATGGGGGAAAATGTGTGAGGGGGAGGGGGTAAGGTATATGAGAATTCCACATATTTTTGATGCAACATTTATGTACTCAAAAGCTTCTTTAAAAATAATAAATTTAGTTTAAAAAAGAAAAAAAAAAAGAAAGACTTAAGGACCCTAAACAAATGGTTAATTTGATCCTCAAAATATTTGCCATATCTGAAACTGCTTAGAGCAGGAGACTCTGAAGCAAAGCCAAAGTTAGGAAAAAAGAGCGGATGTGTCTGCTTCCATTTAGGGCGGAAGGCACTAGGACTCATCTGGGGATTAACCCAGTGAACACATGAGACTCCCAGTTGATACTTTTAATGACCTCACTTTAGGAAACAGAAGAAATTAGTGATAGAAGGAATTCTAAACAATTACACCCTAGACTCAGTTGAACTCAGTTTTTTAGTTGTATTAAGTTTCACATGCTATCTGCCTAGTGGAAGAAAGGAGAAGCACTCCCGGGTGCTTAATAAATTCATTATATACATATATACCCAGTTCATTTTATGCACAATGTAATGTTTATACTTTATAATTTTACATGCAAATTTATATTCAGTTTTTCAACAAAAATTATTAGGCATGTCCAGATCTAGGTCCATGTGATCACACATTTATTCATGTCAAGAAAATAAATGCCTGTGACTCTGTCTATTAACATGAGTCTTCTCATATAGTCTAGAGAGGAAGGCAGGAGTGAGGACAAATTTAGGTGGTAGCAAAGTTGATTCTTCCAACCGGGGATAGCTATATAATTTTCAGGTCATAGTGAAAATGAAAATGCAAGGCCTTTTGTTTCATAAACAGGTGTAAAAATAACATTAAACATACTAAAATAAACATATTACCTTTCTTTCATGGTCTCTTTTTCAATTTGTGATGTTTTTTATTTGTTATATATTCATGCTTTAAGGAATAAAATTAAAATTTAAATAGTTAACATAAATTTGACTTTTTATCTTTTCATGGTAACATGCCAGTTTTATATGCATATATAAGGGCATTTTACACATATATCAGAATCACCAAAATAATTCATATCTCTCAGATTTGTATTTTTATCAAACGTGATAATTTTAGGAATGAAAAAGCTTTTCACTTTCATGTCTCATGATTAGAGGGTGTCTAAAATCTGAGAACAAGGTTGATCATCTACTCTGATCTTCAAGTGGCCCCCCAAAAATAATGCCAAGAAATGACATCCCAAGAAGTCTCGGTGGGAAATTTTTGAAGTATATGATCTGTATGTCATATTCAAGAAGATCTAAAATTTAAGTGCAACTAAAAGGAAATTGTGACAAGGTTGATTGACAGAACTACTGTGGATTAAGCATGAGTTGTTTACACAAAGGTAATTTTGAAGACATAACTTGACTCAAACTTTGGAGTAAGGTGACCTTGATAGACAATGGAATTAATCAAAATGTAAAATTCCTCAAATAAAAATTGATGAACTTTAAATAATTTTGCTTAATGTTACACATGAAAATAATGCATATCAAACTAAACAGTATAAGTCAGAAAGACAGAGTAGGAAGCAAAAAATGAGATATAAAAGAAAACATGAAAGATATTCTAATCAGAATTTCACAGAAGGTTCAGAAAAAATGGGGAAAGAAAAATATTTGAAAAACAACAAAGGTTTGACAATTTTCCAGAATCATTGAAAAATATTAATTCTCAGATACTGAAATCTCAGTGAATCCCAAGCAAAAGAAATTAAAATCAATACACATTGGGATTGAAATCAATACACAGTAGGACAAATCCTACTGAAATTATGAAAATGCATCAAAGAAAAGGACATATGAAAGCTAACCAGAAAGGAAAGAGAGAATACCACGAAGCAATGGAAACTGAATGGCATAGGTTTTCCATAACAACAATGAAGTCCAGAGAGTGGGATATCTTTAATAAATTGAAAGAAAAAATCCATTTAATCTATAAATTCATACACAGTAAACAGAACAAATTTATATTTCAGGAATTTTGGTAAAATACTTACATTTGCATCATCAACAACCCCAACTAAAGGAAAGTCTAAACATGTACTTCTATCAAAAATTTTAAAATCTGGTAGGCAATAAGAAATGGTCAGGGAAAATGTGAGTAAGAAAAAAACACTGACAATAATGTTTAATTTTTGTGCTCCAAAACTATGGAATTAAAATACCACAAAAATATCGTATGAGAAGAGAAATGATCAGAGTTAAAGCAATATAAAGTCATATAATTATTCATTAAGAAAGAAAACATAGTGATTAACTGGAGAAATTCTAAGGTAATAAAAGGACTGAAAAAAGCTAGAATAACTACTAAAGGAAAAGTCATAGAGTGTATACTTTTAAAGGATTAGAAATAAAAAACTTTTTAAGGTAAAAATATCATTTAATGCAAAAGAAAGTATGAAAGAAGTGGAAAAAAGAAAAAATAGGAAAAAAGGAAAGCACACAACATGATGGAAATAAATTCAAATTACCATTAAGCATAATAAACATAGACAAAAACCACCCATTGAAAGGATAATAATTTTCAGATGGCTTTTAAAAAATCCAGTAAAAGGCTGTTAACCAGATTCATTTAAAACATAAGTATACAAATAGATTAATATTAAAGGCTAGAAAACAATAAGGTAAATATTTTCTTTATTTAATATTCTTCTTTTTTAAAGATACTTAGATTACATAAATGTTACATAAAAAATAAAGGGGATTCCCATATGCCCTGCTTCCAACCCCTCCCACATTTTCCCACAACCAACATCCTTCGTTAATGTGGTACACTTGTTACAAGTGATGAAAACATTTTGGAGTATTGCCACTAAGCATGGAATATAGTTTACTTTATTATTATTATTTTTTCTTTTTATTAATTTTACTATTAGAATTCACACTCTCTCTTGCACAATTTTGTAAGTTATGTCAAGATATATAATGGCCTGTATCTGTCATTGCAAAACCATCCAGGGCAACTCTCAAGTTGTGAAAATGTTTTTCCCTCTTCCTCCCCTCAGAACCTCCAGTGGCCACTGCCTCTACATCAATGATATAAGTTCTTCCACTGATAAAGTCACACTAGATCTATCGAAGAATACCAGTAAATCTCCTCTAGTCCATCGTTCATTCCCCAATCCTGAGGATTCTGGGATAGCGATGCCCACTTTGCCTCTCATTGAGAAGGGTCTTAGATTCCATGGGGCAGATCGATGCTATTATCTTGCTTGCAGTTGTAGACATTCTCTGTTCCTTGGGATGGACGTTGTCCATCATCGACTCCTTGTTAGTTGTCCTGGGTGATTCTAATGAACTGGAGAGTAGGTGTTGCAACTCTGTTAAGATTCAGGGCCCAGCTGGCACATGGATAGCCCAAAGATTTAATCCTCTTGCACATATACCTATCAACTCTAGTACTAACTATAGATTCATATAGAAGAGGGAGAAAAGCCATGTGTAGGGAAACCACAATTGAGTTCAACTTTGTCACACTGGGGAGTATAAATTCCAAAGTAGGCCCACTGGTGGGGCAAAAAACTTCTGAGCTGTCTGTCCTGCCTATAGTATTTGGATATCTCCACAGTCCTCAGTAACCCTGATATTTGAGGTAGTATTTACTTTGGCAGTAAAGAGATCCTGCTGAAACATGTATAAGCACAACATCTGGAATGAACTTCCGGCTCACTTTGAAGTCTCTTAATCATATATACTCATTTGTCTTTACATTTTTTCCCCTTTTGGTCAAAGTTTTTTTCCAGCTGCATTTCTAGTTGGTGCTTGGTAGTAATCCCTCAGTGCCAGGGGGTCTCATCCCCAGGAGTCATGTCCTACTCTGGGGCGAAAGGTAATACATTTATATGCAGAGTTCTACTTAGACAGAGTTCACATTTGAGCAAGAAGGAGACCCTCAGGAGGTAATTCTTAGGCACTATAATACTAGGCTAGGTTTTAATTTCAGAAGTAAAGGTTCATAAGTACAGTCATCATTATCAAGGCCCTGTCATTTAAATACTCCACTCCTTCACTTGTCACTGCCCTTGTACTTGGGAGATTCTTGCTTTTCCATTAGAAAATGAGGCAGATCTCCCCAGTATGGGAATTTGATTTTCTTTTGGTTATTGTGTGAATCTCTACCCACCTTGACCATGCCCCATGAACACTTGGACACATTTATAGGCCTTATAGGTATGCCCCAGGTGAACCTCTGCCATATATCCCCCATTGCTGACACTCTGCACCAAGGATCATCCACTGTCATAATTGTAACCCTTCTGTGATCCAAAATTTCTTCAAAAATTAAGCCAATAAAATAACCAAATACAATTAATAAGAAAATGAAATAAAATTCATAGCTTTAAAAATAAGAAATAAAATACAAAAAATTAACAAAATTTTGGAGTAATAAAAAATAATGAAAAAAACATTAAATTTTTTGACATTATATTTTTTGTCACTGTAATATCTGTAGTCTTGTATATATGGTGACATTTTCTTCCGTTTATTTCCCCAATGTCTTATCTTTTTCATTTTATCTTTAAAGAAGCTTTAGGTTACAGAAAAGTCATATATAGAATATAGGAAATTCCCATATACCCAACATCCTTCCCCTTTCCCCCTTTCCCCTTTTCCCTGGTTTTAGCATTTTACACATGGATGGTACATTTGTTACAATTGATGTAGAAACATTTTTACTAACCATGGTCAATGATTTACACTATGGCTTACATTTGGCCATACTCTTTTATAAATTTTGATGAATTTTAGCACGGCCTGTGTATTAGTCAACCAAAGGGGTGCTAATGCAAAATACCAGAAATTGGTTGGTCTTTGTAAAGGGTACTTATTTGGGGTAGAAGTCCACAGTTACAAGGCCATAAAGCATAAGTTTCTTCCCTCACCAAAGTCCATTGCCACATGTTGGAGCAAGACAGCTGCTGAAGTTTGCCAGGGTTCAGGCTTCTTGGGTTCCTCTCTTCCTGGTGCTCTGTTTCTCTCTGGGCTCAACATCTTTGTTTCCTCCACAAGGTCAGCTGTAGACTCTCAGGCAAATGACTTATCTCCTTTCCCGGGGCCATCTCTCACGACCAAGCTCTCTTACTTCCTGGGGCTCCAGCTCAAGAATCCAAAATCAGCACTGCTGCAACACTGTCCTTTTCTGTGTCTTTTGTCTTCAATTCCCCCATCCACCAAAGGGTGGGGCTCACTTCACGCCCTACTGTCATGGCCCAGTTAACACCCTAATCATAACTTAATCATGTCCAGATTAGCAGACTAGTTTACAAGCAAGATCCAATATCTATTTTTGGAATTCATAATTACATCAAACTGCCCAATGGCTACAGCCTGTATCCATCATTGGAAGATCATATAGTACAATTCTATCACTCCCCAAATGTCCCATGTTTCATCTATTCTATTCCTCTCTCCTTCTCCCCTCAGTACCCACTGCAACTACAAAGCTTCACTCATGGAAGAACTAGATTCAATGTTGCAACAACATTGAGGACTTGATCTACTGGCCTGTTCTTCCCTATTAGGCACAGCTTATGCTATCGAGAGACTCTCAGAAGATAGCAGGACTCCCCAAGATGGGAGTTCAACAACTTCCCATTCTTTGTGTGGGTGTCCACCCACTGATGCAACACACTATGATAGGATGCACACTCACACACACCCTAGAAACCTACTCCAGGTGCCCTGGACCATATGCCCTCACATCCAACACCCTAAATCTGTATCCCTCCCCTGCCTTAATTGCCCAAAGAACATTCTCAGAGTTACAACCACATACAGGCAAATTCCCAGAGTTCATCTGCTCCTTCCCCCAACCCTCCCTACAGTTTTATGGACAGCCGAACCTACCCTCCCCACCCTACCCTCCTCACAATCCAGCACCGCCCAACCCAATAGCATCACTGCACCACTGCCATGCCCATCCACTGCACAACTACACCCTTCCAACTTATCATTGACTTTGTCCATATTGGCATTGGCTTACAAACTCTACTTCCTTTTTGTCTCCTGTAAACCTATCTTCCAGACCCTAGCTCTATGAGTCAGCTCAATTTGCTTGACTGATACCAATGAGTTCATGTACTATTTGTTCTTCAGTGCTTGGCTTGCTTCACTGAGCATAAGGTCTTGAGGTTTCATCCATGCTATCCCATGTGTTAATATTGCATTCCTTCTTACAACTGAGTAATATTCCATTGTATGTATATACCAGAGTTCCTTATCCATTTATCTGTTGATGGACATTTGGGTTCATTCCAACTTTTGGCAATAGTGAATGATGTCGCTATGAACATTAGTATGCATACATCTGTTCATGTCCTTGCTTTCAATTCTTCTGGATATATACCCAGCAGTGGAATTGCTGGACCATATGGCAGATCTATAGTTAGTTTTTTGAAGAACTGCCAAACTGTCCTCCATGATGGCTGGAACAGTCTACATTCCCACCAGCAGTAGATGAGGTTTCCCATTCCTCCACATCCTCTTCAACACTTGAAGTCCTCTGTTTTTCAAATGACCGCCAACCTACAGGGTGTAAGATGGTATCTCATTGTAGTTTTGATTTGCATTTCCCAAATAGCTAGTGATCTTAAGCATCTCTTCATGTGCTTTTTAGCATTTCTATTTCTTCTTTGGAGAAGTGTCTGTTGAAATCACTTGCCCATTTTATTAAATGGGTTGTTTGTCTCTTTATTTTCATGATGTAGGATTTCTTTATATATGCTGGATTTTAGGCTCTAAAAACTATATGGTTAACAAATATTTATCCCATTGGGTAGGCTGTCTTTTCACTTTATTGACAAACTCCTTTGAGGTGCAAAAGTTTTTAATTTTGAGGAAGTCCCATTTATACACCTTTTCTTTCACTGTTCTTGCTATGGGTGTGAAGTTCATGAAACCATTTCCTATTACAAGGTCCTGTAGATGCTACCCTACATTATCTTCCAAAGTCTTTAAGGTCTTGGCTCTTATATTTAGATCTTTTATCCATCTTGAGTTGATTTTTGTTTAAGGTGTGAGATGGTGTTCCTCTCTCATTCTTTTGGATATGGATATCCAGTTCTCCAAGCACGATTTGTTGAAGAGTTCATTCAATCCCAGTTGAGGGGGCTTGGTGGCCTTGTCGAATATCAGATGACTGTATATGTGAGGATCTATATCAGAACTCTCAATTCGGTTCCATTGGTAAGTATGTCTATCCTTGTGCCATTACCATACTGTTTTGTCCACTGTACCTTTTTAGAAGGTTTTAAAGTCAGATAGTGTGATTCCTCCAATTTCAATTTCCTTTTTCAATATGTCTTTGGCTATTCAGGTCCTCTTGCCCTTCCAAATAAATTTCATAGTTAGTTTTCCCAATTCTGTAAAAAATGCTGTGCTTATTTTTATTGGGATTGCATTAAATTTGCAGATTGGTTTGGTAGGATAGACATCTTAATGATGTTTAGTTTTCCCAATCATGAGCAGGGAAATTTCTTTCATTTATTTAAGTCTTCTTTGAGTTCCTTTAACAGTGCTGTGTAGTTTTCTGTATATAAGTAATTTACATCTTTAATTAAATTTATTCCTATGTATTTGATTCTCTTTGTTGCTGTTGTAAAAGGGAATTTTTTTCTTAATTTTCTCCTCAGATTGCTCATTATTTGTGTACAGAAATGCTACTGACTTTTCTGCATTGATCTTATAACCTGTGACTTTACTGAACTCATTTATAAGCTCGAGAATCTTTGTTATAGATATCTCAGGGCTTTCTATGTATAGGATCATGTCGTCTTCAAATAGTGAAATTTTGACTTCTTCTTTTCCAATTTGAATGCCTTTTACATCTTTTTCTTTTCTAAGTGCTTGAGCAAGTCCTTCTAACACAATGTTTAATAAGAGCAGTTATAGTGGGCATCCTTGTCTTGTTCTCAATCTTAGAGGGAAAGCTTTTAGGATTTCAACATTGTATATGATGTTAGCTGTGGGTTTTTCTATATGAATCATATATCCTTTTCCATGTTGAGGAAATTTTCTTCTATTCCTTTCCTTTGCAGTTTTTTTTAACAGGAAAGGGTGCTGTACTTTGTTGAATGCCTTTTCTGCATCTATAGAGATGATAGTGTGAACTTTTTCTTTTGATCTGTTTATGTGGTGTATTATGTTGACTGCTTTTCTTATGTTGAACCATCCTTTCATACCAGGAGTGAAGCCCACTAGGTCATGGTGTATAATTCACTTCATGTATTGTTGAGTATGATTAGCAAATATTTTTTTGTGGATTTTAGCATCTAGATTTATTAGAGATATTGGTCTGCAATTTTCCTTTCTTGTGGCATCTTTGTTTGGCTTTGGTATTAGGGTAATGTTTGCATCATAGAATGAATTAGGCAATATTCCTTCTACTTCTACGTTTTGGAAGAGCTTAAGCAGGATTGGTGTTAGTTCTTTCCAGAATGTTTGGTAGAATTCAGCTGTGAAGCCATCTGGTCCTGGGCTCTTCTTAGTTGGGAGGTTTTTGATGACAAATTCAATCTCGTTACTTGTGATTAGACTGTTGAGTTCATCAATTTCTTCTTCCGTCAATGTAGGCTGTTTGTGAGTTTCTAGAAATTTATGCATTTCCTCTAAATTATCCTTCTTGTTGGCATATAATTTTTCAAAGTATCCTCTTATGATACTCTTTATTTCTCTGGGGTCAGTAGTGATATCCCCTTGCTCATTCCTTATTTTGTGTATTTGCATCTGTTCTCTCTTTTTCCTTGTTAGTCTGGCTAAGGGTTTGTCAATTTCATTGATCTTCTCGAAGAACCAGCTTTTGGTTTTGTTTAGTTTTTCTAGTGCTTTCTTATTCTCTATTTCCTTTAGTTCTGCTCTAATCTTTGTTATTTCATTCTTTCTACTTCCTTTATGTTTAGTTTGTGGTTGTTTTTCCAATTCCTCCAAGTGTGCAGTTAGGTCTTCAATTTTAGCTCTTTCTTCTTTTTTTAATATATATATTTATGGCTATGAACTTCCCTCTCAGGACAGCTTTGGCTGCATCCCACAGGTTTTGATATGTTGTGTTGTCATTTTCATTAGTTTCAAGGTAGTTACTGACTTCTTTTGAGATTTCCACCTTGACCTACTGCTTGTCTAAGAGTGTGTTGTTTAACTTCCATATCTTTGAGCCTAACCTGTTTCTCTGGCCCTTAGTGATTTCCAATTTCATTCCATTGTGGTCAGAGAAATTACTTTGTATAATCTCAACTTTTCTTAATTCATTGAGATTTGTTCTGTGGCCTAGCATGTGGTCTATCTTGGAGTATGGTCCATGTGCACTCGAGAAGAATGTAAATCCTGCTGTATTTGGGTGTAGGGTTCTGTATATGTCTATTAGGTCCAGGGCCTCTAATGTATTATTCAGAGTGTTTGCTTCTTTATTGATTTTCTGTCTAGATGTTCTGTCTAATGGTGATAATGGTGTATTAAAGTTCCCCACTATAATTGCAGAGGCATTTATTTCTCCACTTAGTTTTTCCAGAGTTTGCCTCATGTATTTTGAGGAACCCTGATTAGGTGCATAAATGTTTATGATTGTTCTCTCTTCTTGAGAGATTAACCCTTTTACTAACATATCGTGTCCATCTTTGTCTCTTACAATAGTTTTGCATTTAAAGTCTATTTTGTCTGATATTAGAATAGCTACTCCTGACCTTTTTTGACTATTGTTTGCTTGTAAAATTGTTTTCCAGCCACTCACTTTCAGCCTCCTTGAATCCCTGGGTCAAAGGTGGATTTCTTGCAGACAGCATATAGATGGATCATATTTCCTTATCCATTCTGCCAATCTGTCTCTTGACTGTGAGTTTAATCCATTAACATTCAGCATTATTACTCGCAAATGAATTTCTTACATCAGCCATATTTTTTCGGGGTTAATGTATGTCATATGTTGTTTTTATTTCTCTTTTTGTCTTTTTAGTTGTTCTTACACTATTCTCCAACTCCTCTGCCCTATTTATTTCTTTCAACTTGTAGAACTTCCTTTAGTATTTCTTGAAGTGCTGGTGTCTTATGGCATATTCTCTTAATTTCTGTTTATATGTGAATATTTTTAACTCTCCATCATTTTTGAATGCCAGTTTTGCTGGATAGAGAACTCTTGGCTGGAAGCTTTTTTTGTTTTAATACTTTGACTATGTCATACCACTGTCTTCTTGCCTCCATGGTTTCAGAAGAAAAATCAGCACTTAATCTTATTGTGCTTCCCTTGTATGAGATGGTTCTCTTTTCTCTTGCTGTCTTGAGTATTTTCTCTTTGTCTTGAGCATTGGACATTTTGATAAGTAGATGTCTTGGAGCTGGTCTGTTGAGATTTATACTGTTTGGCATGCACTGTGCTTCCTGGACATGCACATCCATCTCTCTCAATAGGGTTGGGAAGTTTTCAGCCATTATTTCCTTCAACACTCCTTCTGTTCCCTTTCCCTTCTCTTCTCCTTCTGGGATGCCTATAATGTGTATGTTTGTGCATTTTGTGTTGTCGGTTAAATCCCTGAGTCCCTGCTGGATTTTTTCTATCTTTTTATCTCTCTGTTCTACTATCTGTTTGATTTCTGATGTATTTTCTTCTATATCACTAATTCTTTCTTCTGCCTGTTCCAATCTGCTGGCATGTGAATCCAGCGTCTTTTTGATTTCTTGGATTGTACCATTGATCACCATCATATGCATTATCTTTTTATGAATGTTTACAATTTTGTCAGTACGTTCTCCTAGTGTCTTCTTAATATCCTTAATGTCTTTCTTCACTTCATTAAGTTGGTCCATGATATTTGTTTTGAAAGCTTTGATTAGTCATTTGATGTTCTGCATCAGTTCATTGGACTGGTCCATGTCTTCCTGTTTCTCAGTGTGGTTTGTAATTTTTTGTTGCCCTCTAGTCATCATTTTATCTTGATGGGTTTATTCAATTGATTAACTTCTCTCTCTGCTCTAGAGTTTTATTTAGCTGGTGGTTCTGTGTGTGTGTTAAGTTTTCTCTTTGACATTTTGCTCTTCTTATTTTATATCCTTGCTTCTTTCTATGTTCCCTTGAAGGCAAAATATTAGGGCCGAGGAATTGAAAGATGTGAGAAAAGAAGAAGGACAATAATAATATTAATAAAAGTTAGAAGAGGGGCCATATAAGACTTAGTAAAATGAATATTTAACTCATGTAGGCAGTGTAGAGTAATAGGGGAATAAAGTGGAGTACCTACAATGGTCTGGGAAACCAAATAGAGGAAAATATATATAATGATTTAGAAGGCCAGAATGATGAGGAGAGAGAGAAAGAGTAAAGAAAGGGCTGAAAGGAAAAAGTTAATAATAATAAAAAAAGAAGTAAACAGAATAGAATATAAATTGACATCCTTAAATTGTGGGCTAATGATAAAAGGTGTTATGTTAGAACCACAACAGAAAGCAGAAGGCAGAAAGATCAAGGAAGCAAAAGAGATAGTCTTGGGAGACAAATTCAGTATAGACAGAGATTGGGATATCACGGAAGAAGAAGCACAGCAAAGAAAAGACAAGCTAGCAGCACCTAGTTTAAAAAAAAAAAAAGATAGAAAAAAGAAAAAAAAAAGAGGCGGGGGTGGGCAAGAAAGAGGAAAGAAAAGCAAGAGACAACAAATAAACAAAGAAAAACCAAACAACCACACAAGCAAGCAGTCATACAAAACTAAGGAAGAACAGTGTTCCTTCTTGGGCCCTTGTGAAACCTCTCAGCCTGCTTGTGTTTATCAGTCAATTGCTCTGCAAGGTTTTGTCTGCAGGTTTTAAGGCAGATTTTAGCAATTAAAGTAAGTTAAAAAAATTGTTTTTTAATTTTTTAAAGTGACAGTCTTCTTTTATGTGTGTGAAATAAGGGACACAAAAGAAGGCCTCTTCTAGATCACCCCCTTCACCAAGGGGGACCCTAAATAGGCTCGTGGAAACTAATCAAGCACTTCCCACTTCCTGGCCTCCCCAAAGGACCTAAAGCTCTGATGCTTGTCAGTGCAGAAAGATAAAATTGGCTGACTTGGCTCCCTCCAGAGTCAAGCCTCAGTATCCATGGGCTGTTAGGTAAATCAGGCTTCCTCAGTAGATTCACCTCTCCCCTCAGCCTTGTGCCGCTTCAAGTTGGCTCCCCAAAACTATGACGGGGTCCAGGCAACCAAACCCACAGAAAGAAAACCCCTCTCCACCTTCTGTCAGAACGTTCCCACTCTCGGAGAATGCTCCCTCTCACTGGGTTGCCAGCGGGATTTGGGACGTATCCCTGGACAGCTAGGTAAATCAACCTTCCTCAGGAGATTTGCCACTCCCCTCAGCCTGGTGCTGCTTCAAACCAGCTATTTTGTCCCCCAAAGCTGCAAAGGGCTCCAGGTAGCCAAATCCACAAAAAGGAAACCCCTCTCGACCCTCTGCCAGAACCCTCCCACTCTTGGAGAATGCTCCCTCCCATTGGGTTGCCGGCGGGAGTTGTGGCTCAAACCAGCCTTTTTTCCTGAGGGTGGGGCTCAGCTGTCTCAGTCGACTACCACAGGCAGGGGAAAATCTCATGAATCTTTCTTTTTCTTTTTTTTTTTTTTTCTTTTTACCAGGAGGTCCCGGGGATCGAACCCGGGTCCCTCCATATGGGAGACGGCTGCCCAACCAGTTGAGCCACATCTGACCCCCTCATGAATCTTTCTTGAGCAATCCATGTCGCCATCCAGCCCCTCCAGATGGATGTCCCCAAGGTTCTCATTCCATGCACTCCCAGCACAGACTCCTCAGGAAGGATCCTGTCCCCAATCAGCTGTCCTCTGAGAGTGAATTGGTGAGTGCCCTCTTAAACTGATGCCCTCTTGCCCCCACTTTCTAGTTTTGCATTTAATGTCTATTTTGTCTGATATTAGTGTAGCTACTCCCAACATCTTTTGGTTATTGTTTGCATATAATATTGCTTTCCAACCATTCACTTTCAGCCTCCTTGAATCCCAGTATCTAAGGTTGGTTTCTTGTAGACAACATATAGATGCATCATATTTCCTTGTCCATTCTGCTGATCTTTGCCTTTAACTGGTGAGTTTAATTCATTAACATTCAGTGTTATTACTATTAAGGAATTACTTACATCAGCCATATTTTCTTTGGGTTTATGTATGTCATATATTGTTTTTATTTCCCTTTTTTTTTCTTATACTCTCCTTCATCTCTCTCTCTCTCTCCTGTTTTTTCCTTTCAACCTGCAGCACTCCCTTTAGTATTTCTTGAAGGGCAGGTTTCTTGCTGGCATACTCTCTGAATTTCTGTTTACTGTGAATATTTTGAATTCTCCATCATTTTTGAATACCAGCTTTTCTGGATAGAGGACTCTTGGCTGGAATTTTTTTTTCTTTTAGCACCTTGACTATGCATACCACTGTCTTCTTGCCTTCATGGTTTCAGATGAGAGATCAGCACTTAATCTTATTGAACTTCCATTGTATGTGATGGTTTTCTTTTCTCTTGCTGCTTTCAGTATTCTCTCTTTGTCTTGAGCATTGAACAATTTGACAAGCATGTGTCTTGGAGTAAGCCCATTGGGATTTATACTGTTTGGGGTGTGCTGCACTACCTGGACATGTACATCCATCTCGCTCAACAGGGCTGGGAAGTTTTCAGCCATTATTTCTTCCAAAACTCCTTCTGTCCCTTTTCCCTTCTCTTCTCCCACGGAAATGCCTATAATGCATATGTTTGTGCATTTTGTGTTGTTGTTCAAATCCCAAAGTCTATACTGGATTTTTTCTAACATTTTGTCTATGTTCTACTATCTGTTTGATTTCAGATGTACTGTCTTCAAAATTGCTAATTCTTTCCTCTGCTGTTCAAATCTGCTGTTATGTTCTTCCAGTGTATTTTTTATTTCTTGGATTGTGCCTTTCATCACCATAATATCTGTTATCTTTTTATGTATTTTTACAATTTCTTCAGTATGTATTCTCAGTGTCTTCTTAATATCCTTTTTAAAAAAAATTTATTTATTTTTTATTGTGGGTAAAAATCAAAATTTTCACAATACATACCAATATTTGTAAAATGATATATAAATATATATGCATATATGTGCATTTGCTTACAAAAATGTTACTTTTATATATATATATTTTAAGAGGTGCTTAGAAAACCTAAAATATTACACAGAACCTAATGGGATTCCCATGTTCCCCACCTCCCACACCTCCCACCACATCCAACACAAACATCTCCCGCAAGTGTGGCCCATCACCCTCAATGGACTTACACATCCTGGGGTCTTGCCATTAACCATAGACCACAGTTCACATCGTAGACCACACTCTCTCCCACACAGTTCTGAATGGTGTGTGCTGATTTAAAATGGCCTACAACCGTTGCCACAACAGCACTCAGGACAACCTCCAAATCCTGAAAAGCCCCTGTATTTCAACTGCACTTCCCCTCCCTGCCCCAAAAGTGTCCGGTGGCCACTGGCTCCACCTCACTGTTATAATTTCTTCTGTTGCTAGAATCACCATATGTGTACAACAGAATACCATCAAGTCCACTCTAGTCCATAGTTCATCCCCCAATCCTGAGGGCACTGGGATGGTGATGTCCACTCCACCTCCAAGTGAGAGAGGGCTTATATCCCATGGATATGGTGGGTGGGATGATCCTGCCTGCAGGTGGAGGCCCTCTCCATTCCCTGGGATGGCCGTTGCCCATCATTGTCTCCTCACCAGGTCACTTGGATGAGTCCATTGAGCTGTAGGGTAGGAGTTGCAGCTCCACCGAGATTCCACGCACACCTGGCACATAGGTAGGCCAGAGGCTCCAGTCTCTGGAAGTATACCTAAAAACTCCAGCATTACATATAGGTTTGAATAGAAGGGACTGATGAACCATGTGCAGGGAGGACTTATTTGAGTCCAATTCTGTCACTCTGAAGAGCACAGATTCCAAAATAGAGCCCACTGATAAGGCATCAGTCTCTGGGGCTCTCCCCCCTTATATAGGACCTGGGTGTCACCAGAGCTCTCAGGAGCCCCTCTGTGTGGGGTGATATGCACTTTGATGTTCTATGAGCTCCTACTGAGGTGTGCGTAAGAGTTACCTCTGGGATGACCTCCTGACTCTCTTTGAAGTCTCTTAGCCACTTGAACTCATTTGTCTTTACCTTTTCCCCCTTTTATTCAAGGTCTTTATTCAGTTGTGTTGCCAGTTGGCACTTGGTATTAATCCCTCATTGCCAGGGAGGCTCATCCCCGGGAGTCATGTCCCACGTTAGGGGGAAGGTAATGCATTCATATGCTGAGTTTGGCTTAGAGAGAGGCCACATTTGAGCAACAAGGAGGTTCTCAGGTGGCAAACCTTAGGCACCCAATAACAGTAAGCTAAGTTTCAGATGCAAGAGCAAAGACTCATAGAGGTAGTCATCAATAAAAAGTAGTCATCAGTGGGCCATCCTCTTTTGACGGACACTGTCCCTGCACTAAGAGGATTGTTGCTTCTCCCTTGGAGAATGTGGCAGAGCTCTCCAGGCTAGGAATTCAGATTCCCTCATTTATTGTGTGATTGTCCACCCACCGTGACCATGCCCCATCCTTTGATCTTTTGAATAATTTTGTCTATCTTTCATGTATATTCAGATGAACTTACTCCCATGAATCCCCCCTCCCAGACACCCCCCACCAATAATCTCCTGCAATACCCATTGTAACTCTTCTGTGATATAAATCTTCCATGAACATGTAGCCCATAGAATAATCAAATACACTTAATAGGAAAAAGAAACAACAATGAAAAGCTTACATGCAAGAGACAAACATAAGGAAACTCAGGAAAAAAACAAAAACAAAACACAAACAATCAAACAAAAAACGAAACAAAACAAAATATAATTAGCGGATTGGGACACTTAAAAAAATGGGGAAAAAAGCAAAAGAAATGCCTTAAATATATATATATATATATATATATTCTTTTTCTCCTTTTATCACTGTGTTATCAGATGTCCGGTGTGCCGTGAAACCTTCCCTCTCTCAATCCCCATTGTCTCCCATATTTTCATTTAATTTTCAAAGAAGTTTTAGGTCACAGCAAAGTCACACATGGAGTACCAGAGACTCCCAGATACCAAACCACCCTCCCCCTTCCCCACCCCATATTAACCCCCCCTTTTTTTTGATGTTAGCATTGTTATAACTGTTATACAGATAGCAAAATAGAGCAACTAAACATTGTCAATGATTTACAGTATAGTTTACAATTTAGACAATACAGTTTAATAAGTTTGGATGATATTTACCATGTCCTGTGTCCTGTGTCCACTACTGTAAGGTAATGAAAAACCGTCCTATGACCACTAAATACCCCATTAGATCTTAACTGTTCCTTCCTCCCCACCCCCCTGGGGCATATGACACTCCCCTGTCTTGACTCATGGAATGTCAAGATTCATAGTTACATGCCCTGGGTATTTGAACCTGCCCTTCCTAATCTACCCATCTGTCAACGCTGCACCACCAAACCCAGTAATATCACTACCCATCTGTCCTATCCTTCAGTATGCAACTATACTCTATCCCTTTACCCTAGTTCTTAATATCCTTGATCTCTTCCTTCACTTCATTAAGTTGGTTCATGATATTTGTTTGGACAGCTCTGATTAATTGTTCCATGTTCAGCATCTTCTCCTGGTTTTTAGTTTGTTCATTGGACTGGGCCATGTCTTCCTGTTTCTTAGTATGGTTTATAATTTTTTTGATGTTTAGGCATCCCTTTATCTTGATGGATTTATTCAGTTGATTAGTTTCTCTCTCTTCTCTAGGGTTTTATTTAGTTGCTGTATTGTGTGTGTGGTAAGTTTTCTCTTTGACACTTTGTTACTCTTATTCTGTTTCCTTGCTGTTGTCTATGTTCCCTTGAAAGAAAAAGATTAGGACCAGAGAAAGGGAAAGAAGTAAGAGAAAAAGGATAATAGTAAAAGTTGAGTCACAGATTCTGGGCATGAGAAAGAGGCTAAGAATCTGTGCTTGGCCCCAGCAGGAAGCCCCCTTTTATTTTATTTTATTTTATTTTACTTTTTAAAATATATATTTTTATTTTTTTTAATAAAAGATACTTAGATTACATAAAAGTGTAAGGGATCTCCATATGCCCCACTCCCCACACCTCCCACTTTTCCCCACATTAACAACTTCTTTCATTAGTGTAGTACATTCTTTGCAATTGATGAACACATTTTGGAGCATTGCCACTAAGAAGGGATTTTAGTTTACATTGTAGTTTACACTCTCCCACTCAATTCTGTAGGTTATGGCAGGATTTATAACCGCCTGTATCTGTCATTGCAATATCATTCAGGGCAAATCCAAGTCCCAAAAGTGCTCCCATATTACACCTCTTTTTCCCTCTCCCTGCCTTCAGCACCTCCAGTGGCCACTGTCTCCACATCAATGATATAATTCCTTCCATTGTTGGAATCACAATAAGTCTATAGTAGAATACCAGTAAGTCCAGTCTAGTCCATATTTTAGTCCCCAATCCTGAGGATTCTGGGATGGTGCTGCCCACTCCATCTCTAACTGAGAAAGGGCTTCGATCCCAGACAACTGATGGATGGGACTCTGATGCTTGCAGCTGTTTACTCTTTCGGTTCCTTGGGATGATGTTTGTCCATCCTAACCTCCTTGTTAGTTGTCCTGGGTGGAAGCTCCCTTTTAGACACAGAGACTCAGCAGACTTATTATTAGTCATACAAACTGGAGCGACAAAATTAAAGATGTAAGGACGCTAAACAAATGTCCAATTTTCCTCTCAAAATATTTGCCATATCTGAAGCTGCTTCAGGCAGGAGCTTCTGCAGCTAAGACAAAGTTATGAAAACACAGCACAGTTTCCATTTCTTCATCATTTTCAGTATAACTGGTGTCCAAGCAGAGATGTGACAAGTATAAGAAAGGACACGGCAGGGTTTTCGTCATTGATGTTTCTCAAAATGCTGTTGCCTTCTTTCTGCATTCAAAACCAGTTCTGGTTCAAGTGGAAAACATGACCTCTTGTGCTGTTAGCATCCCCCTTGCTTCCCCCTCTGCCATACTCAGTAGTAAACATAACATACTTGCCATATACTCACATGGAGTTTCACTGAATTCCCATGCATCATGGGTACACCAGACTTCTGTGCTCTTGGGGCGCATTGAAGGCTATCTGAAAATGGACTTGCCAAGAAACAGTAGACATGCATGCTGCATGGAGCTCCTCTGCTCATGGGCATGCTCCATTGTCCCATCAGACTTCACTTATAAAACACAAGTTAATAGTTAATTTATTTCTTTTTAGCTTCCAGACAGTGACAGCAGAGCTACAGAATCAATTGTGAGGTCCTTCTTAGTTCAAGGCCCTGTGAAATCACACAGGTTATACTCTGAAGAAACTTCCATATTTGAATAAACCTAAGGGCAAGCTGTCTAACCCCAATTATGGGAAATTATCTTTAAGCATAGAGTTGTGACCTGTAGTACCAGTTATAATCCAACAGTAAAGCCCCACTCAAATACTTTCAGATTATTAATTTTATAAGTAATAATAAAAGCTACATACTATCCACATTTCCCACATATCTCTGCTTAATCTTACATCATAAGTGTTTTTACATGTAGTGCCACTGCTTGATGGAAGAAGCTAAGATGGCTCATGGCAAAGATACATGGATACAGGGAAGGAAGTAATTGTGGCTATTTTATAAAACAAATGGAAAAAAAAAACTGTGACAGTAAGAAAGCACAAAAGCCATCTGTTGCCCTGAGGTCTTCTCCCAAACCCTGAAACACTTGCGCTTCCATTCTGAATGCTACTCTGTGAGCAGGAAAAAGAGACATGCTCTAAGGCTGCAGGTGATGAGTATGCCTCTCTAAAATGCTCAGACCCTAATGGGCTATGTGATACATGTAGAGCTAAAATGAAAAATGAATGTGCCATCCAAGAAGGGGCAAGAATAAAACTGCTGGTTCTGGACGATGATAGAATGAAATGAGCTATCAAACCATCAAAAGACATGGAGGAATCTTAAATGTGTATTGCTAAGTGAAAGAAGCAAGTCTGTAAAGGCTATATATTCTATAAACTAACAAAATGACTTTCTACAAAAGGCAAAACTACAGAGATAGTAAAAAGATCAGTGATTTCCTGGAGTTTGGGGGTGGGGGGAAGGGAAGACCAGGTGGAGCACAGGGGATTTTTAAAACAGTAAAGCTATTCTTCATGACACTGTAATGGGGGCTACATGACATTATGCATTTTTAAAAATCCAGAAAACTTTACAATACAGGGTGATCCCAAATGTAAACTATGAGTTGTAGCTGATAATAATGTATACATTTGGGTTCATGAATTATAACAAATGCATCACACTAATGTAATAATAGGGGAAACTGTGAGCAGGGAAGAGAGGTTACATGGAACTCTATATACTTTCTGCTCAATTTTCTGTAAAGCCAAAACTTCTAAGAAATAAAATCTGTTAATTTATCTTAAAAATCATAAAAATGCCTTAACCAAAACTTGTAAGAATCAACTAAATCAGTACTTAGAGGAAGAAAAAATTTAGGGCTTACATGCCTGGGGAGGGGGAAAGAAAACTTCATAATTAATGAGACAATAAACATCCAAGAAAAGAATAACAGATAAATCAGCAGAATAATTCCAATAAAGGGGAAATAAAGGAATGATAAAGATAAAAGCAGAAATCAATGAAATAGAAAACAAGTAGATTACAGAGATGAACACCAAAGCCGTTTAAGATAAACTTCCAGTGAGGTTAATTTACTACAAAAAAAAAAAAAAGAAAAGAAAAAGAAAAGTGCAAAACTTAATAATAGAAAGAATTAAAATGACGAGAAAATCATAAATAATAAAAATTCTAAACAGAAAGGATATTATGACTAATTGTATATCAATACATTTTTTAAAGTAGAGAAAAATGAATTAATTCCAAGAAAAGCAAAACTTAGAAAAAAAATTGAAAAGAAAATATAATATTTAATAGTCTTATATCTTACAAGAATTAAATAAGAGTTTAAAAATTTCTTGCCAAAGGAAAGAAAAGACCCAATTGTCTTTGTAGGAGAGATGTACCATACATCCAAGCAACAAATAATACTAATTTTACACAAACGTTTCTGGGGTATAGTAAAAGAGGCAACATTCCCTATTTGTTTAATGAGGCCATATAAAATTTGATTCCCACAATTAGATAAGAACATTACATTAAAGGAAAATTTACAGGTCAATTTCATTCATGAACAGAGATATAAAAATCCTAAGTGAAACAACAAACCAGATTCAGAAAAATGCTGGTTTACCCCCAGGAAGTAAAAATGATGTTACTCCAGATAAAGGCCCTAATCCATATAATCATCTTGACAGATGTAGAAAAACATTCTATATAATTTAACATCCATTCATGATTTTAAGGAAACCTTCTAACACATCAAGAATAGAAGAGAACCTTTCACACTGCAGTGAGAGGAACATGATGGATACATTCATACACCAGTTCATAAGAAGTTTAAGGTAATCTGTTTACCAGTCTACTTTAAGCACAGATTCTGTACAACATAATCAATAACTGTTGATATTTGAGTGAATGAAGTGGTGGATGAATGGATGGCTAGATGGCTATATGGCTAGATGCTGAATTGACAGATAGGATGGATGATGGAGAGGCTAAAAGGAAGATTAGATGAATAAGGAAGTAATGGACATAAGGATAAAAAAGTGGATGGATAGATGAGTGAATGTTGTGGGTTTAAGCAATATTCTAGATTTTCTAGTAGGTGTGATCTCTTCCTTGTGACTCAGGGTTCTGTATACCCTGGTTAGTTCAGCACCAAATAAATCTCTTACCAACTCTTTATGTTATAAGATGTGCCAGCTTTCCCTTACCTCCCCCCATTTCTTTTCATTTCTAGTCCCTTTCCTGCTTTGGTTGCTTTTGAAACTGGAATTCAAGCATGGGCATCTCTCAGAGAGAGGTCTTACATAATCTTTCTTATTTGTGTCAACATTTCTATTCTCTTTACAATGAACTAATCTTAATTAAAGATCCAACATGTGTCTCTCACTGCTATGTGTGCTCAAAGTATTTAAAGTCATATAGAGGGGCGAATGTGGCTCAAATGGTTGGGCATCCATCTCCCATATGGAGGGACCCGGGTTCGATCCCCAGGATCTCCTGGTAAAAAATAAATAAATAAATAAATAAATAAATAAATAAATAAATAAATAAATAAAGTCATACAGAGCTTCATCCCTACCTCAAAGAATATGCAGTTTAATTTTAAAAAGAAAAGAAAAGAAGAGAAAAAGAAAGAAAACACCTCTTACTAAGTGTCAAAGATAGGTATGCAAGTGAAGGCACACACCTGTTTAGAGAGTAAGTTGCTGAATTACAATGTACAATGGACAGAAGCAAATGGCCTTAGAAAATGAGAATCAGGCAGCTGAGTGTAAAAGAAATCATAGATATTATAGGTATATTAGACCTAGAATGTGTTATCATGCATGGTTATTCCAAATAGAATGTCCCATCTGACCTCATGCTACAAGGGAGGAGCAAGTCTTTCAGTGAGAAGGTGATTTATTGCAAGTGCACAAGCAAGGAAGGACTTGGGAGAATATTCCCAAAACCAGTTCAAAGTGAGAATGGGACCTAGGGCTTTCAAAGCAGGAAAAGGAAAAAAAAAAAAAAGAAGATACAAGTGAAGGCTACATGGCACAATTTTGCCAGATCAATGAAACACAGGATTTCTTCAAGGGTCTTGTAAAGAGGAACAGGATACACTCCTCAATTTTGTTTTACCTCAAGTTTGTCAGCCTTATCCCTTCTATCCCAATTTCAGTGATTAATCAATCACAGCTCAGAGTTAGATCTTGATGTGCAGACTTCTAAGTTCAGGGTTTCTATACTTCTTTTTCTGCTGACCATGCAGACATGTGCAGCCTTTGGTCCTTAAGGGGGAATTCACTGGTTTACTGAGCCACAGTGTGTCCCTGATGCCATCTGGTCTGGTTTTACAATGAAGTATTGTCTTATTCCTGCAAGTGGGATTGAGAAGTTCTGGTTAATGTCTTAAGTACAAGACACTAAACAAACTATTGGGGAAAGTTTAATGGACAGCCAACTCAGCTCCTTCTTGGAAGGGTTCTTAGAGACTTCATAACTGTATATGTGGGGGGAAATTCTTAATACACAATTTCCCACTATCACATCCCCCCTTGAGTTTACACTCTTCTTATTCTTAAGGAGGAAATGGACAAAAGTTTCATTTTCTGTTGTTACTTCCTGCTGGCCATGGGTGAAAAAAAATCCTCATATCATTTTGGAGGAAGCTCTAGGCATAATCTCACAAAGACAATATAGACAATAATAAGACAAGAATGTGGTAAGGAAAATAAAGGCAGCAATTAAAAAACACACTCTTTTTATCATAGGCAAGTTCATTAACTACTTAGAAAATGAATCAAGTTTGCGAAGACTTTTAACATGCTCAATATCCCTTTGCATATGAACCTATATAAAGGAGATATTATCATATTCATCAGGTATTATGTATAGCACTTAAATCTAATCAAAGAACAAGTTACTCTTTGACCTGCAGTTAATATTTCTCAGTTCCAGGTTTGCAGTACCATACATGTTGTCCTTCCGTGTGAGTAGGCCTTAGTGCCAATTGTATTTGTTTAGGTTCTGCTCACATTACTCTGGTAATTATTGCTCCACTTGGTGTATCCTTCACACAGCCATCCTACTACATAACTATTGGTCCTATTGGTAACAGGAAGGTAGGCTCCAGTGTTCCACAAGCTTGTTTCATAGCACCCTCTGGCACTATGAAACAGATCCAGTCTGGAGGCAATGTCAAGGCTGGCAGAGCCACAGGAGTCTGAAGCAGCAAAGTATTTCCATCTACTTGAGGAGCTTGTCTGGGAGATGTGGCAGGCACCTTTATTGTTTAAGGGTCGTAATGACCAATCTAGCCAATAACTCAAATGGAGAGGCACCATGCATGACACTGGGTGCCTGTTTTAAATGCACAAGTAAATCTAACAATACTGAAGTCCATACTCTTAATGTGTGGCTTTTTGGATATGTCCACTGCTGTAAGGTACTATTCATGGTTGAAGCCAAGAACAGGCCTCAAAATCTTTTACAATATGAGGTAGGTCAGAATATTTAGCCAGGCACCACCCTCTGGCAACTCCTCTATGGCTGCTCTTTCTGTGTAACCACAGAGCTGCTTAGTCATTACTATTAGAGCTGGTTAACATTAATTCTTGATTCCAGGTGTCATACAGGTACTTAAAAAAATTCTAGGGAGTTATTAGGTTATACATAGAGAGTAAAGCATCTCAGGGTTGAGAAATAACAAACTTCAGAGCTCAGGAATAAATGTGACTGCTGCAAGAGCTTACAATGTAGGTTCTAATTTCTTTAAATAAAGATCTTTAACTACAACTTAGAGTAGAAGTTTTGTTTTATTTTACCTTGATTCCTTTACCAAGATTATGCTAATCAACAGGCAAAACATAAACTTTTTCTTTGCTTTTCCTTTAAAGCCTTTTTTTTTTTTTTTTTTTTTTTTTGGTTAAAAGAGAGTGACTGCATGCTCTTTTAGAAAAGCATAAGAGCAAAACAATGTAACTGGTAAGAGATTTTTGTTGTTTTTATAACATCATGTTTTTCTAAGAATAACTAAAACTATAAACAACAATTTCATCATGCAGATCAGAATTAGAATAGAATAGATTGTGAGAAATGTAAAAGCCTTTAAGAATTTTTTATACAATCCCCAAATATATATGTAAATTGCACATTTAATTTCTTTTTCATGTTTTCTCCTTTAGAAAGATACTGTCTACCACAAAGAAACTTCAGCAGTACTGGAAGAAAACCAATTTTTCACTTTAACAGAGAGAGAAAGTCAAATTTTAGTTTTACATCAGTACATCATTTGATAAACAAATCTTAGTTAGCATAGGTCATAATAAATTGAGGCGGCATCCAACAGATTTGTCTGCTATTAAGTTACCTTTTGTTATCAATATCAACTCATAGTTTTCTACTTAATAATAATTTACCAGAATCAGTCATTTGCATTGTAATCTTTCAGTTTAGAAAATGCTTTTACAAACTTCCTAACCATCTATAACCATATAGACGATAGTTATTTAATCTCATGACAAACTTCAGCTTTTCAAAATATATTTCCTCACTTAATGCTACCCTTTACAACTTTCCATATTCATTCAAGTCTTGCCCTACATATTTCCACCCTGATTTTTATGAAAACCAGCTATCTTATCTTAGGACAAAACACATTCCTTAAACAAGCTTACCAAAACTTAGTCAGTATTGATTATGAATTTACTTCCACAGACTTTTTACTTCTTTCTATATCCATTTAAGTCTCATACCCCTCATTCTGTTCCATGGGGAAAAGAAAAAAATTCAGTTTAGACAAAAGTCATTATTTTCAAAAGAGTTTTGCAATAATTTTATTAGCCAAAATCTTACATTTTTTTTCTCATCTTAAAGGTTTAACAGACTTACTACTAACTTATTTTATTAGTATACATATAAACTTAGGGAAATTGCATTGGAGTAGAATGAAATAAAAATAATGACAAGAAATATTTTCTTTTTCCTTTTCCTCCATAAGTTAAAACTTCTTTGTTTTCAGAATATCTTAAAATTGTGAATGACCTCAAAAGCATATTGACTACCAGGCTCTCGGGAATATATTGTAATTGTTTTGTTTTAATCTTAATTTAGAAAAACCTTTTCATAGCTTTCAAGGGCTTTTTTACTTTTTGAAATTTGGCCATTGGATTATTACTTTCATCTCAAAGCTGTTAAAATTTTATTGGGAAGAAAGTGAGAGAATAATCTAGGGACTGAATAACACAGTGAACCCAGAGGTGGATAAGAATTGTGGTTAATAGTACAAATGCAAGAATGTCCTTCTGTGAACTAGGATGGATGTACAGCACTATTGCAGGGTGTTGGGAATGTGGAGAAGCGTGGGCAAATACAATTAATGTAAACTATGGACTATAGTTAGCCGCAATACTGTAATATTCTTGCACCAATGCCAAAGATGTACTGTGTTAATAATAGGGGGTTATGGAAAAAGATGCCAAATGGATGCTATGGACCATAGTTCATGGTAATAGTCTGAAGATATTATTTCATAATCTGTAACAAATGTTCCACAATGGTGTGGTGTGTTGGTGAAGGGGTGTTGAAATGCGAATTCTACACATGTGTATGATTGTTTTGTAAGTTCACAACTTCTGTAATAAAAATATATTAAAAAAATATATTAGGTAACTACTGGACAGACTATACAATATGAACTTTATTCTGTAATATCTCTTCTGTCCCTATCATTTTAATTTCCAGGTTTAGTAAACAGAATTCTAAACTAAACTCATATCTCCCTATCTTTCCACACCCAGCCCATCCCCTTAATTTCCTAAACTGGTTTTAATGAGTGACTCCAATTTTGTCAAAATTAGGAGAAGTCCTTGGGGGTATGATAAGATATAGACAGAATATGGAAGAATTTGGGACAAACTTTTTAAAGAAACTTCAAATAGTTTCTTTAGTCAGATTTTACATGTCTTTTTATACAGTTTGGCTTTTCTAATTTGGGCTTCATTTACCTATATAAGCACTAACTTAATTTTAGCAATTTGAATAGAGCTCCTTTAAGAATTTTCATTTGTTAATTTGATTTTATTATCTGGAGGTATGAAAATATATACCGAACAAACAGACAGATAATATAAGAGTTAGTCACACCAACAGAAATATAAACTCACTAATTTGACTCGCAATTCTCACTCTTTTATTATGGCTTTCTCCAAACTCTCCATTATTTCACATCTCTAATTTTTACTGCTCCTCTGGAATCAATGTTGCCTGTAAATGTGCAAACTCGTTCTTGGAAACACTTTTATTAGTAACCAGTAACCAATTAGGAATACTTGAGCAGTATAAATGCAGCTAAACAGTAATTCAGCAGTTTAGATAGACAAACGTTTAACACATATATTCTGGATTTCTCTTCAGGAGTACACTTAACAGATAGAATTGAAGTTCAGGAGTAAGCTATTGATTCAAAACTGAAAAAGTTCTTTATAACACCTTGTTAAAAATTCTGAGCAGAATAAAATGTGACTAAAACTTAAAACATGGTCAAAATACCATCAAATTTACATTTTCCCACAATTTACACAAATAATATCAGCTTTCAGTTTTGGACTATATTGTTCCATTTTGAATTAAAATAAAAACATATTGATAGCATTAATTTTCATAAAAGTCTATTCTTTAGTAGTGCCCTTTTTTCTTTGAAGCACAGGTTTTTTTTTTCTCAACTTGCCCTATAAGGAAAGCTGAAGGATTTTTCTTTAGAGAACCATATTACAGCTATTTTCTTCTTTCTTAATAACTAGTTATTTTGTCTTGGGACAAAATTACTTTCTATTTCCTTAGGAGAAAAACCTTCTATATATCTTATATACTTACATTACCAAAATGATTTTGGAAACTGTCTCTAAGCAAACTTCTTACAACGTACAATTATCATAAAGATTAAAAAAAGTTTATCAGAGTAATCATTCAATTTGGTTATATGCAAAGATAGCTTATCTTCATTTTAAATACCTAGTACAAAGCAGATTCAATTGCCAGATATTATTGAAACTCCAAGACTTATTTTTAGGTTGCTTTACACTGTCATTCAATTTTTACTGTGGAAAGGCAACATTGCAATATAAAATCATTTTCTTTTTCTTAATGAGGTCCCCCCTGAATTTTGACTAGTTTTCTATTATACAATCCAGAGGAGAAATAGCACATTCTTAGAGTTTCCCATGGTTAGACAACACCAACAGAAGATGCAAAAACAGAACTAAAAATAGGAGCTCCTCAAAATTAACAGGTTCCCCCAACTTCAAAGCAAAATGCTATTACAAATTCAACAGGACAATCCCTCAATCTGAGATCATGGATAATGGGACCCACCATGATTATCACATTATCACAACCTCAGATCAATTCAAACTTCAACTGTCTCTTCAGCATGAGCAGACCAATAAAGTTAATCCAACAGTCTTCTCTGAATGAGCAGACCAACAAAGTGAAATTAAGCAAAGAACAGAACAGTAGAGAGAATTTTACACACTTACCTAGCACAGGGAAAGACCCACCTTCAGAATTACCCTCACACAAAGTGCCCAGTGTCCACTCACAGCAGAAGCCTACAAGCTGCTAGGCATGGGGCTGAGGAATCCAGGGCACCCCTGTGGCCAACAAGACATGGTTCAGGGTTGCTTGGGGTGGAGCGACACTGCATCCCAGAGGAGCATGGCTCCTGGCTAGCTCACCAAATTGTTACTATAAGCATGGCTATTTCTAATAGAAGGGCCCACCCAATCCTGCACTACAAAAGAGGAACAAATCTCTCAGTGAGAAGGTGATTTATTGCAAGAGCACAAGCAAGGAACTGGGGTAGTCTTCCCAAAAAGTTCAATGTGAGAATGGGAGCTAGAGTTTTTATAGGGAGAGAAAGAAAAAAAAAAAAATCAAACAAACAAACCAGAACACCAAAAACAAAACAAAACAAAAGCAAACAAACAAACAAAAAAATGAAGGCTACATGGCACAGTTTTGATAGATCAGTGAAAACACAGGATTTCTTCAAGGGTCTTGTAATGAGGAAGAGGATAAATACCTTAATTTTGTTTTTCCTCAAGCGTTGTTAGCCCTATCCTAGCTATACAGATTTTAGTGATTAATCAATCACAGCACAGAGTTAGATCTTGATGTGCAGGCTTCTCATTTCAGGGCTTCTATAACTCCCTTTTCCATTGATCACACAGGCATGCCTGGCCTTCAGTACTTAAGGGGAAGTCATTGATTTACTGAGCCACAGGGTACCCCCAACACCATCTGGTCTGGTTTTACAATGAGATCTTGTCTCGTTCTTGCAAGTGAGCCTGAGAAGGTTTGGTTAATATTTTAAGTGCAAGATGCTAACAAACTATTGGGAGACGATTAATGGACAGCCAGCTCAGTTCCTTCTAGGAAGAGTTCTTAGAGACTTCATAGCTGCTAATGTGCAGGGAAATTCTTTATACACAAATTCCCACTATCAGATGGATGTAAGGCTTAACCACACATTTATTCCCTCAACACTGGCAAGTTATGCAACATTTTAGGCATCAGTTTCCTCAACAGAAAAGTTGCCCCCCCCCCAGTGTGTGTGCGTGTGTGTGTATGTGTAAATAATTGTGGAAAGCTTAAATGTTTATACAGTTGGCACTAAAAATGACAGGTTTCATTATATTTCACAGTCTGTATGATTCCATTTGTAGGAATTTCCAGAATTGATAAAACAAATGAATGAAAATAAAACTCAGAATAGTAATTTCATCTGATAGGACAATTGACTGAAAAGAAAAATGAAGGGACATTTCTCGCATGATGCAAATATTCTTATCTTAATGACTATCATGGTTACAGTGGTGTCTTCCTTTTTAAGAATGCATACACGTAAAGTGTTTTGCATTTTACAGTATGTAAATGCATATTTTTTTTTTATTATTTAACCATGTTGTTACATATATTAATAGTTCATTCATTGCTTGATAAATAGTAATCCATCGTATGACTATACCAGTATCTATTCATTCATTCTTTTGATATTCATTTGTTTATATCTCTTTCCAGATACCTTCTTTTGTGAAAGCCCTGTTCTAGCTTTTGGCCCATTTTTATATTGGCTTGTTTATCTTATCTATTATTCCATTACAAGTCTTTTTACCCAGATATTCTGCATAGAGGTACTTTGTCCAATGTTTTCTCACAGGCTGTGATTTGCTTTTTCTCTTTTTTAGTGGTTTCTTTTAATTAACACCTCAGTTCTGTTTTAATTGTGATAAATATGTTTAGAAATTTCTTCTCTTAACTCTCTAACACACACACACACACGAAAGCTTTCAAAATTATCCCTAAGATAAAAAGGTCCAAATATGTAAAAGAGAATCATAAAGGGGAAAAATATAACATGAATGGTACATTATTAAGACGTAATGAACCACTATAAGGTTTTGAATGAGAAATTACTGGGACCAAGGAGAACGACAAGGATTGGAACAGCTTTTGAAAAAGGAAAATCTTTACCAGAAAGTTATAGAACAAAAGCAAAAGACCCAGTTTAAGGAAATGGAACATTATTCATGGGCCAGGTCTGAAAAACTGCGAGTCTCTCTGTAGCTCTTGGTAAGACAAATGTAACAAATGGAAAGAACACATAGGTTTAAGGAGCTGTGCACCAGGAAATCAGAGACAGGAAGGGCAGGCACTTAGGATTCCAAAAGGGACAGTTGAAAATGATGGCAACTATGAAAAGCTGAAGGAGAAAGGTGTGGGTACACAAAGCGGTGTGGGAATTCTGAAGTTGTGGGCAGACACTTGAAACTACCTAAGATGGAAATTTCAGATACTAGGATGATTGAAAAGGTGCTGTGCTGCCCCTTTCAGAATCAGAATGGCAACTGCTTTTTCTCCTTCACCTCCTCCTTTTAACTCCTTGCTTCTCTTCCTCTTTCTTCCTTTTAACAAACCATTGCCTAATACAAGAATATATGGGAAATGTCTCATGCACACTTCTTGCCAAAGCAAAATAAAGTCAAGAATATAAGGATCAATGTAGGACTTTTAATTGTGACACTACTGGGGCAAGTAAAGAAAGTTGGAACAGAGGGGACTTTAGAGAATGGGAAATGGAAATCCAGTTCTATACAACTGGCTTCTCTAGCCAGTTGCAGAACAACTGACTGCTCCAACACAAGGATGGGTCTGAGGTTTCCCCACACCACTGAGTGCTTAGAAATCCATGTAAAGGACAGATGACATTTTTATAGCTTTAGTTCAAGACACTGAAATATCTGGCTAAGTTCACATTTATTTTGGTTGTTTACTTGCTTTTAAAGGTGTTAGAAGAACACGTGATCCCACTACCTAATTAAGACCTAATACTTACTAATAATTATATTTACCTTTGGTCTTCTCCCTCATCCTGGCCATCCTCTCAGAAAATATGCATTACCATATATTTTATGTTTTTGAAAAAATAGACCTGTCAACTTCCTTTCATATTCTAGAATTGTCTAGTAACTTTGAATAAGTACAATAGTAGTCCTTCTTTTGCTATTGTCCAATAGAGTAAAAGATTGGAATAATCTGTTACAATTTGAAAAGACTGACCTATAAAAACAATCTAGGAATGAATTTTTCATAAAAGAGAGATATTTAACTACTGAAATAATTTCTTTAATAACTAATGTGCCAGCAAGGTTTCTACTTCTACTTGAGTCATTTTAGGTAAATTGTATATTTTTCAGGAAGTTGTTCTTTTCATCTAATTTTTCAATTTAATAGATATCACATTTCTGATAGTATTTCCTTAGTAATTTTAGAATTATCCTATATGTATATTTCTTGCCATTCTACATTCACAGTTCATTCATGATATTATATATTTGCACCTTTACTTTTCTCTAGATCAACCTTCCCAGTATCACAAATAAGCACAATAAAAACTCAATGAACATCATTAATCATATGGTAAATTCAATCAATAAAATTATTACAAGGGAAAGTATGGAATCTTTTAAAAATCTATGCCTCCATGCATGATTGCCGAAATTGCTGGACTAATAATGTGCTCTCTGCTGGTTCATATTGTGAAATCTTTTCTTTCAATGAAGAAATATAGCTCTAGCACTTCTTCCCCCTTTTCCAGTCCTATCAATTTTCATAACAGGCATATTCTCTAAGTGATGGGTTTAGAAATTTTCTTTATTTTCCCCACTAACGACCAGTATTTTATTCTTCTTTGTTTCACAGACCAAATTCAAATGTGATTTTTGAAAACCTCAAAAAGCTTGTAAAAAATTTCAGTATTTGACTATTAGGGAATAATGGTCTCTCATTAGTCTTTAGGGATCATGTCATTTGAGCAAGAATCGATCAAACTCACCAATTACATATCACAAGTCATCAAATTTATACATGTACCAAACAACAAAATTAGACCATAATTGCAAATTCACATTAACATTATATTCAGGTACCTTTGAAAAGCATTCAATTGTTTTTAGTTATTATTATAATAATCTCATATATATATCCAAATCTTGGAGACACAGATCAAAATAATAATAATAATCAGCAATAAATTACCACAACTACAAATCCCAATAAGAGTTTAGCTGTTTGTTATATTTGAATTCAAGAATGGTATTTTGATGTGAATGTGCCCTGCTTGCTTGACCAATGTGGTCTTCTATAGCAGGGGCACAGACTTCATTCTGAGCACCAGATTTTGCTTTATCAATCTCTCCTCTCTTTGTTCTGTATAGTCAGAGTCTTTTCAGTCAAAATATACAAATAAACATCTTTTTTAAATATAAGTTTTTATTAAAAAAAAAAAACTTAGATTACATAAATGTTACATAAAACATATAAGGGATTCAGATATGTCCTGCTCCCTACCCCTTCTCTTTTCCCCACATTAACAATATCCTTTTTAGTGGGGTACATTTGTTACAGTTGATGAACACATTTTGGGCATTGCCATTAAGTGTGGATTATAGTTTACATTGTAGTTTACACTCTCTTCCGTGCAATGTTTTAAGTTACAACAAGATACATAATTTCCTATATTGGCCATTGCAATGTCGTTCAGGACAATACCCAAGTCCTGAAAATGTCCCCATCTTACACTTGTTTTTCCCTCTCCCTCCCCTCAGAACCTCCAGTGGCCACTGCCTCTGAATCAGTGATAAAAGTTCTTCCATTGCTAGAAATACAGTAAGTCTATAGTAGAATAACAGTAAGTCTACTCTAGTCCATCACTCATTCCCCAATCCTGAGGATTCTGGGATTGTGATGCCCACACCACCTCTAATTGAGAGGAGGCTTAGATCACATGGGGCAGATGGATGGGACTTTCTTGCTTCCAGTTATGGGCTCTCTCTGATCCTTGGGATGGTCATTGTCCATCATCATCTCCTTGTTAGTTGTCCTGGGTGAGTCTGATGAACTGGAGATTAGGTGTTGCAATTCTGTTGTGATTCATGGCCCAGCTGGCACATGGACAACCTAAATATTTAAGTCTCTTGGACATATACCTATCAACTCTAGTACTAGATATAGATTCAAATAGAAGGGGCAGAAGAGCCATGTCTAGGGAAAACACAAGAGATCCAACTCTGTCACACTGGGGAGCATAAATACCCAAGTAGTGGCCACTGGCAGGACACCAACTTCCTGAGAACCCTGCTTTGCCTATAGTATCTTGATATCTCCAGAGCATCAACAATTGAGGCAATATTTACTTTGGCAGTTAATGAGATCCTGCTGAAATGTGTATAAGTATAATCTCTGGAATGACCTCCCAACTCGCTTTGAAGTCTCTTAGCCATTTAAACTCATTTGTCTTTACCTTTACCCCCTTTTGGTTGAGTTCTGCTTCCAGTTGCCTTGCTAGTTGGTGCTTGGTAGTAATCCCTTGGTGCCAGGGAGGCTTATCCCTGGGAGTCATGTCCCACACTGGGAGGAAGGAAATGTATTTATATGCTGAGTTTGGCTGAGAGAAAATCCACATTTGAGCAAGAAGGAGGCTCTCAGGAAGTAACTCTTAGGCATGCTAAAATACTAAACTAAGTTTCAATTTCAAAAGTAAAGGTTCATAAGTATAGTCATCAGTCGTGGACCATCCTACTTCACTAGTCACTGCCCCTGTACTCAGGGGAATCTTGCTGTCCCATTAGAGGATATGGCAGAGCCTCCCAACATGGGAATTTGATATTCTTTCAGTAATTGTGTGAATTTCCACCCACTGTGACAAGACCTCATAAACACTTGAATACATTTATATGCCTTATAGGTATGCCCCAGGTGAAACTCCTACCTATGTATCCCCCATCACAGATACCCTGCACCAGTGATCATCCCCTGCTACAGGTGTAACCCTTCTGTGATCCAAAACTTCTTAAAAAATGAAGCCAGAAAAATAACTGAATACAATTAATAAGAAAATGAATAATGATCGCTTTAAAAATAGCAAAATACAAAAAATAAAAAAATTGGAATAAAAATAATTTAAAATATAAAATTAAATAAATTTTTTTTATATTATGTCTTTCATCACTGTAAGATCTGTTGTCTTGTATGCACAGTGTCCTTTTCTTCCATTTATTCCCCGAGTGTCTTATTTGTTTTATTTTGTCTTCACTGAAGCTTTAGGTTATAGAAAAGTGATGTACAGAATATAGGGGATTCCCATATACCAAACATCCTCCCCCCTTTCCCCTTTCCCCTATTAATAATATTTTACCTGTGGCTGGTACTTTTGATATAGTTGATGTACAAATATTGAAACATTGCTATTAACCTTGGTCAATGATTTACATTATGGTTTACCTTTTGAACCATATACTTTTATAAAGTTTGATGAAATTTAACATGGCCTGTATCCATCATTGCAAGATCATGTAGAACATTTCCATCACCTCCAAAAAGCCACATGTTCCATCTTTTCTAACTTTAACTTAACTTCTAACTTGAACCCATTTTGTATAGTGACAAGGGTTAGATTTTGAAATCTCATAATCTGAATTTGAGTCTTGACTCCACTACTTAATATCTGTGAACTTAGTCAGGTATTTCAATATGCCTGAATTACATCAATGTAAAATGGAGATAATAAGTGGTTTTAGATCACAATGTTGTGGGAAATAAGTAAGCACATTTAAAACATGGAGAACAATAATTGGCATTTGGTAAGTAATTAATAAATCTAGGCTATTATTCTATTGTTCCTCTGGTCTATTCTCTTCCAATATTTTGGAAACAAGCCAGTTCTTCAGCACTAATACACATTTTCAATCTGTCCAGTGCCCCCACCTTTACTTATTAACAACAGTAAGACATGTTTCAAAATCCACTGGATATTTTTCAGTTCCAATTCTTTAAGATCAAACTGTGCCTTTGTCGTCAATGATTACTCAGTGATTAACACTATCTTTTCCTTTATTTTCATGACCTGCATTTAACCATTTCCCTGATAAACTCTGATCTTGACACAAATGATCGCTAAAATGATTATGTGAGTGATGTTTATATATTCAAAATATGTGGGGAAAGGAAAAAACCCTGAAGGTGAGTTAAAGATCAATGCACAGTTTCCCTTTGATTTTCCCATGAGGCATATTAGCAATTAGGCAAGGAAAATGCTGCCAGAGACCCAAGAGTTCTCATCCTAGGTCATAGCTTCATCACAGAAGTTCCAAAAGTCCATACTAAATAGAATATCCTGAGGGTCTTTTGAATTTCAACTTGTTAGTGAGTCTCTCTGTCTCCTGGGCTGCCAACTCAGCTGGCTAATTTCTGACTGCTTAATTCATACCTGCCTTTTAAATTGTGATATCTGAAAATCACTCACTTCATGGGTTCTTCTAGCACAGTTTTTAGAATCTCATTGGAAACTAAATAAAGAGATGCACACATGGTTGCACTTACAACTATTACAGAGAAGCTCCTCATACCTTTTGTTGAAGATTTGAGTGTCTTCCTTGCAGCTATTGGGAGAGAAACATGGGACCAAACCAGAACCCTGAGGATGCACATCGTGAAGCTTCAGTTTTTAAGAGTTTATAATTCTGTGGTATAATCGATTTTCATGTGCTAACTGTGACTCTTAAGCAAAAAAAAATCATCTGCAATCCCTGACGTTGGGCCATAAAACTAACAGTCTTCATGAATATAGAGATTTTGTGGCCCCAGGAAAAGACTAGAGCAGCGGGAAGTCTCCTCAGGTATAAAGGCAAGGAGCTTGGTAATGTCCTCTTGGCTGCTCTTAAGTGTATGCCTATCTTTCCTGAAAACTTCGTTTTCTCTCCTCCAATGACCTTGCCTTTCTGACCCTCTGAGGTGATTATTTCATCCTGGGTATTCTTACAGATTTTTTATTTACCTGACTGAGCCTTGAAATTTAGACATATTCATACTTTCCATGCAGTGGTGTCTATGTGCTCAGCTATTCTGAGCAGTTACTTGGGAAAAACACTTTGTCCTCAATGACTTATGCTGGGCATTGGAAACGGGGATTTGTATGCCTTCTGACTCAAACTCTGTTTTAGCCTGGGCTCAAGAGTACTATGAGAGTAGAGCAGCTGGGAGCATAGCAGTCAAGCGAGGAGTATATTAAGGTAGATGGTGGACATTGGTTCTTTTCAAGAGCCTTATCACATGTGCCTTAGGAAATTTACATATTTGTTATTACTATATCCTTCCATCTTCAAAATTGTTTAAGTTAATGTAGCTGCTAAATTGCATGAGGGAAGGGCAGAAACTAAGAAACATTTAAGAATATATTAAAGGCAGTGATGTTATTATTCCACACTTAATCGATTTTCACCACATCTTCCTTGTCTAGGGGAGTCTCAGATACCTATGGGATTTATAAAGCCTGAGAGTATACAAATTCCCCCATTTTTGGACATTTAGAGCAATCTCCCATACTCAGTGAAGAGAGGAACACTGAACCTCTCTCTATTCCCCTTTCATTAACCATCAATCTAGCATTTGTGAAATTATCATTTAAAAGTTAAATGCATTTGAGACTGAACAAAGGATTAAGAACCTTGTGTTATATGTATTTTTATCAAGGAACATATTCAAGATACTGGTCCACTTAGAAAGGAAGTGGTATGGTACATGCTAAACTTTGGCTTAAATTCCATCTTTACTGCTTCCTATCTGTTTGACCTTGGGCAAGATTCCTAACATTTCTCAGTCTCATTCCTGATCTGTTATAAAAAATAAAAATAGGATAAAATAAAAACAGGCAAATTCTCTAGATTAATACATGTAAAGTGCTTGAATGGTGTCTAGCATAATCTTCTTTATTATCCACATCACCCCAATCATCATCATTATCCATATCACCATTCATTTATTTGATCTATATGTGTAATATTATGACTTGTTTGAAGTGCTACCTTATGTTTAAATATATTCCAGTGGAGTAAACCCTCAATGATAGAATGAAATAATTAAAAAATTCAATACCCTTCTGATATGTAGTGTGATATCAGACAAAGGTGAAATTTTTGAATGTTTGAGAAGTCTCTTATTTTGCCATCGCATGAACATTGGTAAACCTAGCTACCCAATAGGAGAATCACCCTAAGCTAACTTCTGCCATGATGTCTTTTCTCACTGTAAGGAGCAAGGACATTTCTTCTCTAACCACCTTAGTCTTAAGACCAGTCACTCAAACATCCTGTGAAGATGAGTTACTGTGATATTTTTCGATGAGTAAGTACAAAATAGACCAAGAGAAATGTGGAAGATTTAAGCAATTAACTGCCTAATAAATTCAAAAAAATTGCAAACAAAAATTCTCATATTATTGAAGAGAATAGCCTTAATTATTTGATTAAGCAATTAATTTTGCTTGTGTAGATAACAGAGAAATTGTTTACTTCCCAAAATGATTTGACAAAGAATGGGAGAAATTCGCTAAAATTGATTTTTTCAGCAGGTAATATTCATAACTTCTGAGTTTGAATTGAGTTGAGCCACCCTTGTTTTATATTAACCTTCTAGGCAGAACTGAGATATGAACTGAATCTCTGATATAAACTAAACCAAAGAATTTGTCTGGGAAGTTGTGTACATATTCAATACTAATACTGAGGAAACAATCAGAAATGACAAGGATTGGGAAGGTTTAATGCACTGTAGAATTAACTTGTTATTGTGAGTCTTTGGGGCAACACTCGTGGCAGATGCTGCCATATCAGGGCAAATCTAGAGTAATACAGGGCAGATTATGAGGGCAAAGGATCTTGTCAGAACACCAAAGGGAGTTACTATACCAGGCATGAGGTTCATGAAAAAGCACGATTTGAGTATAGCCAAAGAACAAGGTTCACGCTAAGGAGAATTAAGTACTGAATGTTGGGCAAGTGTGACAAAATCTGAAAGAACAAAAGAGTATTCATATAACATATGAATAGCAGTAAATATAAGGTTGTCCTCGCTCAATGCCTAGCACTGTCTGTAATAGAGCAAGCAATACATGAATATTTGTTTTCTGAAAAGACGGGCTTATGGCTGAATGAAAGAAGAATGAACAAATGTTAAGAAAGTTTATGAAAGGAATGGATGAATTACAAAATCAATGGATGAATATAAAAATGGACACACAGTTAATTAATTGTTCCAAGTTTTATGGATATGAAATATTATAGAGCACAGTCACTGTCTTCAAGGATCTAAAATGTCATTGGAAAGGAAAAATGGAACATACTACACACATTTGAACACAAACTATCAGAAATAAAAGGTGAGTTACTGTGATTGTATATAGGGAAGAGAGTTACTTATTGTGAGATAAAAGATAAGATCATGTTGTAGGAAAAAAAAAGTAAAGTAATTATTAAGAAATTGTTAAGAAGGGAAGTGGGGGGTCAGCATACAAAAACACAAAATTTGCAATCGAAAGATCAGAATAGGAATCATGGTGTGACAACATTTGGCAAGATATCCAAATATTTCAAAAAACCCAGTGTAATGATTTTCTGAAGGTTTGAAGTACCTCCATTTATCAGGTACTCATTGAAGAATAGTTGTTTTATTATGACAAATAATAGAGGGTTTAGAGAAGGTAGTGTTCAAGGGAAATCTAAGGAAAAAGTTGAAATCAAGATGAGTATCAAGATGAAAGAATTTGGATAAAAATATAGTACATTCCTGACAAGCAAAGGCAGAGACAAAGGGAAATGATGGATGCTGAGGGACCAGTACATTAGTCTATCCTCAGCATTGAGGCTCTCTAGAAGGAAAGCCATAGAAGCCCCTAGGTGTGGTTTGACAGGGCACATTCCCTGCCAAGTGTTGGTTGGAAGACAGTCTTGTAGGAAATTCTCTTATCTTAGGGTGCTTGTATTAGTCAGCCAAAGGGGTGCTGATGCAAAATACGAGAAATCGGTTGGTTTTTATAAAGGGTATTCATTTGGGGTAGAAGCTTACAGTTACCAGGCCATAAAGCATAAGTTTCTTTCTTCACCAAAGTCTGTTGCCACAGCAAGACAGCTGCCGACATTTGTCAGGGTTCAGGCTTCTTGGGTTCCTCTCTTCCCTGGGCTCTGTTTCTCTCTGGGCTTAGTTCCTCTGTTTCTTCCACAAGGCCAGCTGTAGACGATGAGGCAAATGGCTTGTCTCTGTCCCAGGGCCTTCTCTCCTTCCTCACGACCAAGCTCATTCGTCTGCTCAACTCCCCGGGCTCCAGTATCAAAACTTCAACATCAAAAACTACCACAATTCTGTCCTTTGCCATGCCTTTTATATTTTATTCTCCATCCGCCAAGGGGTGAGGCTCAATGCCCAACTGACGTGGCACAGTCAATGCCCTAATCATAACTTAATCATGCCCAGATTAACAGACCAGTTTACAAGCATAATCCAATATCTATTTTTGGAATTCATAACTATATCAAACTGCCAAATTGCTACAATGCTACATAGAGGAGTCATATCCTGACTCCTCAAACTGGCAAATTTAGATAGCTATATAACCTCTGATACTCAGTGTTCTCTTCTGCAAAATGACTTCAGTATGCTCCTCCATTATTCCTTCTTTCACATCATCTGTCCTACACACACAAAGAAACACAGACACAGTTGCACAAGTGCCCATAGCTACAACTTTCAAACATGTTCCAAAGAGGAAATTGGCAATATCTATGAAAGTACCATGTTAAAAGCCAAATGAAGACAAAGTAAAACCACTGACAAGATACAAATTAGAAAGGATTTGAATGGGAATAAGAGACTGAGTGACAGAAAAAACACATTTAGAAACATCCACTCTATGAATTCCACTAGAATATACAGTGAGAATTTTGGAATGCTCATGATCCAGATCAGGGACATTTTGCAAATTTCTTCAAACATTTTCATATTCTAAGACAGAGTATAAACCCTTAAGCAGTATATTTGTGGGGCTGACCCAGAGTAATGGTTTGAAGCTGATTGTTGGCCTAAAAGAAAGATGATTTTAAAAATCAATCAAGGTTGGGAGAGGGACCAGGTGAACACTTGGGATTTGTGGGTATGAGGTTGAAAATACAGAGGTGGGAACGATCTTATGGCAATAGGACAAGGAAGGGTCACTGGTTTAGGGTGTTGGTTGGGCGGGGGGGGGCATTCAGACAGGATGCACTTGGAGTAAGCTGCTAGGTAGTCTGTGAGTGTTCATCCTGTCATAATGTGTTGTATCAGTGGGTGGAGACCCACATAAATAGCCGGAAGGAGTCAGACTCCCATCTTTGGGAGGACTGATTGATTCAGAAATAGAGAGGCGGGGGTCTCTCAAGAGCAAGGTTGATTCCTAATAGGGGAAGACAAACCAGTGTGTCAAGACCTCTTGTTGCATGTAACTATGAATATTGTTATCCAATGAGACAAACCAGGGGGTTGTTGTGGGCCCCAGGGGGGATAGGGAGAGAGGAACAGAATAGATCAAACAGGGGGTATTTAGTGGTCAGTGGAAATGTTCTTCATTACCTTACAGGACATGGTAAATATCATCAAAATTTATAAAAGTGTATGCTCTAAAATGTAAAACATACTGTAAACCATTGACAATGTTTAGAAGCTATGTTTCACTATTTGTATATCAGTTATAACAATGCTACCATCCATATAGAAAAAGGTTTTAATATGGGGGGAGGAAAAGGGGAGGAGATTGGGTATATGAGAGTCTCTTGTATTCTGTGTGTGGCTTTGCTGTGACCTAAAACTTCTTTGAAAACAAAATGAAAAATAATGAGACACTGGGGAATGAGAGGGGGAAGGTGCCATGGTACAGACTGGACACCAGATATTGCAGTGATAAAAGGCAAAATGTAAAAAAAAAAATATTTTTTATATTTTTCCTTTTTTAAATATCCCAAACTTTTTATTAATTTTTAGTTTTTTTTAAGTTTTCATGTATTTTATCTCTTACATTTAAACTTATCATTATTATTTCATTTTCCTATTAATTGTATTTGGTTATTGTATTGGCTTCATCTTTAAAGAAGCTTTGGATCATAGAAAGGTTACAACTGGAGTGGAAGAGGATCGTTGTTGGGGGCTGTCAGGGATGGGGGGTGCATGGGAGGAAGTTCACCTGAACATACATACAAGGTATATAAAATTGTTCAAATGTTCATGGGGCATTGTCACAGTGGATGGAGAATCACTCAATAAATAAGAGAATACTGAAATCCCATTCCGGAGAGCTCTGCCACATTCTCCAAGGGAGCAGCAGTGGTCCCCCAAGTGCAGGGGCAGTGTCTGGCAAAGGAGGATGGGCTCTTGTTATTGATGACTAGCCTTACAAGTCTTTGCTCTTGAAATTGAAACTTAGCCTATTGTTATGGGATGCCTAAGGGTTGCCTCCTGAGAGCCTCCTTGTTGCTCAAATGTGGCCTCTCTCTAAGCCAAACTCAGCATATGAATGCATCACCTTCCTCCCAGCATGGGATATGAGTCCTGGGGATGAGCCTCCCTGGCACTGAGGGATTACTACCAAGTGCCAACTGACAATGCGACCTTGATTAAAAGGTGGGGGGGAGGAATGTAAAGACAAATGAGTTCATATGGCTAAGAGACTTCAAAGTGAGTTGAGAGATCATCCCAGAGGTAACAATTATGCACATCTCAGTAGGACCTCATAGACTTCTAAAGTGTATATCACCCCAAATAGAGGGGCTCCTAAGGACCCTGGAGTCACCCAGGTCCTATGTCAGGGCAGATAGCTCTGGAGTTTGGTGCCTTGCCAGTGGGCCCTACTTTGGAATTTGTGTCCCTGAGAGTGACAGAGTTGGACGCAAATATGCCTTCCGTGCACATGGTTCATCTGTCCCTTCTATTCAAACCTGTCCATGTGCCAGCTGGGCCTGGAATCTCGGTGGAGCTGCAACCCCTAGTCTACAGCTCAATGGACTCACCCAGGACACCTGGTGGGGAGATGATGATGGACAACGGCCATCTCTCCCAGGGAATGGAGAGAGTGTGCAGCTGCAGGCAAAATAATCCCATCCATCTTATCCATGGGATATAAGCCCCCTCTCAATTGGAGGTGGAGTGGACATCACCATCCCAGACTCCTCGGGATCGGGGGAAGAGCTATGGACTAGAGTAGATTTACTGCTATTCTATTATAGATATATTGTGATACAAGCAATGGAAGAAATTACAGCATTAATGTGGAACAAGTGGCCACTGGACACTTTAGGTAAAAGCAGTTGTAATATAGGGGCTTTTTTGAGACTTGGGAATTGTCCTGAGTGGCATTCCAACGACAGATATAGGCCATTTTATATCATCATATAGCATGTAGAACTGTGTGGGAGAGAATGTGGTCTACAATGTGAACTATGGTCCATGCTTAATGGCAAAGCCCCAGGATGTGTATACCCGTTGCAGGTGATGTGCCACACTAATGAAGGATGTTTATGTGAGGTTGTGGGAGGTGTGGGAGGTAGGGCATATGGGAATCCCTATATTTTTTGTGTAACATTTATGTAATCTAAGTATCTTTAAATAAAAATAAAAAATATAAATATAAAATGAATAAATAATAAATAAATCAAGGCATATATGAGATATAAACTAGTTGGGATCAAGATCCTCTGCACTAGTAGTAGTATGGTCAAAAGAGATTTCAGGGTTGTTTTTATTATTTCTAGACAAAATCCTCTCTATACGGCCTTGGAGAAACAACACACCATAGATGAATTCATCCTCCTTGGTCTGTCTGCTGACCCACTCATCCAGGCTCTCTTCTTTGTGCTGTTTCTGGAGATTTACCTCCTGTCCATGACAGGGAAACTGTTGATGCTTCTGGTGATCAGAGCAGATTATCATCTCCACACTCCCATGTAATTCTTCCTGAGTTACTTCTCTTTTCTGTATATTTGCTTCTCTTCTGTCACTGAGCCCAAGCACCTAAAGAATCTGTTGTCTCAGAAGAAAACCATCTCTGTGAAGGGCTGCCTGGCTCAAGTCTTCTTTTTGTTCGTGAGTGGAGCCACTGAAATCTGCCTGCTGGCAGTGATGGGCTATGACTGCTTTGCTGCCGTCTGTCATCATCTGCTCTATGGACAGATAATGAGCAACCTGCTCTGTAAGCGGCTGCTGTGGGGATCCTTGGGGCCTGGGCCTTCTGATGGCACTCCTCAACCTCCTTCCAGTTATGAACTTGGACTTCTTTGGAGATGATTCCATGCCCCATTACAGTTGTGAGCTGCCCTCTCTCTTCCCTCTTTCCTGCTCTGATGTCTCCACCAGTTTTACTGTCATGCTCAGCACCACCCATTCCTATGGACTTGGAACCTCTTTCCTGATCTTCTTCTCTTATGCCTGCATTGTCCCCACCATCCAGAGCATTAGCTCCTCTTCAGGTAGAAGCAAGGCCTTCTCCAACTGCTCCTCCCACCTCACCACAGTCCTTCTGTTGTATGGCTCAGCTTTCCTTTGCTATCTCATGCCAGTCTCAGGATCATCATTGGAGTTGATCTTCTCTGTACAGTACAGTGTGGTTACTCCATTAGTGAATCCCTTCATCGATAGCCTGAAAAACAATGATATGAAAACAGCTGTGAAAAGGACCATGTGAAAAATATTTCCACTATTAGCTAACTACATACACAGGGTGTTGGATAATTGGTTTGTTACAAAGATATCTGATAAGTTGGCAATAAGAGAATTCCCTGATTGTACCTGATATTGGATACAGAAATGTTTTTAGAAATTGAGAGAAGTATTTGGAGGTGAGGTAGAAAAGGATAGTTCAAATTTATTTTTTGGCCTAGAGGCACAGTATACATCATACATCCATATTAATTCAACCATTTTCTTTTGATAGTCATTTGGCTGCATTGGATGGTATTCAACCTATCTTGTTTATCATTATGTTGCTGTAAAGTGGGTGACTTTATAAGTACCGCAATATAAGAAAGACAAGACAAGAGTTTAAGAGAAAGCTGGGGTCAGGGAGCTATCATAACTTATCTTCCTCACTAGCCCTGAAGCACAGACAGCCCAGAGCTTTTATTAGCAGAGCAAGGTTCTGGTTACGTGCAGAGAAGCACGGCTAGTGATTTACTACTCTTGGAATTTGCTTAAAAAATATATTGCAGGCAATGTTTACTCCTTTAATCTATCCTTATCTCATCCTTGAGTCTTGGTGACAGCAAGAGTTCAAACTCAAGGTTTTCCTCTTGAGCAAGTGTCTGGGGTTCCAGACACTCTGTCTTTATATTTGAGCCAGATTCTGCCAAATCTCAAGGATTCTTTCCCACATCTCCCCCTTTTCTGTTTAAATAAGAAGAAAAAGAAGAGGGAAAATTATCCTGACACAATCCTTTATAAAAGCTGCCACCTTCCCGAGAGTTCATGGTAAACCAATTTTGATAGTAATTAAAAAGCCTCTTGATTTTTAGGTGGAGAGGTTGTTTCTGTGACATCTAAACATTGTCAAATTTTTAGGAATTTTATACACTTTTAAGTATTTATATGAACATTTTATTCATATAACTTTAATTAACAGAGGGTTAAAGAATACCTTTTAATTTTAGAACAATTTCAAATACTTTCCCTTTAGACTATAGCATATCAAATAAACTTAACTATTTTATTACTTTACATTTTTTAAGGTGAAAGAACAAATCTTTTGCAATAATTTGAAATAAAAAACTACTTTTCAGGATTTGATTTTGAGAAAGCAGGTTTGAACACTATGTTTTTCTAAAAGTGATAAAATTTGTTTCTCCAAAGGAATGATAAGGCTAAAGTATAAGAAGCTAGTTTGGTCAAACAGACTTTCTTTTTTGTATACTGATTATTTAGGAGAAAAACTCTTTATAAACCTTTGCTAAAGCAGACCAATGATTTAAGAAACTTAGAGAAAGGACAAAATTTTAACTTTTTATCAGTATACTGTTTGATACTAAAGCCTTCAAAACTTTATAGGTAAACCCATCAGATCTTACTTGACTCTGACTCTGACAAAAATTCCTTTTCTGTACACCTTCTGCACTTTCTGTGTTCATTCAGGTTTTGTCCCACATTTTGCTCTTTCTTAATAACCAGTCATTTTATCTCAGGACAAAATAATGAAATACACATTCTACATACCTAATAATGAAAACACATTCTACATACTTTCTATACTTAAGTTATCAAAATGATTTTGGAAACTGTTTCCAAGCAAACCTTTTACAACATACATTTACCATCAAAACTAAACAAATTTGTCAAAATAATCATTCAATTTGGTTATAACTATTTTTATTATTTAAAATTTTTAATCATATTTCTTTATTAATATAAGTGCTTATTTAATTTTTTGGCCATTTGACTAGAGCTCTTTTGATAATTTTCATTTATCAATTTAATATTACCAGCCGGAGGTATCAAAATATACACTGACACTGAACAAATAGACAAACATACAACGAGTTACAATACATCAACAGATACATCTTTAATTTTACTGCTTTTGAGAATTTTTTTTTTTTTTTTGAAACTGTGCTGCCAAGTTTTCCTACTCTTCCAGTGGTTGAATTTTATTAGCCCCTATCAGCCCACAGTCACATTATCATATAGGCAGTAGGGGGTTTACAGAGCAGCTGCTGGAATGTTTTCCTTATATTAGTTAACTTTTCTGCAAAATGTATTTTTACAAGCATGATCTCATTGATAAGGGATTTATTCAGCACTTCTGCATGTTGAGTGCAGCCTTTTTGATATTCTAGTTGCCAAACATTAAAGTGCGCTGTGGCAACAATGGCTTTTACAAGAATTTTTTAATCCCAGGGCCACATGTGATAGCCATTAGCAATAGAGTCTAAAATCCCCTTAGTAAGGGAACTGTGAAGTTCATTTTCATTAATACTTCTCCTCAACTCTTTAAGGACTGTATAGGGAAATGATTCATGCCGTGGCTGTCCATTTTGGGGAGCCACCCAGGAAGTGTGGCATTTTACAGCCTTTACAGCGTCTTTTAAGCATTCTTTCATAGTAGGGCCAGGTATCTGAGTTTCAAAGAAGACTGAGAGAGGAGGAGGAGGAGGAAGCAGGATCAAAGTTTCTTCTTCCTTAGGAATTGTGGATTTCTTAAGAGGAGTTGGGGAAGGAGGTGGAGAGAGAGGAGGAAGCCGCCTCCTCTTTGTCTAAAGCTATAGGACATTTGGGTGGGGACTCCACTGGAGGAGCAGTAGGTTGGGAAGGGGTGTAAAGAGGACATAAAGCTATTTTTAATAGGCTCCAGGTTATAAGAGCAGAGGCGGGAATTTTCTCTCCCTGTTCATATTTTTTTAGATTTTTTTCCTACTTGCTCCCATAATTCTAACGTTCCTCTGTTGGGAAACCATGGGCAGAAATTTCGGACTAACTTTAATAAAGCGAATAGTTGAATTTCTTTTACCATACAGTTAGCTGCCTTTAGAAATTGCTGAATGATTTTAACAAAAACATTTTGCTTTTTCGATGGTCCTGAACCCATAATGCAATAGATAATACCCCTGATTGAATTCTAGATACATAGGCAAATACCCAAGCTGGCTTTGCTGTTCCCTTACCTTGGGATGATGAGTTATCCAGACAAATTTCACACCTTTGACATGCTGATTGTGCCGCTGGTCTGAGTCACTTCGGGGTCATCACTTGCAGGAATCCATCCTGAAAAGTCCTGTGAGGGTCTGTCCAGCAGTGCCCGCGACTGCACAATGAAATTGCTCCAAACATGGAGGTTGAGAGAAATCAGGGGGAGAACAGCTGAAGAAGCTGTGCTCAGAGCTGATCCCCAGCATGCTTTTTATTCAGGATTTTTTACAGTCAAAGTCAGGGTGCAGGTGCAGGGGAGCAGGTAGGTATAGGGGTTGTAAATCACATCATAAGAATTCCAGGCTGATAATGGGGAAGCAAGATTACAGAAACATTAAGTGATATACATAGGAGATTGGGTGGGAGATAAGGGAGATAAGATAAGCAGGAAAGTTCCAGTTTATGGCAGGAACTGTTAATGTGAATTGTGTGGGCAGAGAAAGAGGCCTCCAAGCTATTTCTTAAATGTCAAGATTAGAGGGTTCCCACAGTTGAGTTGATCAAAAACCCATTTCCCACTTGATCTTAAAGATGAGTGGGGGCATCATCATTCTTCTCATATCTGTCTTCACCTCCTTGTTCTTTAGGCTATAGAAGAGGAGATTCGCTAAGGGAGTGATTTCACTGTCCTGCAGAGAGGATCAACTCCAGTGGGGAAACTGAGGGTGGCATTAGATGGTGAAGTATAGCAGCCAGAGAACAAGGTCACCTGCTGTGGGGCAGGAGAGGAGGTGGAGACGGCCTTGTCTCAGCCTGTGGAGCTGATGCTCAGGATGGCACTGCCTGGCTCTTGGGGTCAGCAGACAGTCTGAGGAGGAGGAACTCTGTTATAGTGCTGTGGTTCTCTAAGCCATTTATAGGCACTGTTCTTTGGAAATAAACTGGGAGTATGACTGAAATCTCTTATTTCCACAGCAGGTGCCAGGAGGCATGACCCTGTTCTCTTTCACTATCCATATCCTACTACTTGGTCAGATCTTCATTTTCATAGATATCATATCGGTCCTCAATGGTTCCATGGAATTCTTGCCTTCTCTGGCTCTCTGCTGCTCCATCTCTGAGCTTTGGATCAGCTCCACTTGGTTCTATCTTGATGAGGTCATTGGCAAAGTTATTACAGACTTTAAAGTTCTCCCAGAAAATTTCCCCATGTCTAAATATGCCATCTTCTTCAACTGGGCCTTTGTGGTCCACAACACTCCCCAACATCTTTTCGGAATTCTAGCAGACATCCTGGAGAGGCATATGCAACTCTATGCTCATTCCAATCACCAAAACTCTTCCTCTCCTATTAAAACCCTCTGATGGTCTTTCAATTGTTTATGTTAGTTAGCACGCTGTGTTTTAACAGTTTATAATTGTACAAATGGCTTTCACACATTTTCCCCTAAGCTTGTGTGTGTGTTGGGCTGGTATTGTTGAGAGAAAAAGACTACTGATCAAACTTCATAGGTGAGTATTTTAAGCTCAGTGATTATATTTCACATCTAGAGCCACACACTGATTAGTTATTTGAACAGCTATCATTTTACTTTGTTCATTTGATTGTAAGAGCTTTTCTAATGTACCATATGCTTAGAGAAAAAATTCAAACTTCTCGCTAATTTCCAGGTCCTGTGTTAATCTGGCATTAATCATCTTTCCAGGCACATCACCCACTGTTCCCCAGACATCCCTCTGCTAAGGCCAGACTCCTCTGCTCTAGACCATGATCCTCCTGTTTCTCTGACATGGGTCATGCTGATATATGTCCAGGCATATAGTGATATGTGAGTTAGGTGTGGTTCTTATCTCTACAATGAGAGTACAGTTTCTCAGAGGGTAGGTGTTGTGCTTACTTTCTATGCTCATAGCACAAACATACACATACAAACACACTCTTTCTCACATATACAAATGGCAGACAATGCACAATAGAGGCTCAATCAGTAATTATTAAATGAATTGGGACAGATTTATGAAAACTTCTTGAGGATTATCTCCAGCCCAAGGACCAACTTCAAGTTGCAGTCATGGGATCAAAACAGGAGGCATGGATTTAGGAGAGAAAGGGAGGTATGGATTGATTAACATCTCAGCTTAGTCAGCCTCACCTGCGGCTGTTAATTACACTCACAGTAATCTGCTAACATCACCACCATCCATTTCCAAACCTTTATAATCAACATAATATAAATTCTTTTAAAAGTAACCATCAACTTCTAATCTCTAACCCCAATCTATTCACTGATAACCTGTATTCTAGATTCTAACTCCATGAGTTTGCTTATTATAATTAGTTCACCTCAGTGAGATCATACATATTTGCCCTTTTGTATCTGGCTTATTTCACTCAACATAATGTCCTCAAGGTTCATCCATGTTGTCACATGCATCAGGACTTTATTCCTTTTTAGGGCTGAATAATACTTCATAGTATGTAAATACCACATTTGTTTATCCATTTATCAGCTGACAAACACTTAAGTTGCTTCCATCTTTTGGCAATTTTGTATAATGCTGCCATGAACTTTGAAATGCAAATATCTGTTTGAGTCCCTGCTTTCAATCCTTTTGGTTATATACCTAGTAGTGGGATTGCCAGGTCATCAGTTAATTCTATCCTTAGCCGCTTCCACAGTGACTACACCATTTTACATCCCCCCAAATATGAATTAGTGTTCCTATTTCTCCAAATCCTCTCCAGCACTTGTAATTTTCTGTTTTTCAATAGCCATGGTAGTGAGTATGAAATGGTATCTTATTGTGGTTTTGATTTGCATTTTCCTAATACCTAGTGATGTTGAACATCTTTTCATATGCTAATTGTCATTTGTATATCCTCTTCAGACAAATTTCCTTTCAAGTCATTTGCCCCTTTTTAAAGTGGGTTGTTTGTCTTTTATAATTGTGATGTAGGATTTCTTTACATGTTCTGGGCTATAAATATCATCAGATATTTGGTTTCCAAATGTTTTCTCCCACTGATTAGGTTGTCTTTTCCCTTCCATGACAAAGTCTCTTGATGCCTCCAAATTTTTTATTTTGAGACTAGCGGACATATTTTGATAGGTTTGAAAAATTGAGGTATATTTACCCAATTAAAAATTCCAATTTAAGTGTTCTAAAGTGTACAATTCACTGCTTTTAGTAAATTACAGTGTTGTGAAACTATCAACCTTTTCTAATTCCAGCATGATTTCATGACCACAAAAGAAAACCCCACTCCCTTCAAGCATTCACCCCTTACTCCCCATGCTTCCCAGTCACTGATAATCACTAAACTGCTTCCTGTTTCTGTGGATTTGCCTTTTCTGGATATTTCATATACATGGAATCATCAACATGTGGTCTTTTATTACTGCCTTCTTTCACTTAGAATAATGTTTTCAAGGTTCATTCACATAATAGCATGAAGTAGCAGTTGGGGGATATTTGGAGTGTTTCTACATTTGTCTATTGTGAACAGTGCTGCTTTAAAGATTCATGTACAAGTTTTTGTTTGAAAATCTGTTTCCAATTCTTTTGTGTGTATACCTGGGAGAGGTCATATGGTAAATCTAGGTTACCTTTTTGAGGAACACCAAAACTTTTTTCACAGTTGATGCACCAGCTTACATCCCATAGAAAAGGATGGAAGTTTTGATTATTCCATCTCTTCCCTAACAGTTGTTATTTTCCATTTTTAAAAGTTATAGCCATCCTCACAGGTTTGTAGGAGAAGATTTTGTCATTTTGTTTTGTGCTTTAGATTTTTATTTTGCTGAGAACTAAATCTGTTGAACCTCTTTTCAGGTGCTTATTGGTCAATTGTGTATTTCTTCTAGAGAAATGTCTATTCAAATCCATTACCCGTCTTTTAAGTGGCCTGCTTTTCTTTTGACTGTTGAGTTGCAAGAGTTCTTTATGTATTTTAGTTACTAGACCCCTTTTAGATACATGATTTGGAATTATTTTCTCCCATTCCATAGATTGTCTTTTTATTTTCTTGTTAATGTCCTTAGATGCATAAGTGTTTTGATAAGTCCAATTAATCTTTTTGATGTTGTTGTTGTTGTTTGCGGTTTGGGTGATATAGCTGAGAAATGATTGTCAAAACTGAGATAAGGAAGATTTATACCTATGTTTCTTCTAAGATTTTTAGTTTTTGCTCTTACTTTTAGGTAATGGGGTTTTTTAAGTTAATTTTTTGTGTGCAGTATGAAGTAAGGGTCTAATTACATTATTTACATATAGATATCTAGTTTTCCTTACCTCATTTATAAAAAAAAGTTTATTGACCATTGAATGGGTTTGGCACCTATTTTGAAAATTAATTGATTAGATATATGTGGGTTTATTTTTGGACTTTCAATTCTATTCCATAATTGTATGTCTATTTTTACGCTAGAACCACACTGTAAATTACTATAATATTGCAGTAATATTCATTTCTGGGAGTTTGACCCCTTCAAATGTTATTCTTTGCAAAATTGTTTTAGACATTTGAGATACGTTAAAATTTTGTATGAATTTAACATAGGCTTTTCTGTTTCTGCCAAAAATGCAGAAGAAATTTTCATAGGGATCACTTTGACACTGTAGATCTCTTTGAGGAGTGATGCAATCTTATTGAAATATAGTCTTCTTATCCATGAACATGAGATATTGTCCCATTTATTTATATTTTAATTAATTTGTTGCAGCAATGTTTTCTCACATTTACTGTTAATGTCATGTGTCTCCTTGGCTAAATGTGTTCACAAGTAATTTATTTTTTTATGATGAATTTTCTTTTATTTTTAAAGAAGCTTTAGATTACATAAATGTTACATAAGAAATATAAGGGATTCCCATATGCTCCACTCTTTTCTGCTCCCACAATTTCCCACATTAACAACATCTTTCATTTGTGTGGTACATTTGTTATAATTGATGAATCCATGTTGAAGCATTGCTACTAACCATAGACTAAAGTTTACATTATAATTGACACTTTGTCACACACAATTTTGTATGTTATGACAAAAATTTACTTTCCAGGTCATTGGACTTACCCAGGACAAATAAAAAACAAATGATGATAGACAACACCCATCCCAAGGAACAGAGAGTGTCTGCAACTGCAAGCAAGATAGCTCCATCCATCTGTTCCATGGGATCTAAGCCCCTTCTCAATTAGAAGCAGAGTGGGCATCACCATCCCCAAATCCTCAAGACTGGGGAATGAACAAGGGACTAAATTAGACTTATTATTATTATAGAAATGGAAGAACTCATCATTGATGTAAAGGAGGGGCCACCAAAAGTTCTGAAGGATGGGAGAGGGAAGAATTTATTCTTTCTGAGGCTATTTTAAGTGGAATTAATTTATTAATTTTCCTTTCAGATTGTTTGTGGTTAGTGTGGAGAAACAAAGCTAATTTTGTTTCTCCACAATTTTGTGCAACTTCTCTGGATTCATTTCTTAGCTCAAACAGTTTTTTATTTTTAAGGTAATTTTCAAAATTACATCAGGTCTGCTTGAATAGATATTTTTTATTTTTTTCAAATTTCCATACATTTAGTTCCTTTACTTTTCTAATTCCTCTGACCAGAACATCTACTACTATGTAGAGTATAATTGGTGAAGGTAGAATCTTTTTCTTTCTCCTGATTTTAGGAGCTAAGTTTTCATTCTTTCATTACTGAGTTTAATGCTATATATGTTTTCTTTTCATAAATGCCCATTAACATGATGAGGAATTTCCCATATATGTTTAGTTTAATGAGTGTTTTCTTATAAAATCATGAATGGATGTTCGATTTTGTCAAATATTTTTTGCATGATTCATGATGACCATGTCATTTTCCCTTTGTTATATTAATGTAGTTAAATACGTTTATTGATTTTTCATATGTTGAAACATCCTTACATTATTGGGATTAATCTCATTTGTTTTTGTTTTATAATCCATTAAATATGCTGCTCGATGGCTTTGCTACTATTTCATTGAAGAATTTTGCATCTATATTCATAAGGGTATTAATCTAAAGATTTCTTTCTTGGGTTGTCTTTTTCTGGCTTTGGTATCAGGGTAATCCTAGATTCACAGAATGAGTTAGGAACCATTTTTTTTAATGTTTTCAAGTAGTTTAAGAAGGGTTGGTGTTAATTTTTCTTTAAGTATTTGGTAGAAATTCACCAGTGAGGCAATCTGTTATTGGATTTTCACTAGGACCTTTTTGATTTCTTGTTATGTGTAGAATTGGATTTTCTATTTCTTCTTTAGTCAATTTTTATAGTTTGTATTTTTCTAGTAAATTGTCCATTTCAGCTAGGTTATCTAACTTTTGGGGTGCAATTTTTCATAATATCCCCTTATAATCTTTTCATTTCTGTAGTGTTGGTAGAAACAACCACATTTTAACTTCTGATTTTGAAATTTGAGAATTTTCTCTTCTTTTTTTTTTTTTTTTTTGGTCAGACTAGGTAAAGTTTTGTGATTATTTTAAATTTTTTATTGATTCTCTAATGTTTTCTATTTCATTGATCTACACTAACATTATTCTTTCATTGTTTCCTATAATTTGATTTCCTTAAGATGTATAAGTTGGTTATTGATTTGAGAACTTTTTCTTTTTTAAAGAAGACATTTACAAGTATAAATTTTCCTGTGGCCACTTCTTTTCCTACATACCATATGTTGGTATGTTGTATTTTTGTTTTCATTCATCTGAAAGAATTTTTAAATTACTTTGGGATATCATATTTGACTCATTGGCTCTTTTAGAGTGTGCCTTTAAAGCTCATGTAATTGTGACTATTCCAAATATCTCTCTATTATGATTCTATTATGATTTTTTAAAAAGTTTTATTCCACTGTAGTTGAAGGAGATACTCCCTGTGATTTCAGTATTTTTAAATATATTGAAACTTGTTTTGTGGATTATTCTATCGTCTATCATGGGGAAAGTCACATGGGCACTTGAGGAGAATGTGTATTCTATTGCTGCTGGGTTGATAGTTCCTTATAAATGCCTGTTTGGTTTAGATGATTAATGGTCTGGTTAAGTTCTTAATTTCCCTTTTAATCTTATTGTGATTTTCTTGATATTTTCCTCCTTGGAGTTTGTTGAGTGTTTCAGAAGTTTAGTCACTGGTTTCATTAAACTCAGGGAGTTTTGGGGTATTATTTCTTCAAATATACTTTTTCTCTTTTTTCTTTCTCCTCTCCTTTGGATTCCCTTTATGCATGCTAGGTGTGTATGATGATGGTGTACCACAAGTATCTTATTATCTGTTCAGTTTTTTCTGTCAATCTTTTCTCTATCTTCACCTCTGACTAGTTAATATGAAGTGACTCATCTTCAAGTTCATTAATTCTTTCTTCTGTCGAATAGAATCTTCCATTTGAATACCCCTGTGATTTTTTTCATTTTTTCATCTTACTTTTCAGTTTCAAAATTTGTGTTTGGTGACATTTTCTAATTTCTATTATTTTATATTTTCTGTTTGTGGAGACATTAGTTATTTGCATTTTTTTTTTTTTTTTAGGACTTTGAGCACATTTAAAAGAGTTGACTTAAACACTTTGTCTTTTTTATAATTTTTTTTTTTTAATTTTTAAAGAAGCTTTGGATTATATAAAAGTTACATAAAAAATATAAAGGATTCACATATGCCCCACTCCCTTCTCCTCCCACGTTAACAACATCCTTCATTAGTGTGGTACATTTGTTACAATTGATAAGCTTCTATTGAAGCATTGCTACTAACCATGGACTAGAGTTTACACGATAGTTTAAACTTTGTCCCACACAATTTTGTAAGTTATGACAAAATATACAATGGCTTTCATCCATCCTGCAATATAATGCCGGACAAATCCAAATGTCCCCAAAATGCCCCCATATTACACCTCTTCTTCCTTCTATCATCCCTCAGAACCTCTGGTGGCCACTGCCTTTACATCAACAATGAGTTCTTCCAGTGCTAGAATAATAAGTCTGTAATAGAATAATAATAAGTCTACTTTAGTCCATTGTTCATTCCCCAATCTTGAGGATTTCGGGATGGTAATGCCCACTCTGCTTTTATTGAGAAGGGGCTTAGATCCCATGGAGCAGAAGGATGGCACTATCTTGTTTGCAGTTGCAGACACTCTCTGTTCCTTGGGATGGGTGTTGTCCATCATCATCTGCTTGTTAGTTGTCCTGGGTAAGTCTAATGAACTGGAGAGTAGGTGTTGCAACTATGCTGATAATCAGGGCTCAATTAACACATGGACAGAACAAAAATTTAAGTCTCTGGGACATATGTTTATCAACTTTAGTGCTAATTATAGGTTCAAATAAAAGGGGGAAGAGAGCCATGTGCAGAGAAACTATAAATGGGTTTAAGTCTGTTACAATGGTGAGCATAAATTCCAAAGTAAGGCCCACTGACAGGGTGCTGAATTCCTGAGCTGTCTCCCCTGTTATAGTTTCTGGAAAACTCTAGCCCTCAGGAACCCCACTATTTGAGGCACTGTTTTCTGTGGCAGTCAATGAGATCCAGCTAGACATGCATAATTATAACCTTTGGAATGGTCCCCTGACTCACTTTGAAATCTCTTAGCCATAAAAACTCATTTGTATTTACCACTTCCCTCTTTTGGCCAAGGTCTTTTTCCAGAGGCATTTCCAGTTGGTGCTTGGTAATAATTCCTCTGTCCCAAGGAGGCTTATACCTTGGAGTCATGTCCCACATTGAGGTGAAGGTATGGCATTTATATGGTGAGTTTGGCTTAGAGAGAGGCCACATTTGAGCAACAAGGAGATTTTCAGGAGGTAAGTCTTAGCCAGTATATAATACAAGGCTAAGTTTCAATTTCACAAGGAAAGGTTCCTAAGTACAATCATCAATGTCAAGGGCCTGGAATAATGGTCTGTTTCCCTTCACTAGACATTGCCCTTCCTCTCAGGGGATTCTTCTCTCCTATATGTGAATGTAGCAGAACATGCCATGATAAGAATTCAGTAGTCTCTCAGTTATTGTATGGAATTAAACCAATCAAGACAATGCCCCATTAATACTCGAACATATTCATATGTCCTAAAGGCATGCCACAGGTATACCTCCTCCCATGCATACCCACATCACTGACACTCCACACCAGTGATCCTCCCCTGCCACTGCTGTGATTCTTCTGACATCCAAAACCTCTCCAAAAATGAAGCCAAAACAATAACTTAATAAAATTAATAATAAAATGAAATAATTTTAAAAATGACCAATAAAATAAAAAAATGTAAAACAATTTGAAGTAATAAAACATTTTATAAATTTAGATATTGTGACTTTCATCCCTGTAAGATCTGTTGTATTGTATGTACAGTGAAATTTTCCTCCATATATTCTCCCAGTGTCTTATTTTTTTCCATTTTACCTTCAAAGAAGCTTTAGGGTACAGAAAAGTCACATAGAGAGTACACGGGATTCCCATATACCCAACTCCCTCCTTTTCTTCCACTCTCCTTTATTAATAACATTTTAAGTGTGGATGGTGCATTTGTTACAATTGATGTACCAATATTGAAGCATTACTACTAACCATGGTTAATGGTTTACAACATGGTTTACATTTCAGATCTTACACTTTTATAGGTTTTTACAAAATTTGAAGTGGCCTGTATCTGTTATTACAAGATCATGGTGAACAATTCTAATACCCTAAAAATGCTGGACATTCCATCTATTTTATTCTTCCTTTCCCCTTCCCTCAGAACCTATGGTAATCATTAACTTCCAATTTTTGAAGAACAAAATTCATAGTTACTTGCAATAATATTGAGAGCTTGACATATTCGTCTGTTTTCTTTTATAAAGCACTGCCTATGTTCTCGAGGGATTTTTGTTTCTCTAATTGAGAACATAACAAGACTCCCCAGGAAGGGAGTTTAATATTTTCTTGTTTATTGTGTGGATTTCCACCCACTGATATAACACACTATGACAAGATGAACACTTAGGTATTCCATAGACATCAGCCACAGGTGTGCCCTATCATGTATAGTTACCCACACCCAACACCTTACACCAGGAACTCTCCCCTTCCATATATGCAAAAAGAACATTTCCAACATTATAGGTGCAACCACAGACCTGCAAATCCCCAGAGTTCATTTGCTCCTTCCCCTGAGCCTCCCACCAGTCCCAAAGATAGCTCAACCCAATCCCCCTACCCTACTCCCACTCAGAGACCAGCACCACCGAACCCAATCATGTCACTGCACCAGTGTCAAGCCCATCCATTGCACAACTTCACCATTCTACTTTATCATAGATTTTGTCCATATGGGCTTTGGCTCACAACCATTTACTCCATTTCTGTCTCCTGTAAACCTATGTTCCAGACTCCAGCTCTGTGAATCTACTCAATTTGCTTAATTCATATCAGTGAGGTCATGTAATATTTGTCCTTCCGTTGCCTGGCTTACTTCACTCAAGATTTTCAAAATTCATCCATGTTATCTCATGTGTTAATACTGTATTCCTTCTTACAGCTGAGTAATATTCCATTGTACTTATATATCACATTTTGCTTATCCATTCATCTGTTGATGGACACTTGGGTTGCTTCCAACTTTTGGCAATAATGAATAATGCCACTATGAACATTGGTATGCATATATCTGTTAGTTTTCCTGCTTTCAATTCTTCTGGCTATATACCCCAGAGTGGGATTGCTGGATCATATGGCAGTTCTATAGTTATGTTGCTGAGGAACTGCCAAACTATCTTCCACAATGTCTGCTCCATTCTACATCCCCACGAGCTCTGGATAAGCATTCCCTTTCCTCCACATCTTCTCCAACACTTGTAATCCTCTGTTTTTTAAATAGTTGGCACTCTAATGGATGTAAGATGATATCTCATTTTAGTCTTGATTTGCATTTCCCTAATAGCTAGAGATGTTGAGCATCTTTTTATATGCTTTTTACCCATTTGTATTTTTCTTTGCAGAACTATCTATTCAAACTATCTGCCCATTTTTTAAATGGGTTGTTTGTCATTTTATTTCCAAGATGTAGGATTTCTTTATATATGCTGGATATTAGGCCCCTGTGGGATAATTGGTTACCAAATATATTCTCCCACTGATTAGGTCCTGCTATGTTCTCTCATAGAGTGCCAAGAATCCTTAGGGTACATGAGCAGTGCCTAGTGAATTAGGACAGACCAATATGCCAGATCCTAGATATTGATGCTTATGCTTATGAATCTTGTTCTTGGGAAATTTAAACTTAGCCTAGTATTATATATTGCCAAAGAGTTATCTCCTGAAAGCCTACTTGTTGCTTTAATGTGGCCTCTCTCTAAGCCAAACTCAGCATATTAACTCATTACCTTCTCCCGGTGTGGGGCATGACTCCCAGGGATGAGCATCCCTGGCACTGAGGGATTCTTACCAAGCACCAACTAGCAGTGCATTTATAAAAAGATCTTTTTTTAAAAAAAAACTTTCCTTATGTTTTATTTTTAAAGAAGTTTCAAATTACATGAAGCTTACATAAAAAATATAGGGATTCCCATATACATCATTCCCTCCCTCTCCCACACTTTTCCCCATTAACATAATCTTTCATTGGTGTTGTACATTTGGTACAGTTGATGAGCACATATTGAAGCATTACTCCTAACCATGGTCTATAGTTTATATTATGGTTTACACTTTGCACTGCACAATTTTATAGGTTTTGACAAAATGTATAATAACCTGTGTCCATCATTGCAATATCAAGCAGAATAATTCCAATTTCCCCAAAATGCACCATGTTACACTTATTCTCCCTCTCCTTCCTCTCAGAACCTCTGATGATAGCTGTCTTTAAATCAACATTACAAGTGCTTCCATTACTAGAATAATAATAAGTCTACTTTGGTCCATATTTGCATTCCCACCTTAGGTTTGTTCATTCAGCAATCTTGAGGATTTTAAGATGGTGATACCCACTTTGTTTCTGATTGAGAGGGGCCTTAGATCCCATAGGGGCAGATGGCTGGAACTATCTTGCTTGCAGTTGTAGATACTCTTTGGCTTGGGGATGGGCATTGTCCATCCTAATTCTTTTCTTAGTTGTACTGAGTGAGTCTGATGAACAGGAGGGTAGGTATTAGCTGCAACTCTGCTGAGATTCAGGGTTCAACTGGCATATGAATAGCCAGAATGGTTGAGAACTCTGGGACACATATTTAACATGTATAGTGCTAATTATAGGTTCAAATTAAAAAGATCTTGACTAAAGCAATGAAAAATTACATACAAATGAGTTTATATGACTAAGAGATTTCAAAGTGAGTCAGGAGGTCATTCCAGAGGTTAGGCTTGTGCATGTCTTATGAGGATCTCTCTTTCTGCTGCAGTAAACAGTGCCTCAAGCAGGGAGTTTCCTGAGGGATCTAGAGACATCTGGACACTATAGGTAGGGCAGGCAACACCAGGAATTTGGCACCCCCTCAGTGGACCTTACCTTGAAATATATAATAACCTATCCTTCCAATGTATTTTAGTTGGACTCATAATTTTCCAGCACATAGTTCTTTTGCCCCTTTTATTTGAACTTATAATTAGCACTATACCCCTTAAATATGTGTCCCAGAGACTTAAATCTTCTGGTTTTTCATATGTTCATATGCCAGTTGAGCCCTGAATCTCAGCAGAGTTGCAGCCAACACCCACCCTCCAATTCATCCATCTCACCCAGGAAAACTAACAAAAGGATGATGTTGGACAATGCCAATCTCAAGAAACAGATATTATTTACACCTGCAAGCAAGACAGATCCAGTCATCTGCCCCATGGGGTCTAAGCCCCCTCTCAATCAGAAGCAGAGTGGGCATCACCATCCACAAATCCTTAAGATTAAAGAATGATAAAACATAAGAGGAATTGCAACTATGGACTACAGTAGATTATTATTATTCTAGTAATGGAAAATCTTGAATCACTGATATAAAGGCAGTGGTTACCAGAGATTCTGGGAGAGAGAGGGTAGAAGATGAGGTATAACGTGGGACATTGGCATTTTTCTGCATTACATACAATGATGGATACAGGCCATTATGCATTTTGTCAGAGATGAAAATTGTGCAGGTCAAAGTGTAAACCAAGATGTGGACTAGGGACAATAGTAGTGATGTTTCAATATTTTTTTCATCAATTGTAACAAGTGTACCACACTAATGAAAGATGTTGTTAATGGGGAGAAGTGTTGGAAGGGTGGGGCGAGGTATGTAGGAATCCCGTATATTTTCAATGTACCATTTATGTAATCTAAAGCTTCTTTTGAAAGAAAGTTATCAATCAATCAATCAGTCAATAAATACCAAAAAAATGTCAAAAATATCTTAAGAATAATAAAACATAAAAAGATAGGTAAGGTCATATAACTAAAGTAAATAAAGTTTATCCTTTTTAAATGAAAATACCATGTTTCATTATTTCCTTGCTCTTAATCAGTTAGTATGCTTTTTCAGTGTGAAATTTAATTTAATATTTGATTCAATATGTATAAATAATATATATATGAATGTAGTATGTATTACAAGGTCTTTTGTGTCATGTAAAAGTACATTATATTGAATAACAAGGTTATTAAATTTTTAAATGTTTGTTAAATCCATTGTGCTTTTATATTCTGGTTTCAATACAGCAAAACAGCAATACAGTATAATGCATTGGACATCCAGTTACCAGTTGGTGTCAATTTGAGTAAGAAAATTATATGTTAATATAGCATGTATGAGAAAAATTATGAAACTGGCAACAGTGAATGGAAATAGTGCCACTGAATTTTCCACTTAAAAATGGTTAAAATGAGATATTTGTTATATGTTACCTCAATAAAAAATATTCAAATATAAAAATATTCAAATATTAACATCACACACACAAAGTAAAGAAAAACCCAGATTTCAGACTTCTAGAGAGTAATTTTCTCCATCCATTTTGCTGGAGAGAAAATTGAGTATCTGATGTTATATAACTTGTCCAAAATGACCATTTGAACCAAGATTTGACTCCTTTATATAGGAGTCAAACAAGAGATCATTTTACCATTCAGTGTCTTCCAGTCAAGGCTTGGTCTTTCGTGTCCTCTATCATCTGGCATTATTGACTTTTGTGATTGTCAAGCTACTACTTTATGGAGGGCCTCAATGCTGGGGGAAGACTAGTGTACTCTCCTCTGATCACCACATGGGCATATCTTTTTCCAGATGTGAAAAAAAAATTGTTTTTTATTCAAAAAACAAACATGTATGTCACTATTGCAGGGTGGTGGGAATGTGGAGAAGCAAAGGAAAAATGCAACTAGAGTGACCCACGGACTGTGGTTAACAGCAATACTGTAATAGTCAGGCATCTATGCTACAATGTACTGTGTTGATAATGGGGGAGTATGGAAAAAGTGTGCCAAATGTACACTATGGACCATGGTTAGTGGTAATATTCTGATGATATTATCTCATTATCTGTAACAAACATTCCACCATGGTGTGGTGTGTTGATAGAGGGATGTTGTATGGGAATTCTGCATATGTGTATGATTGTTTTGTAAGTTCACAATTCAGTAATAAATATATATTTTAAAAATAAGAGTGAGTTGAGGGAAAAGACAACAAATTTAAGATATTGTAAGTTTTTAATTTTATTTTTTTATATATTTTAAAAATACTTAGACTATACAAATGTCACATAAAAAATATAGAGGATTCCCATATGCCCTGCTCCCCACAACTCCCACATTTTCTCTCATTAACAACGTCCTTCATTAGTGAGGTACATTCATTGCATTTGATGAACACATTTTGGAGCATTGCCACTAAGCATGGAGTAGTAACATTTTGGCAATATTCTTTCATAATTTGTAACAAATGTCTCACAACAGTGCAAGGTGTTGCTGGTGAATTGATGTGTGGAACCCCAGTATGATGTTATATATGTTTGCTTTGTAAGTTCACAACTTTTACTATATAATTATTGTTTATGTATGTTCATGTATAAATGATTTAATAATAATAATAATAGTGTGGGTTGGGGGAAAAATACACCAAATATAACATACTTTGGTTAGTAGTAATATTTTGATGATACTATTTCATCATTAGTTAAAAATGTTTCACAACGCAAGATATTGGTAGAAAGGTGAGGTATGAGAGCCCTGTATGGTGTTATGTATGTTTGTTTTGTAAGTTCACAATTATTACTATACACTTATAGTTTATGTATGTTTATGTATGTGTGATAGACTTCAATAAATTTTTTAAAAATTGAAAATAGACAAAGAAATAAAGAAATGCGAGGGACAAATATTAAGAAGGAGAAGACACCAATCTTGTCTGTTTTACAATTAGTTGGGAATCCACTTTTTATCCCCATAATTTATAAAACCAGCCACATATCCCTTTCATCCTCAAGTCCCAAACTTGTGCCTATAGTGGAATTCTAGGGAGAAATGCCTGGATCAGTCACACCCTTAATTTAAGCATTTAGATCTTCTGCATCAGCTGTTCGGAAGTTCAAAATACTCTTCTGCCCCAATTCTTCTCTTTTTTTTCTCCCAGTGAAACCTGCTCTTTCTATCTTGTCCTCTTGTATTGCAATGCTTTTCTGTTAAATTGCCTCTTTTATGAAATCATAGCTCTATTTTTCATTAAATTTACTTTCTAAGAGATTTTAGAAATTCATTTTTAATGAATCTCCTTCTCAGGGTTGTCTTATCTTCCTTATGTGTTCACACCAGTTCTAAGCCCAGGACTCCAGGCATTGAAACAGATAATTCACCAATTATTGCACACCCTCCCTCCCAACTCTCGTACCACCTCAGACTTAAGATCAACAGCCTTGCTTTATGTTCCCTTCTCTGATCATTTGGATATTTAACCATGTGGTTCACTGAAATACATAATAAAGAGAAACAAGATAAGATGAAGACCCTAGAGTGCAACGAAAAGACTTTCCTTGGAAAAAGACTGGATGAACATGTTTATTAGACCATTTGCCTGTCTGTAAGCCAGAAGGAATCTCAAGCATCCTTCTTTACTTCACCTGCAAATAACTCTGTCAAATACTAATACAGCTTTTTGCAAGCACTACCAAAAGAAATCAAGAAATAATCTTATTGTCCATTCATGATATTGCTATAAGCTCATTCCAAATAATCCTCTGAAGTAAACAAGCAGCATTAGATGACATTCGTTGAGGGTGAGGACTGAAAGAAAATATCAACACAGGAGGAGGGGATTCAAAGGAACCATTGAGAGCATCCAGGAACTTTAAGTTAGTAAGAAGGAAGACAGCCCCTCCTAAGTAACAAATGTGGTCAATAGAGGTTTCAGGTCTGCCCCTATTTTATATCTGGCCAGCAGCATCTCTAAATAGCCTTGGGAAACGACAGCGCCATCTTCAGAGATTGTGAAGTAGACTATTACCTCATATGTGATAAGCCGACGCTCAACCACTGAACCACATTTGCTCCCATGAGTTGATTTTTTTCATTTGTTTTGCTTGTTGCTTGTTTTTCTTTTTCCTTTTTTAAGGAGACACTGGGAACTGAACACAGGGCTTTGCATGTGGGAAGCAGGCTCTCAACGGCTTGAGCCACATTTGCTCATATTATGATGATATTATTTTGTGTTTTATTAGGCTTATCACAGATACTTTGATATAAATTGTTCCTTTCATCTTTGGGACAAGACTGAAATGTGTAGACACTAGTGCGTGTATGCATAGTATGTGTGTGTATGTTTTTAAGTATTATATTCTGTTTTATTTGAAGGATGGAATACAAGGAATAAGAGAGTAATTTTCTGCATCCATTTTGCTGGAGAGAAAATTGAGTGTCTGATGTTATATAACTTGTCCAAAATGGCCAATTGAACCAAAATTTGACTCCTTTATATAGGACCGAAATAAGAGGTCGTTTTACCCTTCAGTGTCTTCCAATCAAGTCTTGGTCTTTCATGTCCTCTGTCATCTGGCATTTATTGACTTTTGTGATTGTCAAGCTACTAGTTTATGGAGGGCCTCAATGCTGCGGGCAGACTAGTGTACTCCCCTCTGATCATCACATGGGCGTATCTTTCCATTTTCTCATGCATGTGCTCCTCATGGAATGCCCTGTTTTTCAATCTAAATCTTATTTATATTCTGCTTTCACCAAAATTTCAATGTCTTTCTGAGAACTTCCTTTATCATATCCTTTCCTGAAATAACTAGTGTGTGTATCAACTGGACAACTATTATCTTTGAGTGCCGGATAACTGATTAGTCATCATAAACACTTTTGTTTTTAATCCCTGTAACCAATTTGGGGCAATTCACTGCAGTGAGATTTTTCAAATAAGAAAACAAAAGTATTTGGGTATCTTACCAACTCTTTAACGTCATTATTCCCACTTTCTCCTCTCTGATTTCAAGAATGTGCTCTTTGTATCCTGGTCTGATCGCTCCTTGTAAAAGATTTCTTAGGCACTCCTGCTTCTTGTCACAATATCACCTGATTTATCCATTCACAATAAGAAACTCCTTCCCTGTATGACAGCAGATGAATCAATCTCTTACTCTGGTATCTAGTATAACATTTGTATAGTGTGTTTCTTTTTACCCCCTTCCATGACATTACAGTTTCTTGATGGCAATGATTTTGTTCTATTTTATTTTGCAAACAGAACCTTGGCCCTGTGATGGGAAATGCATATGGTAGAATTCCAATAGGTATTTGCTACAGAAAAGAACATAATGAAATGAATAGTACAGACTGTGTAGCTCATATTATGGGGAAAAGTCTCCAAATTAACAAGTTTAAGAAAGACTAAGCACCAAAGATAACTGGAAAGTGAAGGCAAAGAAATGTGTTTGTGTGTGTCCATGTGTGTAATAGGTTTGATTTTGCCCCTATGGGAGGTAAGGAAATGGACTTTACTTTTGCACCTACCATCAACCACCAGATCCCTGTATGCAAGGAGTTATCCCACACCCACTAGCCAACTTTTACTTGTATTAGAAAAGTGTTTAAACTCATCAGAGCAATCTACAGCTTCCCAGCTATCAATCCATTGTCATCCATTTATCCTTTAGTTTATTTGTCTATTCATGTATTCACTTTGTAATTCATTCCTTTCCTTAATAATCCACTTTTATATTTGTTTATTCTTCTACCATCTTTCCACAAACCCCTATATTCAGATAACAAATATTCACAGATTTTCCTCTACATATGAGAATTTTTAGGCCTTGACAGAAAGACAACCTAGATAGACCAATGTCCAAATGTTTTGCAAATAATTCTTTTTTCCCTTTAGGATTACTGTCTCTTATCCTCAGAATCCAGGTCTAAATTCTCTTCTTAGAATTTTTACTCTTCCCTAGAGTGAAATCTGCTCTGATCTGAACATTCAGATTGTTACTTTTCATGAAAAATAACTTTTGTATCCCCAGTCCCATTGGCATTTTATTTGCCCTGTAATTTGCATCTTTGTCATGATACTATGATGACGGGCATTGGGACTACTCGAAGGACTCACAATTACTTTGAATTCTGCACACCCATCGACCTACCCAAACTTGTCCTTTTTACTTATTATCTCACTATTAATATTGAATATTCACACAGTTTACGAGCCCATTCGACTTTCTTAGATTCAGTGTATATATATATATATATATATATATATCAGTTTTGCCTAGTAGGGTAGTACACAACATATTGGCTCAAGTAAATTCTAATTCAGCACTAAAGGAACACAACCTGCTCAAAAATTATATTTTGAGTAACTCCTCTTACTCCTACCTTTGTCCAATCCTGTTGGATGCATACAATTTCCCTGGTATCTAAACTAGCAATAACAACAACAAAAAACACAAAATAGATTAAGGCCATTGTCTCTAACAATATGAACATTTCTGCATTTGGTATTTTCTGTCAAAATTAAATAGAAAATTCCTTTGATTAATTTGCTTTTTGTTCATTTTTTATGTTCATTTTTTCCATCAGATAGATCTCAGTTTCTGCAATTCTCACTGAAATTGAGTGACTCAACCCAGGTCCATATTGGTTAGAGAAGGAATATTCTGCATCTTTAAAGTGAGAAGAAGGATAAATGCAGAAGTTACTTTTATGAGATCTTTTAAAGGAAAGCTGGGTTTACCAGTTTGCATGTGATAGTAATCTAGTATTATACAACTTTACATACAAGCAGATATTGAATTTGAGGGTTATAATGAAAGTCATCCAATTCTGTCCATTATTCCACATTTATGCATAGGATAATTCCTCAAAACCATTCATAATATGCATTCATTTATTCCTAATGAAAAATGAGGAGGATGATGCTGGTGATAATGAAGAAGATAGAGCTAAACACCATTCTAAGCACTTTCCATGTATTTATTTCTCACACAAATCCTATGAGATAAGGACCATTTAAATCCTTTTCCCTTCTTATTTTAAACAGATGAGGAACTGAGGCAGAAAGCTGGTAGGGAATGTGCCCAAATCCACAGAGGTAACAATCAGTGGAGATGGCATGTAACTTATCACGTCCTTTCCACGGGGGCAGGTAGTACAGAAACATTCCTTGAACAAGAGACATGTAACATAGGATTCTTAGCATTTTGTCAGCTTCAAATGAATTTGTGGTGGGAGGTGTGGGAGGTGGGCAACATGGGAATCCCAGTGGGT
>JAKSZT010053896.1:4963794-5007730 GCA_026826555.1 Tolypeutes matacus
ATAAATAACATTTTTGTAAGCAAATACACATATATGCATATATATTTATATATCATTTTGCAAATGTTTGTATGTATTGTGAGAATTTTGATTTTTACCCATTAAAAAAAAAAAACAAAAAACAATGTATATACCTTAATTTAAAAATACTTTATTGCTAAGAAATGCTCACCATCATCTAAGCCTTTGGCCAGGGTGGTTGAGGATCTAGCCTTGATGTTGATGGCTGCTGACTGAGGAGGGTTGTGGTTGCTGAAGTCTGGGGTGGCTGTGGAAAATTATTAAAATAAGACATTAATGAAGTTTGCCACATCAATTGACTCCTCCTTTCACTTGAACTTAGAGCCCAATACAAAGATATTAATTGGCCTTATTTCAATATTATTGTGTCTCAGGGAATAGGGAGGCCTGAGGAAAAGAAGAGATATATGTAAATGGCTCATCATGGAGCAGTGAGAACTCACACAACATTTATCGATTAAGTTCTCCTCTCTTATAAGGACATGGTTCATGGTGCCCCAAAACAATTGCAGAAGTAATATCAAGGATCACTACTCACAGATACTCATAACAGATATAATATCAATGAAATAGTTTGAAATATTGTGAGAATTACTAGAGTGTTACAAAGAGACACCAAATGAACACATACTCTTGGCAAAATGGCACTGATAGTCTTGCTTTATGCAGGGTTGCTGCAAACCCTCAATTTGTAAAAAATGAAATATCTGCGAAGTGCCATAATATCAAGTGCAATAAAACAATGTTGTTTGTAATTATGTTTTGGACATTTCCTGTACCTTTTCAGAGCAGGGCAAACATGCTCCTGTGCAAGGCTAAAAATAATTGTAGGCATACACTCAACAAGACAGATAGGTAGGAAGTTTGTAAAGCTCCACAGACTCCTCATTTCCTCTAATGCCCACTTTTTCTGGAATCAAGTCATGGTGCCCTAAAACAATTACTGCAGTTAACAACGAAGATCACTGCCCCCTGATCACCATAAGAGATATAATAACCATGAAATAGTTTTAAATATTGTGAGAATTACCAAAGTGTGATACAGAGACACTAAATGAGCATATACTGTTGGAAAAATGGCGCTGACTTTCTTGCTTGTTTCGTTAAATTTGGGAACTTTGGGATATTATTTCTTATTATTCCTTCAAATGTATTTTTGTCCTTTTCTCTTTCTCCTTTCTTTTCAGACTTCCTTTATATATATATGCTTGATGATGTCCTACAATTCTCTTATTATCTGTTCACATTTTTCCAATCTTTTTTCTTTCTTCTCCTCCAACTAGTTGATACCAAGTGACCTGTATTCAAGTTCATTGATTCTTTCTTCTGTCTGATAGAATCTGCCATTCAAACACTCTAGTGAAATTTTCATTTCTGTTATCTTACTTTTCAGATCCAGATTTTGTATTTGAGGCTTTGTTCTAATTTCTATCTATTTTGTAAAAAATATTCTCTATTTGTGGAGACATTCTTTAGTCATTTGCATTTTTTTTTTTTTTAGAACTTTGATGACATTTAAAAGAGGTGACTTAAAGTCTTTTTCTAGTTGAGCTAATGTTTGGGCTTCCACCTTTATAGTTTATATTAATTTATTTCACTCCCCTGTGAATGGGCTATTATTTCTTATTTCTTTGCATGACTCATATATTTTTTTAATGTTGACATTTTGAATATTATAATGTGGCAACTTGGGTCACCCTTTCCAGGGTTTATTGTTACTGTTCTTTGTGGTTGTTATTTGTTTAGTGACTTTTTAGAAATAATTTTGTAAAGTCTATAGTCTTTCTCGTCTGTGGCCATAGAAGCATTAGTCCATGACCTTAGTCACCAGTTAGTCATTTCACAGAGATATCCTGAGTGCCTGGAAAAAAAAGAAAAAGTTGAAGACAAAAGAAGAAAGGCTTCTTCAAGTCTTTGCACATTTCTGTGCTTATGCTTGGATAACAGTGTACACCTATGTCTCAAAGCAGGTCAGCAAGTGTTAAGAGTTTGGAAGTCATCTCATGACATTTCCTAGCATGTATCTTGCCATGGGCCTTTCTGTATTCTTGTATAGTCTCCAAGATATGCAAGAGCTTTTCAAAGCCCTTGTTCCCCTGATAATGTACTTCCCCTCCAGGGTTTTGTTTTGGGATTGTTTTGAATCTATAGATCATTTATGTAAAATTGACATCTTAAGAGGATAACTTCTTCTGATCCATGAACCCAGTGTATTTATCTACTTATCTAAGTAGTCTTTAATTTTTCACAACAGTGTTTTATGGCTTTCATTGATTAGATCATATAGTACTGTGTCAGGTTTATCTCTATGTATTTCATATTTTGAGGCAGCTGTGTGGAAAACATCATCTGATATGGCTCCAAATGATTTCTACCTCCTAGTACTTACGTCCTTGCATAACCTCTCCCCTAGAATATGGGTTAGAACTAGAGCTTTGCTTATACAATATTGAAAAAGTAACGGGAAATAACTTTTTAATCAAGTTAAATAGATTGTAACTTTTGTCTTGATAACATTCCCTTACTTTTGTCCATGTTGCCCTCCTGTATGCTTTTCCTGACAATGTGGTCCTCCTAGTTGTGAGCTGTTTTATGTAGAGTTACTCATGGCAAGGAACCAAGGGTGGCCTCCAGCCACAGCCTATGAGTAACTGAGGACTCAGTCCAACAGTCTATGAGAAATTCTGTTGTCAATCACGTGATTGAGCTAGTAATTAGATCTTTTGCTGATGAGTCTTGAGGCAACTCCAGTATTGTGGGAGAGGGAGACCCAGAGCCAGATGACACAATTAGCCTCCCAGATTCCTAATTCACAGACATTTTGAGAAAACTGTAAGCCAGTAGATATTATGTGTTAAGCAAGTGATATTTGGAATAATAAAAATAGAAAATTCTTATAGATTTTTCCACATGGAAATAGACTGATGCCATAATATCATATATATGTAGATGGGGATTTGAGAACTGGGCAGCTGGTGGGGGCGGGAGGATTTTATGTACCATGATAGAGAAAGCTTAAATTGCATGAATGGACAACTGATTGAAACTTGGACTTTGATGTTACTGCTTGGGACAGCATAAGAAGTAAGCAATTACTTGGTATAATTTCAACATTTCTGAATTCATTGAGAATTGTTCTGTGGCCTAGCATGTGGTCTATCCTGGAGAATGATCCATATGCACTTGGAAAGAATGTATATCCCACTATTATTAGGTGTAATGTTGTGTATATGTCTACTAAGTGCAGATCTTCTAACGTATTATTCAAGGTCTTTGTTTATTGATTCTCTGTTGAGATGTTCTATCTAATGGTGATAATCATGTATTAAAGCCCTCTTACAATAGTTTTTCATTTAAAGTCAATTTTGTCCAATATTATTATAGCTACTCCCACCCTTTTTTGGTTATGGTTTGCATATAAAATTGTTTTCCAACCATTCCCTGTCAGCCTCCTTGCACCCCAGTTTCTTGTAGGCAGTGATGGAGTTTCAATTAAAGGCCATGAATACTGACAGAAAGCAGGTCACCTTGGAATGTAGGAAACAAGCCCTCCAGTCTCCTGCTAATAGGAGCTGGGTGGGGAAATATCCTGAGCTTGTAAGATTTACAATGTCTGTGAATTTCAGGAAGGAAAAGAGGAACTGAGCCATTGACTTTTTTTTTTTTTTAGATGATACAGTTTAATAATTTTGATGATATTTACCATGTCCTGTGTCCATTACTGTAAGGTAATGAAAAACCTTCCCCATGAACACCAAACAACCCATTAAATCTTGACTGTTCCCTTCCCCCCAGCCCCCCAGGGCCCTCTTCCAACCCATGGAATGTCAAGATTCACAGTTACATGTAACTGAGCCATTGACTTTTAAGACTTGTTGATTTCAGTAAAATGTAACTGTCAAGTATCTATTGCCCTTGCACATGCTCACATGTATTTTCTTTGTTCTAAAGCCAAAATAAAAGCCACACCTTAGGATTTGGCTGGGCTCTTCTCTCCATATCGGACGGGAGAGTCCCCTGATCCCAATTCTTCTTCTCTTTGTCTTATTCTTTCTTTCTCCTCCGTGGCACCATTTTCACAGACCCAGTTCTTGAACACCAACATATGGCGCCCAACGTGGGGCACTGAAAAAGAAACTTTTCTTTCATTCAGTGCGCAGACCAAGGAGCTCCTGAGAGCAGTTTTAAAAGAAAAAGAAAACAGAAAAGGTAAGCTTCATCCTTGGAATCATCAGGGTAATGGGTAATCAGCAGTCGAACTTTGAAGAGTTCTCTAGAGTGTTAAAAACTTTATTAAAATGCACCGGTGTAACTATTAAATCCTCAGCTTTTGAGGAACTTTTTTCTCTTGTACAGAAATGTTGTTATTGGTTTCAGCTGCAAGCACGGGATATTTTAAACCTGAAACATTGGGGGTTAGTGAAGAAAGCTTTAAAAAGGGTTTATCAAAAGGGAAAAATAGTTCCCCTTCATGTATGGTCTTTGTGTAGTCTTATTTCTGTTGCTCTTGAACCTCTACAATCAGATGAAAATGAAGATATTAAAGAGGATACTGCTATTGATGGACTGATAGTAGAACAAGCTAATGGTGATTTTAATGAAAAAAATATATATATAATTGCTCTATTTATCTGTCATTCTGTAACTTTGTTCAATATTAACATAATCTTTTAATTGATTATGTTATTCATGTTTCTCTCTCTAATTGTCAGTATAAGCTTATTAAACTAAATATACATATTAACATTTAACTTATATCTATCAAGAACTCTAGCCAAAAATAAGTCAAGTATATCAGTGTGCCCCCTGGTTTGGTAAGCATGTGAATGTATGTATACATATTATAAAAGATTGGAATATAACAGTTAAACCCCTGTTTATAAACAATAAAATTAATGTTATAAAAACAAAAAGGGGGAGATGGAGGAGAATCTGCTAAAGACAAACTATCTAAAGCATTGCTTGCCATAATTTTTTTAATACACAACAAATTTCTAATACCACAGCAGTAAAAAGACAATGGGAGGTTAATAAAAAGAATGAAAATGAAAAATGAAACAACCAATAAATGGGAAAAAGGAGAGATAAAATTTGGGGGCTGAGATTTTGCTATTATCATTACAGAAACAGGAGAACAGAGGTGGATCCCCTCTAGAAGAATCAAGCCTAGAGTTGAAGATACTGCCAAGACTTAAACTATGGACATGGTGGTTTTACATTGGATTAATTATAGGTAAAGTATTAGGTCAAGGTAAGATACCACATCATAATTACACTTATTGGGCATACATAACCAACCCACCTCTTCTAGAGCTGTTAACTTGGAACGACGAGTCTTACCCAACTTATCTTAATCAATCTCACCATTTTCCAGGACCTATAAATACATGACTACCCTTAAAGGCAAAAGAAGGGAAACTTATAGAAAATTTAACTTTACCTTTTATAGACTGCCCTATTTGTATTGGATATGGTTCTGTATGCATGCAACCTAAAAATCGCAGTATAGTTTTAACAGAGAAAAATCAAGGAAGATATATCCCACAACCATGTGGCGCTAACCTTAACAAAACTCAAAGTTATTTGTGGAAATTATTTTTGGGAACTGGTCCAATTTTTGAATGGCAAGGCAGTAAAACTAATATTACTATTTTAAAAAGAAAACTCAATTTCTTACAGTATGTGTACGAGATCCTATAGTTCTATTATTGGAAAAGTAATCTTTGGTGAAAGGAACATTAGTTGCTCCAATTGCTCTTTATTTACATGTCTTAAGAATTCATATTTGCAGGAAAATCAAACTTTTTTTATAGCAAGAAGAAGGAAAGGACTATGGTGACCGGTTCCGATGACCAGACATTGGCAGCAGTCTCCAGAATCCCAGTTGCTGTGGCATTTCCTCGACCATTATTTTTTTTTTTTTTTAATTTATTTATTTATTTTTTTTTTATTATGGGTAAAAATCAAAATTCTCACAATACATACAAACATTTGTAAAATGATATATAAATATATATGCATATATGTGTATTTGCTTACAAAAATGTTATTTTTTATATATATATATACATATATTTTAAGAGGTGCTTAGATTACCTAAAATATTATACGGAACCGACTCGGATTCCCATGTTGCCCACCTCCCACACTTCCCACCACATCCAACACAAACATCTCCCATAGTGTGGCCCACCAACCTCAATGAACTTACACATCCTGGAGCCTTGCCACCAACCATAGACCACAGTTCACACTGTAGACCACACTCTCTCCCACTCAGTTATTTAAAAAGAACTAAAAGACTGATTGGACTTTTAATAGCAGGAATTTTGGGACTGATTGGCATCATGACTGCTGCAGCTGTCACTGGCACAGCCCTGCATCAAGGAGTCCAGAATCAACAATATGTTAAGGACTGGCATAAAAATGCAAGTGAGATGTGGCACAGCCAGTCTCACATTGATATGGAACTGAATAATCGTGTGAATGATCTTGAAACAACTATTATACATTTGGGTAATCAAATTTATAATTTAAACTTGTTAAGAGCTCTTAAATGTGATTGGAATGAAAGTTGTTTTTGTATTACTCCTTTGGAAGTGAAAAAATCATTTCATTGGATATAAGCATAATGTTTCTATAAATCTTTTAGAATTGCAAAAGAAGGCATTGAGCATGTATCAAATGAATTGAAAGAAACCACTGGTGTAGCCATTTCATTGGTGGAAACAAAATAAAAAAAAACAGTTCAAATATCATTTTGGATTGGATTTGGAATTAGTTATATGCATTTTAATTGTTTGTATTGTCAAGGCTAGAGTAATAACATATATTCATAGAAAAAATGAAAAATTAGACCAGATAAATGCATTTATGTTAAGAAACTTGGCCATGAAAAACTAATTTTGCATTATTTAGTAGAAAGATTCTGCTAATAACCCCTTGATCTTAATACTAATTATCTGCACAAAAATATTCACTTAAGGAACCTGAAGAAGCATAAATATTAATGAAATTGCCTTCCATGTAAGAGCTCAAAAGCTTGACTGGTAGTCAATGATGGGTAAGATTCTCAGAGGAGGACAACCTAAGACAGGCACAGTCACAAGAGCCTATGGAAGAAGACAAGTGTGACAGGAGGTCACCTTGTATCAGCTTATATAATGGTTCCTATGAGCTTTAATTAATAAAAAAGGGGGAAATGATGGAGTTTCAATTAAAGGCCATGAATACTGACAGAAAGCAGGTCATCTTGGAATGTAGGAAACAAGCCCTCCAGCCTCACGCTAATAGGAGCTGGGTGGGGAAACATCCTGAGCTTGTAAGATTTACAATGTCTGTGAATTTCAAGAAGGAAAAGAGGAACTGAGCCATTAACTTTTAAGACTTGTTGATTTCAGTAAAATGTAACTGTCAAGTATCTATTGCCCTTGCACATGCTCACATGTATTTTCTTTGTTCTAAAGCCAAAATAAAAGCCACACCTTAGGATGTGGCTGGGTTCTTCTCTCTATATCGGATGGAGAGTCCCCTGATCCCAGTTCTTCTTCTCTGTCTTATTCTTTCTTTCTCATCCGCGGCACCATTTTCACGGACCCAGTTCTTGAACACCAACAGGCAGCATATAGATGGGTCATATTTCCTTATCCATTCTGCCAATCTGTGTCTCTTGATTGGAGTGTTTAATCCATTAACATTCAATGTTATTACTGTCAAGATATTACTTACATTAGCCATATTTTCTTTAGATTTTTGTATGCTGTATGTTGTTGTTATTTCTCTTTTTATCTTTTTAGTTGTTCTAACAGTCTTCGCCAACTCTCTCCTGTTTTATCCTTTCAAGCTGCAGAACTCCCTATAGTATTTCTTGAAGGGCAGGTTTCTGTTGACTCCCTTAATTTCTGTTTATCAGTGAATATTATGAACTCTCCCTCACGTTTGAATGCCAGCTTTGCTGGATAGAGAATTCTTGGCTGGAAGTTTTTTCTTTTTCTTTTAACACTTTAACTATGTCATACCACTGCCTTCTTGCCTCCATGGTTTCAGATGAGAAATCAGCACTTAATCTTATCGAGCTTCCGTTGTATGTGATGGAGCTCTTTTCTCTGGCTGCTTTCAGTATTCATTTTCTTGAGCATTGGACAATTCTACAAGTATATGTCTTGGGTAGGCCTGTCAGCATTTACACAGTTTGGGGGTCATTGTGCTTCCTGGACATGTACTTCCATTTCCCTCAATAGAGTTGGGAAATTTTCAGCCATTATTTCCTCCAAACCTTTTGTCCCCTTTCCCTTCCCTTCTCCCTCTGGGATGTCTATAACGCATATATTGGTGCATTTCATGTTGTCATTCAAATCCCTAAGTGTCTGCTGGATTTTTTCTATATTTTTATCCGTCTCTTCTATCTGTCTGATTTCAACTGTACTGACTTCCACATCACTGATTCTTTCCTTTGCCTGTTTAAATCTACTGTTATGTGCTTCCAGTGTATTTCTGATTTCTTGCAGTGCCAGATCTTATATACATATACAGAACCTTACACATAAATACAGCAGGATATACAATCTTCTTGTGCAATCATGGATCATTCTCAGGATAGATCACATGCTAGGCCACAGAAAAATTCTCAACGAATTCAGAAAGATTAAAATTATACAAAGTAATTTCTCCGATGACAATCAGATGAAGTTGGAAATCAGTAAGGGGCAGACAACTGGATTAGGCACAAATATATGAAAGTTAAACAACAAACTCTTAGAAAATCAGTTGGTCAAGGAATAAGTTGCAAAAGAAACCAGTAACTACCACAAAACAAGTGAAAATGAAAGCACAACATATCAAAACTTATGGGATAGGGCAAAAACAGTACTCAGAGTGAAATTCATAGCCTTAAATGCCTATATTAAAAAAGAAAAAAGGGCTAAAACCAAAAACTTCACACCTGGAGGAATTAGAAAAAGAACAATAAACTAACCCCAAAGCAAGTAAAAAGTAGGAAATGACAAAGATTAAAGCAGAGCTAAATGAAATTGAGAGTAAGAAAGCACTGGAAAAAATAAACAAAACCAAAGGCTGGTTTTTTGAGAAGATTAATAAAACTGACAAACCCTTAACTAGAATAACAAAGAAAAAAACAGAGAAGATGGAAATACATAAAATAATCGACAAGGAAGGGGGTATCACCTCAGACCCCACAGAAATAAACAATATCACAAGGGAATACTTTGAAAACTTGTATGCCAAAAAGATGGATAATTTAGAAGAAATGGACAAAATCCTAGAAACACAGAGGCAGCCTACATTGATGAAAGAAAAATTGGTGAACTCAACAGACTAATTACAAGTAACAAGATTGACTTATTCATGAAAAACCTCCCAACTAAGATTTCCTTAAATCAGGGCCACAAATAGATATATGCACACCAATGTTCATAGCTGCATTATTCACTATTGCCAAAAGTTAGAAGCAACCCAAATGTCCATCAACAGAGGAATGGATAAGCAAAATGTGGTATATACATACAGTGTATATACTAGAATGTAAGAAGGAATGCAGTATTAACATGCGGGGTAACGTATGAACTTTGAAGACCTTATGTTGAGTGAAGCAAGCTGGGAAATTAAGGACAAATACTACATGACCTCACTGATATGAATTAAGCAAATTGAGCAGACTCACAGAGATAGAGTCTGGAAGATAGGTTTACAGGAGACAGAAATGGAGTAGAGGGTTGTGAGCCAATGCCCAAAAGGGCAAAATCTATGATAAGGAAGAAGGGTGTAGTTGTGCAGTGGATGGACATGAGTGGTGCAGTGATGCTATTAGGTTGGGTTGTGCTGGTCTGTGAGGGGGATAGGATGGGGGTTTGGGTTGCATTGTCCATGGAACTGGGGGGAGGGTTGGTGGAAGGAGCAGATGACATCTGGGAATTTGTAGATATGTGGTTGAAACTACAACGTTGGGAATATTCTTTTGGCAAATGCAGCAAGGGAGAGTTACAGATTTAGGGTGTTGGATGGGGGGCATTCGGGACAAGGCACACCTTGGGGCAGACTTCTAGGGAGTGTGTGTGTTCATCCTGTCATAGTGCATTATATCAGTGGATGGAGACCCACACAATGAACAGGAAGATGTTGGATTCCCACCCTGGGTAGTACTGTTATTTTCTCAAATAGAAGGGCAGATGTCTCTCGAGAGCATAGGCAGTGCCTAATAGGAGAGGATAGGCCAGTATGTCAAACTCTCATTGTTGTTGCAAGTACATATGAATCTTGTTCTTCAAGAAGTGAAGCTTATTGATTTCCATGGGCTTTGAGGGGAGGGTGAAGGAGGAATACAAAAGAAGGAACATGGGGCATTTGGGGGGCATTGGAATTCTTCTACATGATCTTGCAATAATGGATACAGGCCATGTTAAATTTCATCAAAATTTATAAAAAGTGTATGGTCCAAACTGTAAACCACAATGTAAATCATTGACCATGATTAGTAACAATGCTTCAATATTTGTATATCACTGTAACAAATGTACCATCCACATATAAAATATTATTAATAGGGGAAAAGGGAAAAGGGGGAAGATGCTGGATATAAGGGAGTCCTCTATATTCTGAATGTGACTTTTCTGTAACCTAAAGCTTCTTTGAAGATAAAATGAAAAAATAAGACAATGGGGGACTAAATGGAAGAAAATGTCAGTGTACATGCAGGACAATAGATATTACAGTGATGAGAAACATAATGTCAAATTCTAAAAACTTTTTAATGATTTTTTATATTTCAATTTTTTAAAACTTTTCATATTTTATTTGTTATTTTAAAAAGTATCATTTTTTCATTTTCTTATTAGTTTTATTTAGTTATTTTGTTGGCTTCATTTCTGAAGAAGTTTTGGATCACTGAAGGTTACAACTGTGGCAGGGGAGGATCATTGGTGTGGGGTTTCAGTGATGGGGGATGCACGGGGGGCGGTTCACCTGTGGCATGCCTCTAAGGCATATGAATGAGTTGAAATGTCCAAGGGGCATTGTCACGGTGGGTGGAGATCCACACAATAACCAAAGGAATATTGGATTCCCATCAGGGGTGTTCTGACACATTCTCTAATGGGGCCACAAGAATCTGAGTACAGGGGCAGTGATTAATGAAGGAAGATGGACCATTGGTGGGCCCTTGATATTGATGATTGTTCTTATGAGACTTTTCTTTTGAAATTAAAACTTAGCCTAGTATTATAGGTTGCCTAAGAGTTATCTCCCGAGAGCCTCCTTTTTGCTCAAATGTGGCCTCTCCTAAGGCAAACTCAGCATATAAACGTATTACCTTCCCCCTGACTTCTGAGGTGAGCCTCCCTGGCACCAAGGAATTACTACCAAGCTCCAACTAGCAATGCAACTGGAATAAGACCTTGACCAAAAAGGTGAAAGGGTAAAGAAAAATGAGGTTTTATGGCTAAGAGACATCAAAGTGAGTCGAGAGGTCATTCCAGAGGTTATGCTTATGCATGTCTCAGCAGGGTCTCATTGGCTGCCACAATAAATATTGCCTCAAATAGCTGGGTTCCTGAAGACTCTGGAGACATCCAGATACTATAGGAAGGACAGATAGCTCAGGAACTTGGTCCCTTTCCAGTGGGCTCTACTTTGGAAGTTATGTCACCCGGGGTGACAGAGTTGGACTCAGTTGTGGTTTCACTAAACATGACTTTTCCACTTCTTCTATTTGAAATTATAGTTAGTGCTACAGTTGATAGATTTATGTCCAAGAGACTTAAATCTTTGGGCTTTCCATGTGCCAGTTGTGCCCTGAATCTCAGCAGAGTTGTAATACCTACTCTGCAGTTCATTGGACTCACCCAGGACAACTAACAAGGAGATGATGATGAACAATGTCCATCCCAAGACACAGAAAAAGTCTACAACTACAAGCAAGATAGTCTCATCCATTTGGCCATGGGATCTAAGCCCACTCTCAGTTAGAGGTGGAGTGGGCATCTCCATCCCAACATCCTCAGGATTGGGGAATGAATGGTGGACTAGAGTAGACTTACTGTTATTATACTATAGACTTATTGTGATTATAGCAATGGAAGAACTTTTATTATTGATGTGGAAGCAGTGTCCACTGGAGGCTCTGAAGGGAGACAGAGGGAAAAATAGGTGTAATATGGGGCATTTTTGGAGCATTGGAATTGTCCTGAATGACGTTGCAAAGACAGATACAGGCCATTATATATCTTGTCAGAACTTACAAAATTGTGCAGGAGAGAGTTTAAAATATAACATAAACTATAATCCACACTCAGTGGCAATGCTCCAATATGTGTTCATCAATTGTAACAAATGTCCCATACTAATGAAGGATGATGTTAATGTTGGAAAGTGTGAGAAGGGTAGGGAATGGGGAATATGGTAATCCCCTACATTTTTTATGTAACATTCATGTAATCTAAGTATCTTTTTAAGTAAATAAATAAAGTGTATTTGAAAAAGAAGAAGGGAGGAACATGCTTTTGGAAATTGGGAGCAGATGGATCCTTATTATGTAAGGGCAGACATCTTAGTGACAATGTTGTTTGCAGTAACATGGAAATCAGAATATGTACTGAATAAACTTGGTTATTTAGCTATAAAGAACTCATTAAATGAACAGATATACCATGGTCATGTTTTAGAAGCCTCAAATTTGTAAATTGTATATTCCAACCCTATTGATTTATAGGTTCATGTAATTTCCATAAAAATTCCAGAAGACAATCTGTCTAGATGATCAGTTTCTGCTCATAATTAAGTGATAGATGTTGTAGAGGGAGTTTCACAAGCAATTGGAGATCACAGGTATCTGATTAGAATAGTGTCTATGACATCATATATGTGATTATATATATTTAAAATATAAGAAATTATTATATTTAGAAGACCAGAGTTCATTAAAATATGCTAAACATTCACCCAGACATTTCATTAGAAAATATAAATAAATAAGTAAAAAAAGCTTAGCATCATTAGCACAGGGAAATTAAAGCCACAATGAGAAACCTCCACAAATTATTTAGAATGGTAATAATTCAAAGGACTGACATTACTAAGTTTAGGACAGGTTTTAGAGCAGCTGAAATTCTCATACACTATTGATACCAATATAATGTGGAAAAACCAATCAGGCAGTTCTCTGGTTTCCTAAAAACTTCTTAGGAACCCAGAAATTCCATTCTTAGATATTTATTCAAAATAAATGAAAACATATATTCTCACCTAGAGTTTTAAATTACTGATACCAGCTTTATTCATAATAGTAAAACACTGGATGTTAGCAAATGTTCCTCATCATGTGAGAGAATGAAAAAAACATGGATGAATCTAAAAAACAATATGGTAATCAAAGAGGCTAAACTTCTATGTACATGTTGTATGATTCCATATTTATGAAATTCTAGAAAATGTAAATTTTTTTATGAGAGAATTGTGAGTAAACAAAACAATCATGCATTACATACAGGATTCCCAATACATCACCCACCACCAACACCTTACATTGTTGTGACATATTTATTACAAACGATGAAAGAACACTGTCATAATATTACTGCTATCTATATTCCATAGCTTATATTTATTGTATTTTCCCACAAACCATACTATTATTAACACCATGTGCTAGTATTGTATATTTGTTATAGTTTGTGAGAGAATATTCTCATATTTGTACTCTTAAACACAGTCCATCATTCAACACGGGATTCACTGTGTTAAACAGTCCCCTGCTTTATATAGTCCATCTAAAATGTAGACTCAGTGGCTCACAGTTTCATCACGGAGCTATGCCGTCATCAGCTCAGTCCAATTCAGAATATTTTCATTATTCCAAAAGGAAAAATCCCATTCCCCATTATACCTCCCCTCATTATTGACCATTAGCATTAATAAAGTAACTTCTTTGCCATTGCTGTAAAAATATTGCAGTATTACTGATAACTATAGTTTATATGTTACATAGGTTGTACTTTTCCCATGTATCTCCATATTATATTTTAAAATAAAATTTTATTGAAGTATGTCATTCATACATGAACATACGTAAACAAGTGTACAGTAAAAGTTGTGAACTTACAAAACAAATGCATATCCTCATACAGGGTTCCCATACATTTCTCTACCACCAATACCTTGCATTGTTGTGAAAGATTTGTTACAAACTATGAAAGAGCATTGTCAAAGTATTACTTCTAACTATTGCTCATATCTTATATTTGGAGTATTTCTCCTAAGACACAAGATGATTAACACCTTGTATTAGTATTATACATTTGTTATAGTTCATGAGAAAATGTTCTCATATCTGTCCTGTTAACAACAGTCCACCTTCCATCCCTGGATTCCCTGTGTTATACAGCCCCATATTTTGTACAATCCATTTAATGTGTACACTCAGTGGCTCTCATTTTTATCAGAGTTGTGCTGTCATCACCTCAGTCATTTTAGAATATTTTCATTACTGATAAAGGAAAAATCCCATACCTCCTTATACTTCCTATTCTTGTGTCTTAGAATTGATATATCTTCTTTGCCATTGCTGCAAAATATTAAAAAATTACAGTTAATGATCACCCATATGTTACATTAGTTGTAATTTCCAATGTATATCCATATTCTTAACAACTTGTAAAAGAGAACATTCTGGTATTGGTACTCTTAACTACAATCATCATCCACCACCAAAATCGTCATGTTATACAATCCCTAGATTATCCTCTAGCTTTCTTTCAGTAGACATTAATCTCCCTAGACTACCCCTTTCAGTCACAATCACATTTATAAGTCATCAGTATTGATTATACTCACCATCAACTCTAACCTTTCCCCCATATTTACAATCCCCTTTATTAAACATTCTACATACATTCAGCATCAACTTACCCTTCTCAACTCACATTCTATCTCTTAGTAACCTGTAGTCTAGAGTTTACATCCATGAGTTCACTTATGCTATTTAGGTCATATTAGGGAGATCATACAATATTTGTCCTTTTGTGTCTGGCTTATTTCATTCAACATAATGTCCTCAGGGTTCACCCATGTTTCATATGTGTCCCAAGTACATTTCTTCTTACAACTTGGTAGTATTCCATTCTATGTACATACTACATTTGTTTATCCATTCATTGGTTGATGGACACTTGGGTTGTTTCCATCTCTCAGCAATAGTGAATAGTGCCTCTATGAATATCATTGTGCAAAATGACTGTATATGTCCTTGCTAGAAGAGGTCAATTTAATTTTAGTTGACAAAATCAGTTCAGTTTTTACCTAGACTTCTTATTGACTGGGCCCAGTGTCACTAGGTATACAAAAATCAATTAAATTTCTACACACTGACAAAACACATGTAAAACGATATTTAAAAATGATACAATTTAATAGAATAAGAAATATTAAATACCTAATAATAGTCCACAAAATGTGTGCCAGAAATCTATGATAAAATGTATAAAATAGTTTTGAGATGAATTAAAAATATCTAATTGGAGAGATATTACTTATGAATTGAAAGACTCAGTATTGTAAAGGTCTTAACTCTTTTCACCTTGATCTCAAGATTTAATTCCATTATTATTCTAGATTTTTTTTTTGACATGATGATTCTACAATTTATGTGACAATGCAAATGTCCAAGATGGCCAAAATAATCTTTAAAAGAATAAACTTGGGAAGACCAGTTATGCTACCAAATATAAAATCAATTATAATGAGATAATAATTAACACATCAGGTTATTGGGACAAAAATAAGACAAAATGGTCAATGGAGCAAAATGATCATTTCGGAAACAGACACACACACACATACACACATATATGCATACTTGCCTTATTTATGATAAGGAAAACAATTTAATGTAGTGGAAAATGAATTGGTGGTGGGCAAATTGATTTCCATATGGAAAAATGACATCTCTACACTTATTATGCATCATGCAAAGAAATCGGGTACATATTGGTAAAGTAATAAATTTTTCAGAAGTTAATGCTTAAGAATATCTTCATTAGCTTAGAATAGAGAAGGCTGTATTAGAAAATATGACAAACAATAAATGAAAAATGAAAAACTGGACAATATTCAAACTTCCTGTTCATCCAAAGACATTATTATGAGAGTGAAAAGCAATCAGAGTGGGAGAAGAAGAGGTGCTCAACTTCATTAGTTGTTGGGGAAATGCAAGACAACAACACAATGCAATCACAAGTCACCCACCAGAATTCTAAAAAGAAAAAGGTACAAAATACAATTATAGTCACAATTGAAATAGCTGGAACTCTCATACACTATTGGAGGGAGTATGTATATTTTACAACCAACTTGGAAAAGTGCTTGCATGTCTGTTAGATTGGAAGATATAATTACTCTATGAAGCAGCAAAGCTATTCAGAAGAAACAAGTATCCATGTTTACCGAGAGATATGAAAGAATAATATAGCCACACTGTTCAAAAAGGGAAAAAACCAGAAACTGCTCAAATATCCTTCAACTTAGAATGGATCAATAAATCATATCAATAAATCATACAATGGGAAATTATTCAGCATTGAAAATGAACAATGAACAAATACTGCAACATGGATTAAGTCTCTAAGTAATCCTGATTGAACTATGTCAGGCACAATGAGCTATATACTGTAGAAACAACAGAAGTAGGCAGAATTATCTATTATGTTAGAAGTTAGGGTAGAGATTAACTTTGGGACCAGAATAGTTGGGTACTAGTTCAGGTTGTTGATTTTTTATTGTGTTGCCTTTGAGAAAATTAATTATGCTGTACACCTAAGAGCCATATGCTTTTTTGTATGTAAGTTATATTTTAATTAATAGATATCAAAATGTTAAAAATCCTTCTAAAATAAGTAAGGGTCAATTGAGGGAAAAACTTATACACTATTCTTATACACCATTAAGGTGTTATCAATAAATTTTTCAATTAACATCACTATGTATACACAACACCATAAGAAAATATACAAATATATGGGTGAGTAAATGAATTTCTAAGGCAACTTGCAGAATCTCATATCATCAGCAATCAGGAAATTCTACTTCATGTCAATACACCAGATATCAAGTTGCATGTAGTTATAACCTAATTCTTTTTTTGTTTGTTTGTTTATTTTTTTTTTTATTTTTAAAGAAGATTCAGATTGCATAAATGTTTCACCAAATATGAGGGATTCCAATATATCCCACCCATTCCCCTCCCACACTTTCACCCATTAACAACATCATTTATTAGTGTGTTACATTTGTTATGATTGATGAACAAATATTTAAGCATTGGTACATATCAAGGCCTACAGTTTACATTATGGTTACACTTTAAAAAAAATTTTTTATTGTGGGTAAAAATCAAAATTTTCACAATACATACCAACATTTGCAAAATGATATATAAATATATATGCATATATGTGCATTTGCTTAATAACCTAATTCTTAATCATCTTTGTCCATAGTGGGCTACCTGAAACATTACAAATATTTACCCAAGGTTCTTCTCAGAGCTGCAATCACCAACTTCTCTTTTCGGCCTATAAATTTGGGGATTCACTAGCGGAGTGACCATATTCTATTTTTCAAAGAAGATCAACTTCAGAGATGACATGAGATAAAATAATAAAGCTGAGCCATAGAAGAAGCTCACTGCAGAGAGGTGGGAAGAGCAGGTGGAGAAGCCTTGCTTCTGCCTGTGATGGAGGAGTTTAGGATGTGCGGACAATGCGAATGTCCAGAAAACAATCAGGGAGAATGTAATAAAGTATTCTTGAGTGTTGGGTAGACCAAGACCGTGAGGTTGGTGGTGACATCACAGCAGGACAAACGGAAGAGAATGGGTGCCTGATGTCTACAATGGAAGATAATTTTGGCCTCACATAAGTCCAAATTCACTGTCAGAGGGAAGCTAATGAGTATGTTCTGAACCCTTAGGCTCCATGAGCACTATGCAAATTGCATGATCCCTATGCAAGCTGCATATAGAGTTTATTATTCATTACTTTGTCATAGAGCACTTAAAGGTCAGTTAATAGCATTGCAGTTATGGGTCATTGCTGAGAGCAGCCAACCTCTGTTCCTCCAATATTAAACACAAAGAAGGCTTGACCTAGGGAATCTTCCATGGAGATTGTTTCCCTCTGACCCAGGAATTTACCCAGCAGCTTGAAAACAATGCAGAAGAAAAGCAGAGATCAAATTTATCATAAAGAAATGGCAAAGCGAGATTCAAAGAGTTTAGTTTCAAAACGTTTCACATCCCAATGAGATGAGACTGCTAAATAAGCCAGTTGCATTAAAAACTTTAGGTTTAGGAAAAAAACTTTAAAAGACTGGTAATGTCATATACCTAAAGTAAATAAAGTTTATCCTTTTTCCATGAAAATAACATGTTTTGTTATTTTCATGTTCAATCAGTTAGTATGTATTTTTCCTGTGAAATTTTATTTAATATTTGTTTCAAAATATGTATACAAATAAGTATTACACATTCTTTTATGCTGTGATTAAATATAGTATATTGAAAAATAAGGTGATACAACTTTAAAATGTTTTGGTGTAACCATTGTGTTTTATACTCTGCTTTCAATATGGCAAAACCTGTCTAAAGCAATAGACACCCAGTTACCACTTGCTGTCAATTTGAATAAGAAAATTACATGTTAAAATAGCAAATATAATTATAAATTAGGCAAGAGAGTGAATGTAATTAATGTCACTGATTTTTACACTTAAAATGGTTAAAAGGAGATATTGTGTGTAATACGGTACCACAATAAAAATCTTTCAAAATTAACAGGAAGCCTCCCCAAAAAAACCAAAAAACCTTGATTTCAGAATTTTAGCCTGCAGACTGTGAGAGAAAATTTTCCATTGTTTATTAAAACAAAAAACAAAAAAACAATGAAGAAAAATAGTGGTAGGAGAGGCAAATAATAGGAAGAAGACCACCAATCATCACTTAGTGTGGACTCCATCTTGTAACCCATAATTTAGGAAACCTGCCACATATCTCTTTCATCTAATTCCCAGACTTGTGCTTATAGTGGAATTCTGGGGATAATTCAGGCACATGTGAATTTTAGGCAGGTAGATGTTCTGCATTGCTCTGCTGGTCTGAACTTCAAATTCCTGTTTTTCCCTTCTTTGACTCTTGTTTTTTTCCCACTGAAACCTGCCCTTTCTATATTGTCCTCATGTATCCCAGTGCCTTTCTGCTAAATTGTTTACCCTATGAAATTATAGCTTCATTTTTCATTTAATTTACTTTCTAGGAGATTTTAGAAATTCATTTTTTATGGACCTCTTTCTCGGTGTTGTCCTATCTCCCCTGGGTGCTTTCAACTATTCTACATCCAGGACTCTGGACATTGAAATATCTAATTCACCAATTGTTGCACACCCTCCCTCCCATTTCTTGCACCTACCTCATACTAAAGATCAACAGACTTCCTTTATGTTTTCTTCTCTGATCAGGTAGGTACTTGACCATGTGGTTCACTGAAATTCATTGTAAAAAGAAACAAGATAGGATGAAGACTTCTGGGAAGATGGTGTGAAAGTAGGTAGGCAGAGCTCAATTCTCTCACATACACACACGCACACAATCAGAGAAAGGGTAAAAATCTACCCAAGGGAGCTGATTTGGGTATCTATAGAATAGGAAAGACCTGCACATCATCCAGGAGGGCTGCAGATAAAGCTTTCAATAAAATACAGCACACTTCAAAAGATAGGAATAGAAGGAAGCTCCCTCAACATGATAAATGGTATATATGAAAAACCCACAGCTAACATCATATTCAATGGTGAAATCCTAAAAGCTTTCTCTTTAAGATCTGGAAAAAGACAAGGATGCCCACTGTCACTGCTCTTATTGAACATTGTGTTAGAAGGACTTGCTAAAGCACTTAGGCAAGAAAAAGATATAAAAGGCATACAAGTTGGAAAGGAAGAAGTCAAAATTTCACTATTTGCAGATGACATGATCCTATACATAGAAAGCCCTGAGAAATCTACAACAAGGTTTCTAGAGCTGATAAATGCATTCAGTAAAGTGGCAGTATATAAGATCAATATACAAAAATCAGTAGCATTTCTGTACACCAATAATGAGCAATCTGAGGAGAAAATAAGAAAAAAATTTACAATAACAGCTAAAAGAATCAAATACCTAGGAATAAATTTAACTAAAGATGTAAACTACTTGTATGTAGAAAACTACACAACACTGTTAAAGGAAGTTAAAGAAGACCTAAATAAATGGAAGAATATTCTCTCTGTTCATGGACTGGAAGACTAAACATGATGACAAACTGATTTACCAATAAAAATTACAGCAGCATTTTTTACTGAATTGGAAAAGCTGACTATGAAATTTATTTGGAAGGGCAAAGGGCCCTGAATAGACAAAGACATATTGAAAAGGAAAAATGAAATTGGAGGAATCACACTACCTGACTTTAAAACATATTACAAAGCTCTAGTGGTCAAAACTGCATGATACTGGCACAAGTATAGACATAATGACCAATGGAACAGAATGGAGTGTTCTGATATAGATCCTTGCACATACAGTAAAATGATATTCAACAAAGCCACCATGTCCACTTAACTGTGGGAGAATAGCCTCTTTAAAAAATGGTGCTTGTAAAACTAAATATCCATATCTCAAAGAATGAGAGAGAATCACCTTCTCATGCCCTATATAAAAATTAACTCAAGGAGAAGCTGTGGCTCAAATGGTTGAGCTCCTGCCTCCCACATGGGAGGTCCCAGGTTCAGTTCCAGGTGCCTCCTAAAAAACAACAAAAAAATGAACCATAAGCAGACAAGCAGCAAGATGGCAGCAGAGTAAGGAGCTCCTAAAATCAACTCCTGCTACAGGGCATTTAGTAATCACCCAGAGCTATCTAAAGCACTTGTTTGGGGGCTCTAGGAGAACAGAAGTGCATCCTGCAACATCCTTGAAAGAATGGAAGGAAGAGACAGGCCATCTGGAGAGAAGATTCATAGAGCACTCCAGGTCACAGAGGCCGGTGTCCATCCTCCCCTGGAGGTACAAGCAACCTCGGGAGCTATTCCACGGCTGGAATTGGAAGTTCCACTTCCCAAAATATGGGAGGAAGAGATGGTTGGGCACCAACTTCAGCTACTGATTAATAAATTCGGCTGGCTAAAGTGTAATCCTAAGAACAGCTAAAGTTTGAACATGGCCAACTCAGAAAGAGGCTGGTAGCTGCCATCTTAACCCCGCAACTGACATGAGGGGAAGAAGGGTGACTGAAAATCACAGTGCTGGTAGGGACTGGCTCTTTCCATCTAGATCAGATTGCAGCTCTAGCCTAAGCCCCCTAACTTAGGCAGAGAGGAAGCTGTGGAGAGCTGTGCCAGCATCTCGGGAAACTAAGGCCATGTCGCTGAGGCCGGTGATCATCCTACTTTGGCAGTGCAAGCCACCCCAGGAGCTATTATGTGGCAGGAATTGGAAATTCCATTTCCCCAAACCAGGGGTGGAACAGACGGTTTGCCACCGATTTCAGCTAATGGTTAATAAATTCGGCTGGCTAAAGTATACCCTAACAACAGCTAAAGTATGAACCTATCCAAGTCATAAAGAGGCCGGTAGCCACCATTTTGACTCCACCCCCAGCATGTGGGGAAGCTGAACTGACTGAAAATCACAGTGATGATAGAGACCAATTTCTTTCACCCGGATTGGCCTGCGGCCCCAGCCTAGGTTTCAGCCCTTCTCTAGCAGTGAGGAAGATGGCAGGCCCTGCTCCAGCCTATCCAGGTAACTGCAGGTACATTTGGCTGGCATAGACTGAATAACTGGAAGTCTACCGAGTCAACTGCAGTCATTTTGGACCTGTACAACAAAGAGTGCTGCCTACACCTGCAGCTCCATCCCCGTCCCAGGCAGGAGAGAAAGAGGCATGAAGCTTCATCAGTCTCTCTGGGCAACTACAGTCTAGGCCTGCACGAGTTGGATTATTCTACACAGCTGTGGCTCTGTCCCTACCCCTGGCAAAGGAGAAACTTTGGAGAAGCTTCATTGGTCCTTGGGGCAATGAAAGCAGCTTGAGCCTCCACAGCTTAAAGTACCAACTACATCCTCGGCTCCTACCACACAACCAGCAAGGGAGAAAGGGCAAGAAGCCCTAAACTAAAGAGAAAAACTACACCCAGAATAAATACTCTAGCAAGCCAGATGCCAAGACACCAACAAAAAAATACAATCCACACCAAGAAATAGGAAAATATGGCCCAAAGGAACAAGATAATCCTCCAGATGACATAAAGGAGTTGAGTCAACTAATAATAGACATTCAAACAAATCTCCTTAAGAAATTCAGGGAGATTAAGACAACATTGGATGAGCACAAAGAAGAATTTGAAAGTATACATAGAAAAATAACAGATCTTATGGGAATGAAAGGTGCAATAAATGAAACTAAAAATACACGGGAATCATATAATAGCAGATTTGAAGAGGCAGAAGAAAGGATTTGTGAGCTTGAAGAAATGGTGGCCTCTGAACGTGAACATACAAAAGAACAGATCAAGAAAATATTGGAAAAACTTGAACAAGGGCTCCGGGAACTAAACGACAAAAGAGACATACAAACACATGTGTCATGGGTGTCCCAGAAGGAGAAAAGAAAGGAAAAGGGGCAGAAGGAAAGGTTGAAGAAATAATGGTAGAAAATTTCCCAACCCTATTGAAGGACATAGATATCCATGTCCAAGAAGCATGACGTAATTCCATCCAAAAAAAAACTCAAATAGACTAACTCTGAGACACATACTAATCTGAATGTTAAATGCCAGAGACAAAGAGAGTCTTCTGAGAGCAGCAAGAGAAAAGCAATGCATAACATATAAGGGATACCTAATAAGAGTACATGCTGATTTTTCACCAGAAACCATGGAGGCAAGAATACAGTGGTATGATATATTTATGATACTGCAAGAGAAAAACTTTCAGGCAAGAATCTTATATTTGGCAAGATTGTCTTTCAAAAATGAGGGCAAGTTTAGAATATTCACAGATAAACAAACTGAGAGAGTTTGTAACCAAGAAACCTGCTTTGCAGGAAATACTAAAGGGTGTTCTACAGTCTGAAAAGAAAAGACAGGAGGGAAAGGCCTGGAAGAGAGTTTAGAAATGAAGATTATATCAATAAAAGTAACTAAGTGTCAAAAGAGTGGTGAAAATAAAATATGACAGATAAAACCCAAATATTCAGGAATAAACTTAACCAACTATGTAAAGCACTTGTATTCAGAAAACTACAACTCATTGTTAAAAGAAATTTAAAAAAGACCTAAATAATTGGAAGAACATTTCATGCTCCTGGATTGGAAGACTAAATATAATTAATATGTCAATTCTACTCAAATTGATATACAGATTTAATGCAATCCCAATAAAAATTCCACCAGCATTTCCATAAAAATGGAAAACATGATTATCAAATTTATTTGGAAGGGCAAGGGGTCGTGAATAGCCAGAAACATATTAAAAAGGAAAAGCAAAGCTGGAGAACTCTTATTTCTGGACTTTAATTCGTATTACCTAGCTACAGTGGTAAAAACAGCATGGTACTGGCATAAAGACAGACACATAGACCAATGGAACTGAAATGATGGTTCAGAAACAGACCCTTACATCTATAGTCAAGTGATTTTTGTCAAACCCACCCAGCTCGGGCAGAACAGTCTATTCAACAAATGGTGCTGAGAAAACTGGATATCCATAAAAAAAGAAGGAAAGAGGACCCCTATCTCACACCTTATACAAAAATTAACTCAAAATGAGTCAAAAACCTAAATATAAAAGCAAGAACCAGATAGCTTCTAGAAGAAAACGGAGGTAAATATCTTGAAGACCTGGCGGTAAGTGGTGGATTCTTAAAGGAGATAAAAGGAGGACTGAGATGGACTATTCATATTTAATGTATGTAGAAATTTTAATTAGCTTTACTGTAAAAGTGTGGAAATGTACATAGTTGATGGTAACACATAGTGAGTAACAGCTGGTTTATAAATGGGGATGTGCCTGAAAATGGTAGTCTAGGGATTTAATGCCAATTGACAGAAAGCTAGAGAATAATCTAGGCACTGAATAGCACAGTAACCACAGAGGTGGATGAGAATTTTGGTTGAGGGTACAGATGCAAGAGTGTCCTTTGTGAGCTACAGCAGATATACATCACTATTACAGGGTGGTAGGCATGGGAAAAATACAGCCAGATTGACCTATGGACTGTGGTTAACAGCAATATTGTAATATTCTTGCATCTATGCCAAAGATGTACTGTGTTGATAATGGCGGAGTATGGAGAATGTGTGCCAAATGTATGCTATGGACCTGGTAATAATCAGATGATATTATCTCATAAGCTGTAACAAATGTTCCACCACAGTGTGGTGTGTTGATAGAGAGGTGTTTGGAAATTCTGCACATGTGCATGATTGTTTTGTCAGTTCACAACTTCTGTCTTAAAAATATATTTAAAAGATAATAATAGGGAGGATTGGGGGAAAATAAACCAAATGTAAGATAAGGAGTATAATTAGTAGTAAGATTTTGACAATATTCTTTCATAATTTGTAACAAATATTTCATGACAATGCAAGGTGTTGGTGGAGGGTTGATGTATGAGACCCCTGTATGATGTTATAAATGTTTGCTTTGTAAGTTCACAACTTTTACTATATACTTATTGTTTATGTATGTTCATGTAGAAATGATATAAAAATAATAATAATAAAAGGGTGGGTTGGGGGAAAATACTTTGGTTAGTAGTAATATTTTGAGGATGCTCTTTAATAGTTATTTAAAAATGTTAGACAAAGATCCAAGTTATTGGTGGTAGGGTGAGGTATGAGAGCCCTGTATGATGTTATATATGTTTGTTTTGTAAGTTCACAACTATTGTTATACAGTTATTGTTTATGTATGTTCATGTATGAGTGATGTACTTCAATAAATTTTTAAAAAATTAAAATAAAAAAAAAAATGAACCAAAAGCAAAACAAATGAACAAACCAACTCAGGGAAGCCAATAGCTCAGTGGCTGAGCATCAGTCCTGGGTTCAAGCCCTGGCCACCAGAACCTCAAAAAAAATTAACTCAAGATGGATCAAAGATCTAAATATAAAAGCCAAGAAGATAAAGTTCCTGGAAGATAATGTAAGGAAGCAGCTACAACATCTTGTAGTAGGAAATGGTTTCATAAACTTTACACCCAAAGTATGAGCAATGAAAGAAAAAATAGATAAATGGGACATCGTCAAAATTAAAAACTTTTACACCTCAAAAGAGTTTGTCAAGAAAGTGAAAAGACGGGCTATTCTATGGAAGAAAATATTTGGTAATCATATATCTGATAGGGGCTTAATATCCATTATATATAAAGAAATCCTACATCTTGAAAATAAAAAGACAAACAACCCATTTAAAAAATGGGCAAATGATTTGAATAGATACTTCTCCAAAGAAGAAAAGCAAATGGTTAAAAAGCACATGAAAAGATGTTCAGCATCACTAGCTGGTAGGGAAATACAAATCAAAATTACAATGAGGTATCATCTTACACCCATTAGACTGGTGGTTATTAAAAACAAAGGATTACAAGTGTTGGAGAGGATGTGGAGGAAAGGGAACAGTTATCCCCTGCTGGTGGGAATGTAGAATGGTGCAGCTATTGTGGAGGACAGTTTGGTGGTTCCTCAGGAACCTAACTATAGAATGGCCCTATGATCCAGCAATCCCACTGCTGGGTATATATCCATAAGAATTGAAAGCAAGGACACAGCAGATACATGCACACCAATGTTCATAGCAGCCTTATTCACTATTGCCAAAAGTTGGAAGCAACCCAAGTGTCCATCAACAGAAGAATGGATAAGCAAAATATGTTATATACATACAATGGAATACTGCTTAGCTGTAAGAAGGAATGCAATATAACACGGACGAACCTTGAAGACCTTATGTTAAGTGAAGTAAATCAGGCACTGAAGGGCAAATACTACATGACCTCACTGATATGAATTAAACAAATTGAGCAGACTCACAGAGCTAGAGTCTGGAACATAGGTTTACACGAAACAAAAGGGAGTAGAGAGTGGTGAGCTGATGCCCATATGGGCAAAGATCTATGATAAAGTGGAAAGATATTGTGCAATGGATGGGCATGACAGTGGTGCAGTGATGTGACTGGGTTCTGCAGTGCTGGTCTCTGAGGGGAATTAGGTTGGGGGAACAGGGTTGGACTATCCATGGAACTGGGGTGAAGATTGGGGGAGGGAGCAGATGAACTCTGGGGTTTTGCATGTCTGTGGTTAAACTTATAAAGTTTGGAATATTCTTTTGGGAAATATGGCAGGGGAGGGTTACTCATATAGGATGTCAGATGTGAGGGGGTATACAGTACAGGGCAGACCTGCGGCATGCTTATAAGGAATATGTAAGTGTTCACTTTGTCGTAGTGTGTTATATCAGAGGGTGGAGACACCACTATAAACAAGAAAATACTAAACTGCCATTCTGGGGAGTTCTGATATGTTCTCAATTAGAGGGACAAGAATTCCTCGAGAACATAGGCAGTGCCTAATAAAAGAAAACAGACCAATATGCCAAGCCCTCAATATTATTGCAAGTAAATATGAATCTCATTCTCCAAATATTGAAACTTAGTGGTTACCATAGCTTCCGAGGGGAGGAGAAGAGAAGAATAGAATAGATGGAACATAGGGCATTTTTAGGGCATTAGAATTGCTCTGCATGATTTTGCCTTAATGGATGCAGGCATTTTAAATGTTCTCAAAACCTATAAAAGTGTGCAGTCTAAAATGTAAACCATAGTGTAAACAATTGACTATGATTAGTAGCAATGCTTCAATATTTGTACATCTATTATAACAAGTGTACCATCCTATGTAAAATCTTATTAATAGGGGAGAGTGGAAAAGGAAGAGGGCATTGGGTGTATGGGAATGGGAATGCCCTGTATTCTTTATGTGACTTTTCTGTAACCTAAAGCTTCTTTGAATATAATATGAAGAAAACAAGACACTGGGGGAATATATTGAAGAAAATGTCCCTGTAAATACAAGACAACAGGTCTAACAGTGTTGAAAGACATAATGTCTAAAAACTTTTTTATTATTTCAATATTTTATAAATTTTTTTTGTATTTTATTCATTATTTTTAAAACTATTATTATTATTTCATTTTCTTATTAATTTTATTTGACTATTTTGTTGGCTTCATTTTTGGAGAGGTTTTGGATCACAGAAGGGTCACAACTGTGGCAGGGGAGGATAATTGGTTCAGGATGTCAGTGATGGGAGATGCATGGGGAGGGGTTCACCTGGGGCATGCCTCTAAAGCATATGAAAATGTTCAGGTGTTCACGGGGCATTGTCTCTGTGTGTGAAGATCCACACAATAACTGAAAAAATGTTGAATTCCCATCCTGGGGAGTTCTGCTACATTCTCTAATAGGACAGCAAGAATCCCTTGAGTACAAGGGAATTGCCTAGTGAAGGAAGACAGACCATTACACCAGCCTCTTCATATTGATGGACATTGTCTTGTCAAATTGAAACTTAACATAGTATATTATATTGCCTAAGAGTTACCTCCTGAAAGCCTTCTTGTTAATCAAATGTGGCCTATCTCTAAGCCAGACTCAGCTTATAAATGCACTACCTTCCCACAGGCATGGGACATGACGTACAGGGATGGCCTCCCTGGCACCTAGTGATTATTACCAAGTGCTAAGTAGCAATGCCTTTGGAAAAAGAGCTTGACCAGAGGGAGAAATATTAAATACAAATGAGTTTTTAAGGCTAAGAGATTTCAAAGTGAGTCAGGAGGTCATTCCAGGGGTTACGCTTATACACATCTCAGCAAGGATCTCATTGACTGCCACAGTAAACAGTGCCTCAAATAGTGAGGGTCCTTGAGAGCTCTAGAGACATTCTGACAGTATAAGGAGGGCAGACAGGTAAGGAATGTGGCACAGGGACAGTGGTCCTTACTTTGGAATTCATGCTCCTCAGTGTAATAGAATTAGAATCATATATATTTCCCTAACATAGTTCTTATGCTCTTTTAATTTGAACCTGTAATTAGCACTATACTTGATAAATATATGTCCTAGAGACTTAAATCTTTGGTCCATCCATGTGCTAGAGGATCCCTGAATCTCAGCATAGTTGCAACACCTACTTTCCAGTTCATTGGATTCACCCAGGACAACTAACTAGGAGATGATGATGGACAACACCCATCCCAAGGAACAGAGAGTGTCTTCAAGAGCAAGCAAGATAGTTCCATCCATCTGCTCCAGGGGACCTAGGTCTCCTGTCAATTAGAAGCATGATGGGCATCACCATCCCAAAATCCTGAAGACTGGAGAATGAACAATGGACTAAATTAGACATTATTGTGCTATTATAGATTTACTATTATTTTAGCAATGGAAGAACTTTTATCATTGATATAAAAGCATTAGCCACCTGTGGTTCTAGGAGGAGGGAGAGAGTGTAATAGGAGTAATATGGGGGCATTTAGGACATTGCAATCATCCTGCATGACACAGCAATGATTGATACAGGTCATTATATATTTTGTCCTAACCTACAAAATTGTGCAGAACAGAGTGTAAACCATAATGTCAACTAAAGTCCATAGTTGGTAGCAATGTTTCAATATGTCTTTCATCAATTGTAACAAATGTACCACACTAATGAAATATGTTGTTAAAGCGGGAAAGTATGGGAGAGGGAGGGAGTGTGGCGTATGGGAATCCCCTATATTTTTATGTAACATTTAGGTAATCTAAAACTCTTTTAAAAATAAAAAATTAATTAAAAAAAAAAAAAAGAAATAAGATGACTCTGGGGAAAAAAAAGATAGGATGAAGATCCCTCAAAGCAACCAAAAGGCTTTCCTTGGAAAATGATTGGATAAATATGGTTATTAGACCATTTGCCTATCATTAAGCCAAAACGAATCCATTCTAAAGCATCCTTAACCTCACCACCACATAACTCTGTTAATTTATAAGATGCCTTTTTGCATCCACTGTCAAGGAAAATCATGACATAATCTTATTGTCCATTTGTGAGAATATTGCTATAATAATCTCATTCCAAGTCATCCTCCTAAGCCAACTGCTGAATATATTGGAAATATTTTCTCAAAGTCCTTCTCACAGCTGCTTTCACTTGGTTGTTTTTCAAGCTATATATGAGTGGATTCACTAAGGGAGTAATGACACTGTACTGTACAGAGAAGATCAACTCCAATGGTGAGCCTGAGACTGGCAATAGATAGCGAAGAAAACCTGAACCATAAAATAGGAGCACTACAGTGAGGTGAGAGGAGCAGGTGGAGAAGGCTTTGCTTCTGCCTGAGGAAGAGCTAATGCTCAGAATGGTGGTGACAATGAGGGTGTAGGAATAAACAATAAGGGAAAAGGTTCCAATTCCATGCAGTAGACCAGAGCAGAGAAGGACTGTAAAACTAGTGGATATATCAGAACAGGACAGAGGGAATAGAGAGGGAAGATCACAGCTGTAGTGAGGGATAGATTTCTCACCACAGAAGTTGAAGTTCATGGTTGGAAAAATGTTGATGAATGCACCCAGAAAGCCTAGGCTCCAGGATCCCCACACCAGCATCTTACAGAGCTGGTTGCTCATAATCTGTCTATAGAGCAGAGGGTGGCAGATGGCAACATAGCGGTCATAGGCCATTGCTGAGAGCAGGCAGGCTTCTGTGCCCCCAGACTCATACACTAGGAAGACCTGAACCAGACAGCCTCCGAAAGAGATGGTTTTCCTCTGAGACAGGAGATTCTCCAGCAGCTTTGGCACCGTGGCAGAAGAGAAGCAAAAGTCCAGAAAGGAGAGTTGACTCAGGAAAAAGTACATGGGTGTGTGGAGCTGAGGATCTGACCTGACGACCAGCATCATCAACAAGTTCCCCATCAGGGTCAGGATGTAAATTCCCAGGAACAGCACAAACAGCAGAGCCTGGACATGGGAGTCAGCAGATAGTCCCAGGAGGATGAACTCGAGGATGATGCTGTAATTCCCCATGGCCATTTAGAGATGCTGCTGTCTAGAAATAAATAGAAACAGATTGTAACTCTGGTGACCACATTCATTACTTAGGAGGGGGTGTCTTCCTTCCTACTAACTTAGAGTTCCTGTATGCCCTCACTGATTCTTTTGAATCCTTTCATCCTGTTTTGATATTTTCTTTAAATTCTAAAGCTGGATGAATGTCAAAATGATATCACTTCATGGTCTACTTCAGAGATTGGTGAAGTAGTTACATATTGTGGTTTATTTGGAGGATTGAATAGAAGGAGTAAGGGAGTAATTTTCTGTGTCCATTTTGCTGTAGATAAAACTGAGTATCAGATGTTATATAATTTGTCCAAAATGACCATTTGAACAGTCAAGATTTGACTCCTTTATATAGGACCCAAGAAAAGTGGTCATTTTACCATTCAGTGTCTTCCAATCAAGGCTTGGTATTTCGTTCCTCTATAATCTGGCGTCTATTGACTTTTGTGATTGTTGAGCTATGACCCTATGGAGGGCCTCAGTCCTGGGGGCAGACTAGTGTACTTCCCTCCGATCACCACATGGGCGTATCTTTCTCTCCCTTTCCTTAAGCATGCATTGCACATGAAAAGCTGTGTCTTTCAATCTAACTCTTATTTATATTTTGCCTTTCACCAAAATTTCATTGTCTTTCTGAGAACTTCCTTTATCATATCCTTTCCTGAAATCACCAGTAAATGTAACAACTGGACAACTATTATCAATGAGTGCCTGATAACTGATTAGCCATCATAAACACTTTTGTTTTTGATCCCCAGAACCAATTTGGAGCAAATCACTGCACTGAGATTTTTCAAATAAGAAAACAAAAGTATTTGGGTATCTTATTAACTGTTTACTATCATTATTCCCACTCTCTTCTCTCTGATTTCAAGAATGTGTTCTTTGTATCCTGGTCTGATTGCTCCCTGTGAAAGATTTCTTAGGCATTTCTGCTTCTGCTCACAATAATAAACTCTTTTCCCTGTATGACTCCCCAGTCCCAGCAGATGAATCACTCCCTTACTCTGGTATTAAGTGTAGCATTTGTGGAGTATATTTCTTTTTACCCCCTTCCATGACATTATAGTTCCTTGATAGCAGTTATAGTGTTCTATATTATTTTGTATCCAGGACACTTGCCCCTGTGTAGGAAAATGTGTTTAGTAGAATTTCAGTGAGTATTTGCTAAAGAAAGGAACATAATTAAATGAATAGTACAGAATGCATAGCTCATATTGTGGGGAAATGCTCCTAGTCCACAAATTTAAGAAAGACTTAGCCCCAAGGAGAAGTGGAAAGTGAATGCAAAGCAATGTGTTTCTGTGTGTATGTGCGTCTGTGTGTAAGAGGGTGTGATTTTTAACCCTATGGAATGTCAAGGGGTACACTTTACTTGCATACTTACCATCATGCACCAGATCCCTGTACCTACACCCACTAGCCAACTTTTGACTGCACTAGAAAAGAGTTTATGGTAGCAATCTACAACCACCCAGCCATCAATCCATCATCATCCATTTATCCTTTAGTTTATTTGTCTATTCATGTATTCCCTTTGTAATATTTTCCTTTCCTTAATAATCCACTTTTCTGTTTATTCTTCTACCTACTCTCCACCAACCCATTCATTCAGATAACAAATATTCACAGATTTTCTGCTACATATCAGGTTTTATTAGGCATTGGGAGGAAGACAAACTAGTATAGACCAACGTCCAACTCTTATATAAAAGTTCTTTATTCCCCTTAGTTTTAATATCACTTATCCTTAGAATCCATGGCTAAATTCTCTCTTCAGACTTTTTGCTCTTGCCTAGCTTGAAATCTGATCTGGGCTGTACACTCAGATTGTTCTTTTTCATGAAACATCGTGCTTGGCTAGGTAACTTCAGTGACTACCCAGTCCCATTGACCTTTTAGTTTGCCATGTAATATGTATCTTTGTCATATATGGTGGTGTCTGTTGTTAAGGGTGCTCAAAGGACTCAGAAGTACATTGAATCCTGTACATTGATCCACCTACTCAAACTTGTCCTTTCTACTTATTATCTCACTATTAATATTGAATATTCACAAAATTCCCCAGCCTACTGGATCTTCTTAAATTCAGTATATATATGAGCTTTTCCTAGTAGGATAGTAGACATCATAATGACACATAAATTCTAATTCAGCATTGAAGGCATGCAACCTGCTCAAAAATTCTATTTAGAGTAACTCTTCTTATTTCTACATTCATCAAATCCTATTGGATGTAGATAATTTCCTTGGTGTCCAAACTAGCAATCAACAACAATAAGACAAAAAAATAAATTGAGACCATTGTCTCTAACAATAAGAATGTTTATACATTTGTAATTTCTGTCTGAATGAAATGAAAAATTCCTTTATTAATTTGCTTTTTGTTCATCTTATGCTCATTTTTCCATCAAGAGTGATCAGAGTGCCTTCAATTCTCACTGAAATTGAGTGACTCAGCCCACTTCCATATTGGTTGGAGAAGGAATAGTCTGCACCTTTACAATGAGAGGAAGGATCAATGTAGAAGTTAGGTTTGTGTGATCCTTCAAAGGGAAGCTGAGTTTACCAATTTGCATGTGATAGTAATATAAATAGTACAACTTTATGGATAAGTAGGTATTTAATTTGGGGTTTAATCTAAAAGCAATCCCATTCCATCTTTTATTCCATGTTCATGCATAGAATAACTCCTCAAAACCATTCATAATATGAATATATTTAGTCCTAATGAATAATGAGGAGGGGGATGCTGGTGAAAATGAAGAAGATAGCACTAAACACCATTCCAAGCACTTTACATGTATTAAGATACTTATTTCTCAACACCAATCCTATGAGATAGGGACCATTTATACCCTTATCCCTTCTTGTTTTAAACAGATAAGAAACTGAGATAGAAAGCTGGTAAGGAACTGCCCAAATCCACAGAGGTAGCATGCCATGGAGTTGGAATTTGAGCCCAACAATTTGGCATGTACCTTATCACATCCTTTCATGGAGACAGGTAGTACAGAAACATTCCTTGAACAAGTATTCTTGAACATTTTGTTTGTTTCAAATGAATTTAATTTTTAAATTTTAGTTAATTTCACAAATGCTGGGATTGATGAGTTATTTTGAAGGTGAAGAGAATGAGGCCCAGTGATTCCTTTAGTCACTGAAGCATGGAAAAATACTCTACTTGACCAAAAATTGGGTAATTTGGATACAAAGAGAGTATAAATACCATGGTTCTTGGAAGTCCTTAGACTAGGGAACATTGAAAATAAGTGTGCAAGGAATAATATCAATGATTTCAGTTTTTCTTTAATATTTCTTAGTTTTGATCCCTACTGTTATTTTCTTCAGCACCTACATTAGTTTGAACTGTCTTGAAGATGAAGGCAGTTAGAAATATCTGAAACTTAACTTTCTATGGCACATGTAATTGGGTGTTGAAAATGGCCAAAATACACTATCTACTCTGATGTACCCTCCCCACTCTTCTCATGACTTTTATGCTCCAGCTGCTGTATTCTGCCTTTATTATACTCCTAGAGCATGAAGCATTGCTGAGATTGACGTCAGAATGCACAATATCTCCACCTCATACCCTAACATTAGTCACTGATGCCGGAGAGTTTTCCCCAGGTAGCTACTCAGAGTAGGTGAACACCTCGACCACACTGCATGGAAATGTGAACATCGGCCTTGATTTGGGGGCTTATTCTCTAGCACACAGAAAGTCTATGGAAAGACTCAGGGTGGAAAGATTCATCTCAGAGAACCAGAGAGGTCATATGAGGAAAGAGAAAGAAGTAGTCAGGTGAGAGGGACGGAAACTCCAGTCAATCATAGACGACATTACTGAGTTGGGGGGTGGCGGTTATGGCTCAGAAAACTTCCTGGTGTTCTGGTCTTTTCCTGGGCCATGAGTCTCTATGTTTATAGGGACCAATTGTTTTATGGCACAGTTATAGGAACTTTAGTTGTTTCTTTCTCTCCTGAAAAACCACAATAAAAGCATCACAATGGCTTACCCCAAAATCTTCAGTGCTTACATCCTTTGAGCTCTGTTTTGGTCCTGTCTTTCTCTCCCACTCATCCTCAAAAAACAAAACAAAACCAAAAATGTAAGAAGGCATCTATCAGATAGCTATAGACTCGAACACAGGGGGATCACTTCATTTACTTAATACCCTTTTCCTAAAAACTGTGCTAGGCGAATCTGTAAAGTGAAAGATTCTCACATATTCCCCTTCAGAGTTGCAGATATATGATTAGGCAGTCAGTAATGGGATGGCTGAGCCTGATGGCCCAGGAGACAGTAGAGCCAATATCTTTTATTCTCTGGTGTCAAAGCCTGAAGCTCAAGTTTAGACCCATTAACAAAAAAGCAGAAATATGTAGAGGTCTCAGAGGATTCTATTTAGAATGGTCTTTTGGAACTTCTATTTTGAAGCAATGAAATTTGATGGAAGCTATTGGATGTTTGGTGATCTTTGAATTAGGCATGCAAATGGCAACTTCCTTCTGTCCTTTTACCTTATTTGGGAAACCACAGGAAGGCTGTGCATTTATTTTTGACTGCCTTGAATGTTATTTCCTTTGCCCTTTGCATTTGATTTTATAAATATATTACTGAAGAATAATTTAGTGGTCAGTGAGTTAATGAGTACATAAGATTTTAATATACTTTTGAATGCAGGTGATAAAAGTCATGGCAAAAGTAAGCCACAAAACAGTGATCAAGAGTTACAAATACTGTAGTTCATTCCTGAAGATGTGGAACTGAAAAATACCCAATGGAATTTGGAATTGGGGTCTTATCTTTGTCATTAAGAAATGGTGGAGTAATTAGCCAGACTGACAAAGATTTAGATGTGGGTTAATGCTGGGGAACAGGTAAGCTTTCAAAATTTTAGAAGAATATGTGACTAGAGTAACAAAAAGTTAATAGCCACTCTACTCACATATACTTTCAAATTTTAAAAGCATACCTGTTCCCCAGCATTAATCCACATATAAGTCTTCTTCACTTGGAAGCATCCTCAATATTGGGGAATGAACAATGGACTAAAGTAGACTTATTTTTATTCTACTATAGACATTATTATTCTAGCAATGAAAGAACTCTTTATTATCGAGATAAAGGCAGTGGCCACCAGAGGCTCTAAGGGACAGGAGATGGAAGAATAGGTGTAATATGGGGGTATTTTCGGGACATTAGAGTTGTCCTGCATGACATTGCAGTGATGGATACAGGCCATGGTATATTTTGTCATAATGTACAAAATTGTGCGGGATAGAGTGTAAGGTATAATGTAAACTATAATCCATGGGTAGTAGCAATGCTTCAATATGTGTTCATCAGTTGTAACAAATGTACTACACTAATGAGGGATGTTTTTGATGTGGGAAAGTGTGGTGGGGGAGGGAGGGGGACATATGGAATCCCTTATATTTTTTATGTAACATTTATGTAATCTAAAGCTTCTTTAAAAATAAAAAAAATTAATTAAAAAAAGTTAATAGTAAATATTTATTAATCATGTACCAAAGGCCAAGTATTGATCCACTTGCATTTGTTGTGTTAAGTTATATCACACAACAATTCTAAGTGTTAGGACCTCTTTTTATCCCCATTTTTAGATGAGGAAACTGAGGCAGTGGCCCAAGTTCCTACAGTTATGAAGTGGTAGAGTCCAGATTCAAATTCAATTCATGAGATAAAGAAATTTGCTTTCTTGTCTATGTTGAATGGCCTCAAGAAATAATACTCACCCAAAATTTATTATTATTTTTACTGAGTATATGAACATTTGATATGAAATGTTTGAATTCTAGGCTGCTCAAAGCAAATACCATGGAATGTTTAAGCTTGAACAATGGGAATTTATTTGCTTACTTTTGGAGTCCACAAAAGTGTCAAAATCATGACATCATCAAGAAAATGCTTTCCAATGAAGACCAGAATCTGGTGATCCTGGATACCTGGCACATGGCAAGGCACATGGTAAGGCACATGGCAATGCCTGCTGGTCTATCCATTCCAAGTTTCACTGATTTCAGCTTCTGGCTTCTGTGGCTTTCTCTTTCCTTGTCTGAATTTCATTTTCTTACAAAGGACTCTTCTAATAGGATAAGACCTATCAAGTATGAGGTGCATCATACCTTTAACTGAAGTAGCCTTATCAAAGATCCTATTTACAATGGGTTCACACACCCAAAGGAATGTATTGGATTTTAGAACATGTTTTTCTGGAGTATGTAAAACTTCAAACAACCAAACACCATCCTTTGACCACCGTAGACATGTACTTTCTATATGAAAAATACTTGTACTCCATCATAAAAACCTTAAGTCATTTCAGAAACAATGCTTAATAGAGTCTCATCAAAATTGCTTTTAGATGTTGTCTGTCCTGAGGCACAATTCGCCTCTATATCTGGACCTGTGAAACCTTAAGACAAGTTATCTGCTTCCAAAATACAATGGAGAAGCAGGCATAGGATAAACATTTTCTTTTCCATGGAGAGAAATTGTAAGGAAAACAGGGGTCATGGTTCTCAAAAACAGTTATGAAACCCTGCAGGACTTGCTTCATTAGATTTCAAGGTCTAAGAGTCATCTATGGAATGATGGATTGGATTCTTATCCTTATGGAGCAACAGCGCCAAACCTCCCAATTGCTTGTTCAGTTACCATGCTCTTCCAAAGCACTGAAGTGAAAACTCCACCCTCTTCAAGCCTTGGGGTGACAGTCAGACTCCCCACAATTCCCAGTGCAGAGGATCAACCCTCTCAGAGCACTGAGGGGACCGCCAGACTCTGCAATCTCCAGGGCACAGACTCGGCCTTCTCAGAACAGTGGGACAGAGGCTAGACCCTCTGCAATTCCTGGGGAATATGATCCACTCTCTCTGAAGCCTGGGGTTACAACTCTCTTACTGAACAACAGGGAAGATTTGCCCTCACTGCATGCCAGAACAGACTCACCCTTTCCACACACATGGTGGACCCTCAGTTTTGTCCTGAGAAGATGTCTTTGGTCCAGACTTCAGCTTCTATGGTTTTACCCTTTAAGTGATTTTTCCATTTTCTGTCTCTTTTAGTACAGGCTGGCAGTGGTTCCATTTATACAGATCTCACAAAAACCTTGTCAGTTTTGCAAGTAGTATACAGGGGACCAAGATTTCAGACAAAAGAACTTTCCACAGATTCTCCCTGGATAACTGCATTCCCAAACCTAATATGGCTAAAGTGGCTGACTGATTCCATATTCTTAAAGTCTCAAATGGAGAACCATCTGCTGTTGACTCACTTTCCAGAGATTCAGAATTTTCCAAACCATCAATTTCTGGTTTCTCTGTGGCTACGAGTTCAATTCTTAGCTTATCCCTTTCTTGCATTTTATTATAAGCTGTAGAAAAACTAGGCTGCATTTTCCACACTTAGCTTGGAAATCTCCTCAGCTAAATATCCAAGCTCATCATTTTCAAATTCTACTTTTCATCCAACATAACTCAATTTTGTCATTTCTCTGCCACATTAAAACAAGAATCCACTTTCTTCCAGTTTCCAATAACACACACACATCAGTTCTTAATCAGAAGTATCTTTAGCATCCATATTTCTCCCAACAGCCTCTTCATAGCAATCTAAGCCTTTTCTATCATTTAGCTTACAATTCTTCCAGCCTCTATCCATTATGCAATTCCAAAGCTGCTTCTACATTTTCAGTATTAGCAATAGCAGCACACCCCCTCTTTTGGTACTTTAAATTTGTTTTTGTTTCCTAGGCTACTTAAAGCAGATATCATGAAACGGTTTGCCTTGAACAATGGGAATTTATTCACTTACAATTTTGAGGCATAGAAAATGTCTAAATCAAGGCATCATCGAGGCAATGCTTTCCTCTAAACACTGACTACTGGTGTTCCTTGGCTCTTCTGCTACATGGCAAGGCACAGGGAGGCATCTGCTAGTCTCTCGCTTCTCTTCTGGGTTTCATTGATTTCAGCTTTTTGATTCTGTGACTTTCTTCTCTCTATCTCCGTATTCACTTGGTTTATAAAGGACTTCTGTAGTAGGATTAAGAACCAAACTCCCATGAGGTGGTGACACATTAACTGAAGTAGCCACATTAAAATATCCTACTTAAAATCGGTTTACACACACAGAAATGGATTCAATTTAAGAACATGTTTTTCTGGGGGAACATGCAGCTTCAAACCACCACACCTCACTATAACGTAAAAAGAGACTACATAATATAAAGTGTATCTAATCAACGAATCTTAGATAGCTTATTGTTTATTTTTTTAATTATTATAAAAAGTACATTGTAAAACATGAAAGGAATATTCAGAAAATGTGAGAATGTATTCTAGTTTGTTTGGAAGTGAATAATGTAGGAGATTGAAACAGTGATGTTAAAACTATCACAGATTATTAGATAGATGAAATGCCAGAGGTAAAGTGGTCTAGGTGCCCTGGGAAGATGAGATCTAAAGTGGTTACTGGCTTGGGGCATTTGATAATTCAGTTTATTTTCTTCAAGGCAGAAGTATTTTGTGTGAAGGATGAGGTGCATAAAAAATGCAGGAAAGACTTCAAGGACATTCTGGAAAAGACCAAATTATAGGAACAGAAAACTTTGTGGTAGTCAAGGGTTTGCATTCAAGAGAAGGGTTGACTACAAAGAGGTCAAGAAGAAATTGTGGGTTATTGACATGTTCTCTAACTTAACTACAGTGGTAGCTACAAGATTGTGTACATTTTAAAACATATAGAAATGTACAATAAAAAGTGTGAATTTCATATATAAATACAATGGAAAAATACTATATGAAACCTTTTATGCAGAGGTAGATATATTAAAAATAGCATAGTATATTTTCTCATAAATATATAATAATATATTGAAAAAAGCAACTGAAATTTTGTTAAGGAAAGTGGTTACTTCTGCAGGAGGAGAAGTATACAACGGGAGTTTCAACTCTATCTATAAAATTTTATTTCTGAAATTAAAAAATTATTTGAGGTAAATACAACAGAAAAAGAGTAGGGAGAAGAAAAACTCATTGAGCAAAGAATAAAAAGTATTGAAGAAAATTAACTTTCCACAGCTTCTGCCCTTCTTCATTCCCTTCTAAGTCAGCAATCAAGACAACCTCTTGATGTACACAAAAGCTGAACAGTACTAAGCAAATGAGTGTGTATAGTTAGGTGAGACCAAAAACATTAGCCTAAGTAAATCATGTCAGGTATAATTTGTTTCAACTTTGCTTCTGAATCATTGGTGATTTGTCCTTTAGTAGAAGAGTGTCTTGTAAGAATAAAAACAAAGGAATAATTTTTACAGTAGTGCACAGATTTGATTTTAAAAGTTTGAAACCTTGGCATCACTGATGAAAATGAAACATACAATAAAGTGTTTGTAATGATTATTGACATTGTGGTAGAGAGAACAATGGGTGTCCCAAGATTTCCATAGAACCTGTGACTATACAACCTTAAATGGCTAAAGGTTCTTTGCAGATGTGATCATGTTAAGTATCTTAAAATAGGGAGATTATCCTGGATTATTTGTGTATACCCAGTGTAATCATGAGGATCCTTATAAGAGTGCGGTAAGAGGGTCAATATCAGATAAACAGATGTGGTGGTGGAAGCAGAGGTTGGAGTGATGCACTTTGAAGGTGAAGGAAGGCACCATGACACTTGGAATACAAGCAGCTGGAAAGGCAAGGGGAAGGTTTCTCTCCTGGAGATGCCAGAGGTAACCAGCCCTGCTACTACCTTTCCTTTAGCCCATGGATCTAATTTTAGGCTTCTGTGCTCTAGAACTGTAAGATAATAAATTGTGTTGCATTAAGTCAATAACGTTGTGGTAACTTGTTTCACCAGCAATAGGAAACTAAAATGAAATAGCAAGTAATGTTTTTTAAAAAATATTAAAACATAATCAAATTCATGAGGAAATCATTAAATCTATAGTAATTCATCTACATATAAATTTTTCATGTGGGAGGGGAAGTAATATTAAATTAGGAAATAGTCAAACTCATCATGACTTTTTATTATCAATTCTCTATGGTTTTTAAAAATTTAAATACAGGAGAATATGTAGTTAAATAGTTTCCATTTATTTTTCATTGTTAATGGCTCAATTCATTGAAGGATCTAGAATTCAGACACTATTTAGAAAATTTGTATGTAATCTTTTTACCTTTAATCTTTAAGAGCTTCTAAAGAAACTAAGATACAAAAAGTGGCAGTGTGAAAATAAGGAACATTGTCACAATACAATCCTTTGTTTTAATTGTGATATAGTCTCAAATTAAAAAACAAATTCATTTTAAATTGCTCTCAAATTTATATAAATCAATCAATGTATTATAAATATTTTCTCATAATGTCCCTGATAAGATGAATTCATAAAGGCTAGAGTTTTAAAACAGAAATAGTATTGTCCTTTAAACATTGTTCATTACAATAGTATTTATGTGTAATATGTTCAGTTAAAATGATATTTATGTATATATATAAACATAGAAACACAGCAAAGTACATGAAATATACTGAATAAAAACAGATTTAGTGTGTCCTAGAGGAGAGTGGTATGGTACCTTAGAGAAAAGGATTTCGGATATGCAAACTATTTTCAAACTGAGGTAGTAAAACTTTCTTCTTTTCACTGCATGCATTCTACCCAGGCAGAATGTAATGTCTAAGTGTGTATTTTTCTCAAAATTCTATTAACATATCAACACTTACTGTGCTTTAGTGTACTGCAAGATGGGAGAATTGTGAACAGCTACAGCTTCCTTACTGGTCTTAGGTTGCCTTCTGTTGTGGCTATTATAAATATTGTTATTTTGGACAGTAACACAGCTGAGACTTTGGTCATTTCTAATGCTCAAGCACATTTCTTTTTTCGATCAACTGCCATTTACTGTGCAAATATTTGCCTGTTGTCTTCAGCAAGATCAGGGCCCAATCCAGAAATTTTGGAGAATGAGAATGTGACCTTTGTGTGCAGACTTTTTCCCCAAATGAGACCTTAAAAGACTAGATTTGCTCCCCATCTTACCTGAGTAATTTATAATCCAGGGTATGCAGATAAAGAAGGGATGGGTACAGGATTATATATTTTTGTGTTTTCCAAATACTTGCAAATTTCCTTAAGAGTACAGAAGTAGTTTCCCTGTTTTTTCAGAATCAGTATGATAAAACTTTCCAGACAAAGAATGACATTCATTCCCTGGGCTATCGGGGACTTTGGTAAATATTCAAGTTGGCTTTATTCAAGCAGTTGTCCTATACAGGCTGTTGGAAAAATGTCGCGGATGGTTTTGTTTGATGCAGGGTTGCTACAAATCCTCCTTTTGTAAAAAATGCAATATTTGTGAAGTACAATAAAACAAGACATGCTTGTATTTACATTTTGGAGATTTCTTGAGCCTTTTCAGAGCATGCAAACATTCTACTTTTCAAGGTTTAAAATAACTGCAGACATACACTCAACAAGACAGGTAGGTAGGAAGTCTGTAATGCTTCACAGACTCATCATTGCCTCTAATGCCCACTTTGTCTGGAATCAAGTCGGGTAGCAAAACATCAAATGGAATTCTCATAAATATGTGCTAGGTAAGATTTGTGCAGAACCTGCACAGTGGTGGCCTGGTGCACTATCCATGGCTCTTATGAATCTGATATCTTCCAAATAGAAAACTGGAATTCTCCAACAAAAATATCAATGTGTAGTGGCTACTTTCTAGCAGGAAGAACATTTGTTAGATTATGCTTTGCTAGATGTTTTACAGAACATGATTAAGAAAAGTTAAAGAGCTCCATTTCCAGAGCTGCTGCCCTTCTTCACTCAAAAATCTCTGGCAATTGTCTTAACAATGTCTACTGACTACCACTTTGTTGGTCAGGAGCAAAGATCTGTTCTGTATCTATACATTCCAATGTAAGACTCTGGTCCTTCTGCTTTTAAATCTCACCACTTCTGTTCTTCTCTTAGTTAAGCTGATCAATAACCCACTTCCCACTTGACTTCAAGATGAGTGGGAACATCATTGTTCTTCTCATAGCTGCCTTCACCTCCTTGTTCTTTAGGCTGTAGATGGGAGGATTTACTAAGAGAGGGATTTCACTGTACTGGGTGGAGAGGATCAACTCCAGTGGGGAACCTGAGGGTTGCTTTAGATGGTGAAGAAAAGCAGCCAGAGAACAAGGTCACTGCAGTGAGAAGAGAGAGAAGGTGGAGAAGCACTTGCCTCGGCCTGTGGAACTGATGCTCAGGATGGTGGATCCTGGCTCTTGGGGTCAGCAAACAGCTTGAGGAGAAGGAGGAACTCTGTAATAGTGCTGTGGTTCTCTAAGGCCATTTATAGGCTCTGCTCTTTAGAAATAAACTGGGAATAGGATTGAAATCTCTTATTTCCACAGCAGTTGCCAGGAGGCATGACCCTCTTCTATTTCACTACCTATAGCCTCCTACTTGGTCAGATCTTCATTTTCATAGGTGTCATATTGACCTTCAATGGTTCCATGGAGTCCTTGCCTTCCCTGGTTCTCTGCTGCAACATGTCTGAGCTTTGGATCAGCTCCACATGGCTCTCTCTTGATAAGGTCAGTAAGCAAGTTATAGAATATAAAGGTCTGCTGGAACTTTTCACCATGTCTAAATATGCCACCTCCTTCAGCTGGGATTTTGTGGTCCACAACACTCTCCTACAACTCTTAGGAATTGCAACATCCTGGAGAGGCAGAGGCAACTCTAGGCTCACCTCAATCACCAAGGCTGTTCCTCTCCATTCAAAACCCTCTGATGGTTTCTCATCTGGTTATGTTAGTTAGCGTGCTGTGTTTGTTTAACAGTTTATAATTGTACAAATGGCTTTCACACGTTTTCCACTGTGCATGTGTGTGTGTTTTGGGTGGGTATTTTTGAGAGAAAAAGACTGCTGAATTCACTTCATAGGTGAGTATATTAGTGTATTAGTAAGGAGGAGGAGGATGAAGAGGAGGAGGAGGAGAAGAATTCTCTAGGGAAATAGAACCAAGAGGAGATATGTGTAAACATATGAGATTATTTAAAATTATCTCACACGACCATGGTGATGCACAAGTCCAAATTCCGCAGGGCAAGCTGCAAACCACTGGCTTCGATGAAGGTTCTTGATGAGTCCCCAGGAGATGTTGGCTGTCTGAAGTGGAGCTGGAAATTCTCTGTGAATGCTGAAATCACTTCCCTTTTTGAGGCATTCAAGTGATTGGATAAAATGACACTCATGCTGACAGCAAACTCCTTGGTTGATTGTACAGGTAATCAGCCATCTATGCAATTAACTCACTGATGATTAAAGTCCATAAATGTCCTTGTATTACAATTAGCACAGTGCACAGTGGTGGCCTGGTGCACTATCCATGGCTCTTATGAATCTGATATCTTCCAAATAGAAAACTGGAATTCTCCAACAAAAATATCAATGTGTAGTGGCTACTTTCTAGCAGGAAGAACATTTGTTAGATGTCACTAACCATGACAGTGAGTATTTTAAGCCCGGTGATGATAATTCCTGTCTAGAGCCCCACACTGATTAGTTTTTTGAAAAACTATCCTTTGACTTTGCCTCACTTGATTGTAGGAGCTTTTCTTTTCTTTTCTTTCTTCCTTCCTTCCTTCCTTCCTTCCTTCCTTCCTTCCTTCCTTCCTT
>JAKSZT010053896.1:5007740-5029517 GCA_026826555.1 Tolypeutes matacus
CTTCCTTCCTTCCTTCCTTCCTTCCTTCCTTCCTTCCTTCCTTCCTTCCTTTCTTTCTTACTTTCTTTCTTTCTTTCTTTTTCTTTCTTCTTTCTTCTTTCTTTCTTTCTTTTTATTTATTAAAAGATGCTTATATTACATAAATGTTACACAAAAATTATAGGAATTCCCATGTTCCCCACCTCCCACACCCACAACCTCCCACATAATCATCTTTCATTAGTGTGGCACGTCACCTGCAATGGATATACATATCCTGGGACTTTACCACTAAGAATAGACCATAGTTCACATTGTAGACCACACTCCCTCCCACACAGTTCTGCATGTTATATGCTGATGCAAAATGGCCTATATCTGTCGTTGTAATGTCACTCAGGATAATTCCCAAGTCCCGAAAAGCCCCTGAATTACAACTGCTTTTCCCTCTCCCTGCCCACAAAGCATCCAGTGGCCACTGGTTCCACATCAATGTTGTAATTTCTTCCATTGCTTGAATCAAAATCTGTCTACAACAGAATACCAGTAAGTCCACTCTAGTCCTAGCTCTTCCCCCAATCCTGAAAATTCTGGGATGGTGATGTCCATACCACCTCCAAGTGAGAGGGGGCTTATATTACATGGATAAGATGGATGGGATTATCCTGCCTACAGCTGCAGACTCTCTCCATTTCCTGGGATGGCCGTTGTCTATCATCATCTCCCCGACAGGTGTCTTGGGTGAGTCCATTGTGTTGTAGAGTAGGAGTTGCAGCTCCACCGAGATTCCAGGCCCAGCGGCACATGGGCAAGCCAAATGCTCCAGTCTCTGGAAGTATACCTACAAACTCCAGTACCACCTATAGGTTTGAATAGAAGGGAGTGACGGACCATGTGCAGGGAGGACTTATTTGAGTCCAACTCTGTCACGCTCAGGAGCACAGATTCCAAAGTAGAACCCACTGATAAGGCATCAATGTGTAGAGCTATCCCGCCTTATATAGGACCTGGGTGTCTCCAGAGCCCTCCGGAGCCCCTCTATTTGGGGTGATATTTACTTTGGCATTCTATGAGATCCTACTGAGGTGTGCATAAGCGTTGCCTCTGGGATGACTTCCCGACTCACTTTGAAATCTCTTAGTCATATGAACTCATTTGTTTTTACCTTTTCCCCTTTTATTCAAGGTCCTTTTCCAGTCATATTGCCAGTTGGCACTTCATAGTAATCCTTCATTGTCATGGAGGCTCATCCCCGGGAGTCTTGTCCCATGCTGGGAGGAAAGTAATGCATTCATATGCTGAGTTTGGCTTAGAGAGAGGCCACATTTGAGCAACAAGGAGGCAACCCTTAGGTACCCCATAACAATAGGCTAAGTTTCAATTTCAAAAGCAAAGACTCTTATGACTAGTCATCAATAACAAGAACCCATCAGTGGATCATCTTCCTTAGCCAGACAGTGTCCCTGCACTTGGAGGACTGTTGCTGAATCCTTGGAGAATGTGGCAGAGCTCTCCAGGCTAGGAATTCAGTAGTCCATCATTTATTGAGTGATTCTCCACCAACTGTGACCATGCCCCACCCCATGATCATTTGAACAATTTTATATATCTTTTATGTATGTTCAGGTGAACTTCCTCCCATGAAATTCCCATCCCTGACACCCCTCACCAACTATCCTCTCTCACCCCCATTGTAACCCTTCTGTGATCCAAAGCTTCTTTAAAGATGAAGCCCATATAATAGCCAAATAAAATTAATAGGAAAAAGAAATAATAATGGTAAGTTTAAATGTAAGAGATAAAATACATGGAAACTTAAAAAAAAACACTAAAAATAAAATAAAATTAAAGTATTGGGATATTCAAAAATAGGGAAAAACAAACAAATTAAAAAAAAGTTTTTTGACATTTTTCTTTTATCATTGCAATATCAGGTGTCCAGTCTGTACTGTGGCACCCTCCCCTCTCACTACCCAGTGTCTCCCAATTTTTCATTTAATTTTCAAAGAAGTTTTAGGTCACAGCAAAGTCACACATAAAATACAAGAGACTCTCATATACCTAACCTCCTCCCCCTTTCCTCATCCCATATTAAAACGTTTTTTTGTATTTGGATGGTAACATTTTTATAATTGTTATACAGATAGTGAAACATAGCTACTAAATATTTTCAATGATTTACAGTATGGTTTACATTTTAGACTGTACAATTTAATAATTTTTGATGATAATTACCATGTCCTGTGTCCATCACTGTAAGGTAATGAAAAACATTTCCCCTGACCACTAAATACCCCTATTCTGTTCCTCCCTCCCCATCCCCTGGGGCCCATGACGACTCCCTGTCTTGACTCATTGAATGACAAGATTCATAGTTACATGCAACAAGAGGTCATGACATGCTGGTTTTTCCTCCCCTATTAGGAATTGCCCTTGCTCATAAGAGATGCCCACCTGTCTGTTTCTGGGTGAAGAGAACCTCCCAAACATGGGAGTCCTTCTCCTTCCTGCTCATTGTGTGGGTCTCCACCCACTAATACAACACATTATAACAGGATGAACACTCACACACTCCCTAGAAGCCTGCTCCAGATGCGCCCTGTCCCAAATGCCCCCCAAACAGCATGCTAAACCAGTGACACTTCCTTGTCATATTGCCATAAAAGCATCCCCACCCCTACACTTTCAACCTCATACCTACAAATCCCATATTCACCTGGTCCCTCTCCCATCTATCCCCCCAGTATGCTCGGTATTTTAACCCACCCTTCGTAATCTACCCACCTGTCAAACCTGCACCAACAAACTCAGTAATATCACTACCCACCTGTCCTATCCCTTCAGTACGCAACTATACACTATCACTTTACCATAGATTATGTCTGTATGGGTGATAGCTCACAACCATCTCTTCTCTTTCTCTTGTAAATCTATCTTTCAGACAATGGTTCTCAGAGACTGCTCACTTTCCTCAGTTTATATCAGTACTGTTCATCCTTCAATGCCTGGCTTGCTTCACTCAACATAAGGTCTTCAAGATTCATCCACGTTATTCCATGTGTTAGCACTTTATTACTTCTTACAGATGAGTAATATTCCCTTGTATGTATGTAACACATTTTGTTTATCCTTTCATCTGTTGATGGGCACCAGGGTTGATTCCAACTTTTGGCAATAGTGAACAATGCTGCTATGAACATTGTGTGCATATATCTGTTCATGTCTTTCCTTTCAATTCTTCTGGGTATATACCCAGCAGTGGAATCGCTGGATCATATGGAAGATCTATAGTTAGTTTTTTGAGGAACCGCCAAACTGTCCTCCACAGTGGCTGGACCATACCACAATTCCACCAGCAGTGGATGAGCGTTCCCATTCCTCCACAACCTCTCCAACACTTATAGTCTGCTGTTTTTTTTTAACAGCTGCCATTCTAATGGGTGTAAGATGGTATCTCATTGTAGTTTTGATTTGCATTTCCCTAATAGCTAGCGATGTCGAGCATTTTTTCATGTGCTTTTTAGCCATTTGTATTTCTTCCTTGAAGAAATGTCTTTTCAGGTCACTTGCCCATTTTTTAAATAGGTTGTTTGTCTTTTTATTTTCAAGGTGTAACAGGTGTGCAGGATAACAGGCTCCTATCAGATATATGGTTGCCAAATATTTTCTCCCATTGGGTAAGCTGCCTTTTTATTTTCTTGATAACGTCGTTTGAGTTGCAGATGTTTTTAATGTTGAGGAGATTTCATTTATCTATTTTTTCTCTTGCTGCTCGTGCTTTGGGTGTGAAGTTCATGAAAACATTTCCTATTACAAGGTCCTGTAGATGCTTCCTTACATTATCTTCCGAGGTCCTTATGGTTTGGGCTCTTATATTTAGATCTTTGATACATCTTGAGTTGATTTTTGTATAAGGTGAGATGGTATTCCTCTCTCATTCTTTTGGATGTGGATATACAGTTCTCCAAGCACCACTTGTTGAAGAGGCCATTCTCTCCCAACTGAGTGGGCTTGGTAGCCTTATCGATTATCAGATGACTGTATATATAAGGATTTATATTAGAACTCTCAATTCATTTCCACTAGTCAGTATGTCTATCCTTGTGCCAATACCATGCAGTTTTGACCACTGTAGCTTTGTAGTATGATTTAAAGTCAGGTAGTGTGATATCTCCAGCTTCATTTTTCTTTTTCATTATGTCTTTGGTGATTCAGGGCCTCTTGCCTTTCCAAATATATTTTGTAGTTAGTTTTTCCAGTACCTTAAAAATACACTTGATTTTAATTGGTATTGCATTAAATCTGTAGATTAGCTTGGGTAGGTTAGACATCTTGATGATGTTTAGTCTTCCTATCCATGAACAGGGAATATTCTTCCATTTATTAAGTTTTCTTTGATTTCCTTTCACAGTGTTGTGTATTTTTCTGTATATAAGTCATTTGCATCTTTAGTTAAATTTAATCCTTGGTATTTGATTCTTTTAGTTACTATTGTAAATGGTATTTTTTTCTTGATTTCCTCCTCAGATAGCTTGTTATTGGTGCACAGAAATGCTACTGATTTTTGAGCATTGATCTTATAGCTTGCAATGTTACTGAACTCCTTTATAAGTTCTAAATGCTTTTTGTAGATTTCTCAGGGCTTTGTATGTATAGCATCTTGTTGTCTGCAAATAATGAAATTTTTACTTCTTCTTTTCCAATTTGGATGCCTTTTATATCTTTTTCTTGCTTCAGTGCTCAAGCAAGTACATCTAAGACAATGTTAAATAAGAGTGGTGATAGTGGGCATCCTTGCCTTGTTCCTGATCTCAGAGGGAAGGCTTTTAGGATTTCACCATTGAAAATGATGTTAGATTTGGGTTTTTCATATATACCCTTTATCATGTTCAGAAAGTTTCCTTCTCTTCCTATCTTTTGCTGTGTTTTTATAAGGAAAGGATGCTGTATTTTGTTGAGTGCTTTTTCTGCATCTGTAGAGATGATCATGTGATTTTTTTCTTTCAATATGTTTATGTGGTGTATTACATTGATTGATTTTCTTATGTTCAACCATCCTTGCATACCCAGGATAAAACCCACTTGGTCATGGTGTATAGTCCTTTTGATATGTTGTTGAATGCGATTAGAAAGTATTTTGTTGAGGATTTTAGCATCTGGTTTCATTAGAGAAATTGGTCTGTAATTTTCTTTTCTTGTGTATCTTTGTTTGGCTTTGGTATTAGGGTAATGTTGGCATCCTAGAATGAATTAGGCAATGTTCCTTCTACTTCTATTTTTTGGAAGAGCTTGAGCAGGATTGGTGTTAATTCTTTCCGGAATGTTTGGTAGAATTCAGCTGTGAAGCTGTCTCTTCCTGGGCTCTTCTTAGTTGGGAGGTTTTTGATGACTGAGTTTCTCTCTTTACTTTTAATTGGATTGTTGAGTTCATCAATTTCTTCTTTTGTTAATGTAGGCTGTTTGTGTGTTTCTAGGAATTTGTACATTTCCTTTAAATTATCAGTCTTGCTGGCATATAAGTTTTCAAACTATCTTCTTATGAGACTCTTTATTTCTGTGGGGTCAATAGTGATATCCCCTTCCTCATTCCTTATTTTGGGTATTTGCATCTGTTCTCTCTTTTTCTTTGTTACTTTGGCTAAGGGTTTGACAATTTTATTGATATTCTCAAAGAATCAGCTTTTGGTTTTGTTTATTTTTTCTAGTGCTTTCTTATTCTCTATTTCATTTAGTTCTGCTCTAATTTTTGTTATTTCCTTCTTTCTACTTCCTTTAGGTTTAGTTTGTTGTTGCTTTTCCAATTCCTTCAAGTTTGAGTTAGGTCTTCAGTTTTAGCTCTTTCTTCTTTTTAAATATATGTATTTATGGCTATGACCTTCCCTCTCAGGACAGCTTTGGCTGCATCCCATAGGTTTTGATATGTTGTGCTGTCATTTTCATTCTTTTCAAGGTAGTTACTGATTTCTTTTGAGATTTCCTTCTTGACCCACTGTTTGTCTAAGAACATGTTGTTTAACTTCCATATCTTTCTCTAATCTATTTCTCTGGCCTTTCATTCTATTGTTTTTGGAGAAATTACTTTGTATAATCTCAATCTTTCTGAATTCATTGAGAGTTGTTCTGTGGCCTAGCATATGGTCTGTCTTGTAGTATGATCCATGTGCACTCAAGAAGAATGTAAATCCTGCTGTATTTGGGTGTAGTGTTCTGTATATGTCTATTAGTTCCAGGTCCTCTAATGTATTATTCAGAGTGTTTGTTTCTTTATTGATTTTCTGTCTAGATGTTCTGTCTAATGGTGATAATGGTGTATTAAAGTCCCCCATTATAATTGTAGAGGCATTTGTTTTGCCACTTAGTTTTTCCAGAGTTTACCTCATGTATTTTGAGGCACCCTGATTAGGCGCACAAATGTTTATGGTAGTTCTTTCTTCTCAGGAGATTATCCTTTTTACTAATATATAGTGTCCAACTTTGTCTCTTACAATAGTTTTGCATTTAAAGCCTATTTTGTCTGATATTAGGATAGCTACTCCTGCTCTTTTTGGCTATTGTTTCCTTGTAAAATTGTTTTCCAGCCATTCACTTTAGCCACCTTGAATCCTTGGTTCGAAGGTGGGTTTCTTGTAGACAACATAAAGATGGATCATATTTCCTTATCCATTCTGCCAATCTGTGTCTCTTGACTGGTGAGTTTAATCCATTAACATTCAGTGCTATTACTCACAACGAATTTCTTACATCAGACATATTTTCATTTGGGTTTATGTATGTCATATGTTGTTTTTATTTCTCTTTTTGACTTTTTCTTTTTAGTTGTTCTTACACTCTCCTCAACTCTCTCTGCCTTGTTTTTTCCTTTCAACTTGTAAAACTTCCTTTAGCATTTCTTGAGGTGCAGGTTTCTTAGTGGCATGCTCTCTTAATTTCTATTTATCTGTTAATATTTTGAACTCTCCATCATTTTTGAATGCCAGTTTTGCTGGGTAGGGAATTCATTGCTAGAAGTTTTTTCTTTTAGTACTTTGACTATGTCATACCACTGTCTTCTTGCCTCCATGGTTTCAGATGAGAAATCAGCACTTAATCTTATTGTGCTTCCCTTGTATGTGATGGTTCTCTTTTCTCTTGCTGCCTTGAGTATTTTCTCTTTGTCTTGAGCTTTGGACATTTTGCAAAATATATGTCTTGGAGTTGGCCTGTTGGGGTTTATACTGTTTGGGGTGCTCTGTGCTTCCTGGACATGTACATCCATCTCCCTCAATAGGGTTGGGAAGTTTTCAGCCATTATTTCCTTCAACAGTCCTTCTGTTCTCTTTCCCTTCTCTTCTCCTTCTGGAGTGCCTATAATGTGTATGTTTGTGCGTTTTGTTTTGTCGGTTAAATCCCTAAGTCTCTGCTGGATTTTTTCTATCTTTTTATCTCTCTGTTCTACTATCTGTTTGATTTCAGATGTACTGTCTTCCCCTTCATTAATTCTTTCTTCTGCCTGTTCAAGTCTGCTGTTATGTGAATCCAGCAACTTTTTGATTTCTTGGATTGTGCCATTCATCACCATCATATATGTTATATTTTTATGTGTGTTTACAATTTCTTCAGTATGTTCTCCCAGTGTCTTCTTAATATCCTTAATCTCTTCCTTCACTTCATTTGGTTGTTCCGTGATATTTGTTTGGACAGTTTTGATTAGTTGTTCGATGTTTTCCATCTCTTCCTGGATTTTAGTTTGTTCATTGGACTGCTCCATATCTTCCTGTTTCTCAGTATGGTTTGTAATTTTTTGTTGCCCTCTAGTCATCATTTTACCTTGATGGGTTTATTCAGTTGATTAGCTTCTCTCTCTGCTCTAGGGTTTAATTTAGCTGGTGGTTCTGTGTGTGTGTTACATTTTCTCTTTTATACTTTGTTCTTCTTATTCTATTTCCTTGCTTCTTTCTATGTTCCCTTGAAGGCAAAACATTAGGGCCAGAGGAATCAAAAGAGGTGAGAAAGGAAGAAGGATAATAGTAATATTGATTAGAGTTAGAAGAGGTGCATATAAGACTTAGTAAAATGAATATTTAACTCATGTAGGCAGTGTAGAGTAATAAGGAAAAAAAATGGAGTACCTACAATGGACTGGGAAACCAAATAGAGGGAGATATATATAATGATTTAGAAGGCCAGAATGATGAGGAAAGAGAGAAAGATTAAAGAAAGGGCTGAAAGGAAAAGTTAAAAATAATTTTAAAAAAAGAAGAAAACAGAATAGATAAGATAGAAACTGACACCCATGATGTTGCAGACTAATGAAAAAAAGTGGTATGTAAGAACCACAACAGAAAGCAGAAGGTAGAAGGAAGGAAAAGAGATAGTGTTGGGAGACAAAATCAATATAGACAGAATGGGAAATCATGGAAGAAGAAGCACAGCAAAGAAGAGACAAGCTTGCAGCACCTAATTTTAAAAGAAAAGAAAAGAAAAGAAGAGAAAAGAAAAGAAAAGAAAAGAAAAGAAAAGAAAAGAAAAGTGTGGGAGGGTGCAAGGAAAGAGGAAAGAAAAGCAAGAGTCAACAAACAAACAAAGGAAAACCAAACAACCACAGATGCAAGCAGTCAAACAAAGCTAAGGAAGAACAGTGTTCCTTCTTGGGCCCTTGTGGAGCCTCTTGGCCTGCTTGTGTTCATCAATCAATTACCTGCATGGTTCTATCTGCAGGTTTTGAGGCAGATTTTAGCAATTAAATTAAAAAAGTTTTTTTAACCTGACCATCTTTTTTTGAAGAAATAAGGGATCCAAAAAAGGCCTCTTCTAGACCACCCCCTCTGCCGAGGGGACCCTAAATAGGTTTGTTGAAACTTATCAAGCATTTTCCACTGCCTGACTTCCCCAGTGGAGCTGAAGCTCTGATACTTGTCAACACAGAATGACAATATTGGCTGACTCTGCCCCCTCCTGAACCAAGCCTCAGTATCACAGGGCTGTTAGGTAAATCAGGCTTCCTCAGCAGATTCGCCACTCCCCTCAGCCTGGTGCCTCATCAAGCCAGCGGATTTGCTCCCCAAATCTGTGAGGGGGTCCAGGTAACCAAACCCACATAAAGGAAACCCCTCTCCCCCTTCTGTCAAAACCCTCCCACTCTCGGAGAATGCTCCCTCTCACCGGGTTGCCAGCGGGATTCAGGGCAAATCCCTGGGCAGCTAGGTAAATCAGACTTCCTCAGCAGATTTTCCTCTCCCCTAAGCCTGGTGTCTCTTCAAGCCAGTTATTTTGTTCCCCAAAGCTGCAAGGGGGTCCAGGCAGCAAAACCCACAGAAAGGAAACCCCTCTCGATCCTCCCTCAAAATGCTCCCAATCTCAGAGAACGCTCTTGCTCACTGGTTGCCAGTGGGAGTCGGGGCTCATCCCAGCCTTTTCCCCTGAGGGTGTGGCTCAGCCTTCTGTGTCCACTACCACAGCTGGGGAAAAACTCACTATTCTTTCCTGAGCAATCCACCTTGCCAACCAGCTCCTTCCAGATCAATGTCCCAAAGGTTCTCGCTCCATGGGCCCCCAGAACAGACCATTCAGGCAGGATCCCTGTCCTCAATCAGCCGTCCTCTGAGAGTGAGATGGTGAGTGTGCACCTAAACCGACACCATCTTGCCTCAATATGTAGGAGTTTTCTAATGTACTATAGGCTTAGAGAGAAAAATCAAACTTCTCACTAGGAATTCCAGGTCCTGGTTAATCTGGCATTAATCACCTTCTCAGGTACATTGCCCATTCTTTCCCAGACACCCCCCCTTCTAAGATCAGACACATCTGCTCTTGACCATGATCCTCCTGTTTCTCTGACCTTGTTCATGCTGATATATGGTCAAGCCATACAGTGATATGTGAGTTTCATGTGGTTCTTATCTCGACAATGAGAGTACAGTTTCAAGGATGGCAGGTATTGTGCTTGCTTTCTATCCTCACAGCACAAACACATATACATGCAGTGAAACACTCACTCTCTTTCTCTCTTACACACAAATGGTGGACAATAGAACTTTAATCAATAATTATTAAATGAATTGGGACAGAATTAGGAAGACTTCTTGAAGTTTATCTCCAGCCCAGGGCCAACATCAAGTTGTAGTCATGGGATAAAACAGGAGGCATGGATTTAGGAGACATAGGGAGGTATGGATTGCTTAACATCTCAGTTTAGCCAGCCTCACCTGGGGCTATTAATTGCATTCAAAATAATGTGCTAACACCACCATCATCCATTTCCAAACCTTTGAAATCAACCTAAATAGAAATTCTGAAGAAATTAAGCATCAATTCCACAATCTCTAATCCCATTCTATCTACTGGTAACGTATATATTCTAGATTCTAAAACCATGAGTTTGCTTAATATAATTAGTTTACCTCCATGAGACCATATGATATTTGTCCTTTTGTGCATGGCTTATTTCACTCAGTATAATGTCCTCAAGGTTCATCCATGTTATTGCATGTGTGAAGACTTCATTCCTTTTTAGGACGGAATAATACTCCATTGTATGTAAATTGTTTATCCATTCATAGGCTAAAGGACATGTGGGTTGCTTCCATCTTTTGGCAATTGAGAACAATGCTTCCATGAACAGTGGTGTGCAAATATCTGTTTGAGTCCCTGATTTCAATTCTTCTGGGTATACACCTAATAGTGGGATTGCTGGGTCATTTTGTAATTCTAAATTTAGCTTCCTGAGGACCTGCAGAACTGTCTTCCACATCTGCTACACCATTTTACGTTCCACCAGCAATGAATGACCCTTCCTATTTCTCCACATCCTCTCCAGCACTTGTAATTTACTGTTTTTCAATAGTAGCCATTCTAGTGGGTATGAAATGGTATCTCATTATGGTTTTGATTTGTGTTTCCCTAATAACAAGTGATGATGAGCATCTTTTGATGTGCTTTTTAGCCATCTGTATATCCTCTTTGGAGAAATTTCTATTCAAGTATTTTGACCCTTTTAAAATTGGGTTATTTGTCATTTTATTGTTAAGTTGTAGGATTTCTTTATTTTTTCTGGATGTTCAGGCTTATCAGATATTTGGTTTCCAATGTTTCCTCTCACTGAGTAGGTTGTCTTTTCACTATCAAGACAAAGTCTTTTGATTCCCAAAAGTTTTATATTTTGTGACAGGAAGACATTTTTTGCTAGGTTTAAAAAATTGAGGTGTAAGTATATTTTAAAACTTTATTTATAAAGGAGTTTAGATTAGAGAAAATTTACATAAAAAATACATAGATTCCCAAATATGTTCCTCATATTTCCTCTATTAATACCATCTTTTTTTAATGTGGTACATTAGTTACAATCAATGTACAAATATTGAAGCTTTGCTAACCATGGTCCATAATTTGCATTAAGGTTTACACTTTACATGGTACAATTCTATATATTTTGACAAAATGTATAATGACCTGTATCCATCATTGCAATGTCTTGCAGAACAATTCCGATGTCCTAAAAATGCTCCATGTTACACCAATTATCCCCTCTCCCTCCCCTCAGAACCTCTGGTGAGCACTCCTTTTATACCAACATTACAAATTTGTCCATTACTAAAATAATAATTAGACAACTTTAGTAGTATTTTGTTGCATTCCCCCTTAAGTTTGTTCATTCCTCAATCTTGGGGATATGGGGATGGTGATGTCCACTCTGCCCTCAGTTGAGATGGGGCTTAGATCCCTTGGAGCAGATGGACAGAACTGCCTTATTTGCAGTTGTAGATATTCTCTGTTTTTTGGGAATGGGCATTGTCCATCATCATCCTTCTGTTAGTTGTCCTGGGTGAGTCTGATGAACTGGAGAGTACGTGTTGGCTGCAACTTGTAGAAATTCAGGGCTCATCTTGCATATGAACTGAGCAAAGATTTAAGTCTCTGGGATGTATATTTAATGGGTGTAATGTTAATCATAGCTTCAAATAAAAGGGACAGAATAACCATGTGTAGGAAAATTACAAATTAGTCCAACTCTGATAATTGGTGAGATGGGTCATTACATATTCCAACATAAGTTTCACCGAAGAGGTGCTAATTTCCTAATGTTGTGTGCCTGCTCAGTGTCTTGATGTTTCCAGAGGACGCAGGAGAACACCCGCTTTTGGCACCATTCAATGAGATCCTCCTGAGATGTGCACAAGCACAATCTCTGGAATGACTTCCTGACTCAACCTGATATTTCCTAGCCATAAAAATTTACCTGTAAAAAAATAAAACTCATGTTTCTTCAATACTTCCTTCTTTTGATCCAGGTCTTTCTCCAAATGCATCCCAGTTGGCATTTGGTAACAATCCCTTTGTGCCAGGGAAGCTCATTCTTGAGAACCATGTTCCACGTTGGGGGGAAGTTAGTGAATTTATATGCTGAGTTTGGTTTAGAGTGAGGCCACATCTGAGCAACAAGGAGACCTTTAGGAGGCAACTCTTAGGTAATATATATTATGAGGCTAAGTTTCAATTTCAGAAGAATAAGGTTCAAAAGCACAAGCATCAGTTTCAAGGGCCCGGCCTATTGATCTGTCCTCCTTTGTTAGGCACTGTCCATATAGTCCAGAGATCCCTGCCGCTCCATCAGAGAATATAGCAGGACTCCCCAGGAGGATGGGAATTTAACATTCCGTAAGTTATTCCTTGAGTCTTCACCCACTGAGACAACACCCCGTGACCACATGAACAAACTCAAACTCCATAGAGGCATGCCCCAGTTGCACCCTTCCCTACACATCCCCCATCACTGACACCCCAGGGCAGTGATACTCCCTTGGCACAGTTGCAACCCTTCTGCAGTCCAAAATCTCCTCCAAAACAAAGCAAATATAAAATCTTGCATCGTGCTTTTCATTTCTGTAATATCTGTTATCTTTTATGTATGTTTATAATTTCTGTTGTATGTTTCCCAAGTGTCTTATTTTTTTCACTTTATTTTCAAAGAAACTTTAGGTTACAGGAAATTCACATAGAAAATATAAGAGATTCCAATATACCCCACCACTTACCCTCTCAATTTCCCCTATTAATAACATCATACATCAGTATGATTGTACAAATATAACAAATGTACATTTGTTACAATTCATGATGCAATATTGAAACATTGCTATTAATCATGGTCAATACTTTACATTATGGTTTATGTTTGCACCATACAATTTTATAGGGTTTGACAAAATGTATAATGGTTTGTATCTGTCATTGCCACATCATGCAGAGCAATTCCAATGTTCTAAAAATGCCTATATTCCACCTATTCTTCTGTATTAATCAGGGTTCTCTACGGAAACGTAATCAACAACAGATTTCTGTAAATAATATGACATTTATAATATTCATTCATGCGACCATGAGGATGCACAAGTCCAAATTCTACAGGCAAGATGCAAACTAGGGGCTCCGTTGAATATCCTTGATGAGTTCCCAGGAGATGCTGGCTGTCCAAAGTGGAGCTGTGAATTCTCTTCCTGGATGCTGAAATCACTTCCCCTTTTAAGGCCTTCAACTGATTGGAAAAGATGTCTCTCATTGCTGATGGCAATTTCATTGGTTGATTGTAGATGTAATCAGACATCTACGCAATTAGCTAACTGATGATTAAAGTCCATGAATTATGTTTAGTATTACAGTTAGCCCAGTGCATGCCTGACCAAACAATTGGGCACCTTTACCTGGCCGAGTTGACACATTAGCCTAACCATCACATCTTCCCTCCCCTTTCCTCGGAACCTGTAGTAACCACTAATTTTCAGCTTTTCAAGAATAAGGTTCATAGATACATGCATGAATATAGAGGGTTTGACGTATTGGTTGATTTTCTTTTACTAGGCACTGCCTATGTACTTGAAAGATTCTTGCCCCTCTATTTGAGAATGTAGCAGGACTCCACAGGATGAGAATTTAGTATTGTGTTCTTTATTGTGTGAGTCTCCACCCAAGGAGATAACACCCTCTGACAAGACGAACACATTCATATTCCATAAAAGCAAGCCCCAGGTGCACCCTTTCCCACATATCCTCCTGCCACTGATACCCTGCACCAGTGTCCCTTCCTTGCCATATTTGCTAAAAGAACATTTTATTTTCTTTATTTTCTAATTGTATTTTCTTTATTTTCTAATTGTATTTTCTTTCTTTTCTAATTGTATTTTCAACCACAGATTTACACCTCCCCAGAATTCACATTTTCCTTCTGAAAACTACAAAACATTGCTAAAAGAGACCAAATTAGACTTACATAAATGGAAGTACATTCTGTCATCATGAATTTGAAGACCAGATACCGTTAATATGTCAATTGTACCCAACCTGATTTACTGATTCAATGCAAGGTGGGGAACATGGGAATCCCAGTGGGTTCCATGTAATATTTTGGGTAATCTAAGCACCTCTTAAAATATATGTATATATATATATATATATAAATAACATTTTTGTAAGCAAATACACATATATGCATATATATTTATATATCATTTTGCAAATGTTTGTATGTATTGTGAGAATTTTAATTTTTACCCATAATAAAAAAAAAGAAAAAAGAAAAAAAAATCTCACTGACCATTTTTTGTTGAAATGGAAGAACCAATTATCAAATTTATTTGAAAGGCTAATGGTCCTGAATAGTCAAAATGTCAGAAAAGAAGAATGAAGTTCTCACTTCCAGACTTTAAAGCATATTAGTTTGTGATGGTACTGTACCAATACAGCATGGTACTGGCATAAAGACAGAAGATTGACAAATAGAACCTAATTGAGAACTGAGAAATATACTCTCACCTCTACAGTCAAGTGATTTTCGAGAAGACCGTCAAGTCTCCCAGCTAGATTAGAAAGGTTTGTTCAAGAAATGATGCTGGGAAAACTGGATAGCCATATCCAAAAAAAGAAAGAGCCCTGCTATCTCTCTCACTTTATACAAAAATTAACTCAGAAGGTATCGAGGACCTAAATATAAAACTGATACTCATAAATTCCTAGAAGAAAATGTAGGAAAACATCTTCAAGATCTTGTGTTAAGCAGTAGTTTCTTAAATCTTACTCCCAAATCATGAGCCAGAAGAAAAAATAGATAAATGGGAGCTCATCAAAATTAAACACATTTGCACCTCAAAGGACTTTGTCAAAGTTTGAAAAGGTAGGTGACACAATGGGAGAAAATATTTGGCAGTCACATGTCAGATAAGGGTTTAGTATCCATGATATACAAAGAGATCATAAAACTCAACAATGAAAAGATAAGTTACCTAATTAAAAATTAGGCAAAAAATGTGAAAAGACAATGGTCCAAGGAAGAAATACAAATGGCAAAAAATAAAAATAAAAAAATCACATGAACAAATATTCAACATCCGTAGCAATTAGGGTAATACAAATCAAAATTAGAATGAGATATCATGTCACACCTATTAGATTGGCCACCATTAAAAAGTCAGAAAACTAAATATCAGAGAGGATGTAGAGAGATAGGAACACATATTCCTGTTGGTGGGAATATAGAACGTACATCTACTGTAGAGGATTGTTTGGCAGCTCCTAAGGAATTTGAATAAAGACCTGCCATGAAACTTGGCAATCCATTGCTAGGTGTAGCCCAGAAAAACTGAGAGCAGTGACACGAATAGACATCTGCACACCAATGTCCATTGTGGCATTATTCACAATTTCCAAAAGACGGAAACAACCCAGGTGTCCATCAACCAATTAATAAATAAAAAAATTGTGGTTTATACACATGATGGAATATTGTGCAGCGGTAAGAAGAAATGAATTCATGAAGCATATGACAACATGGATTAACCTAGAGGATATTATGTTGAGTGAAACATATCAGACACAAAGGACAAGTACTGCATGATAGCATTATAATGAGCTAAATATATTATGGAAACTCGTGTAATTAATAATTAGAATATAGGCCACCATAGAACAGAATGAGGGTAGCTGAGGGTTAGTCTGTGCAGAATTGGTTAAAAGGTTGCTTGTAAATCTTAGGAAATGAATGGAAATGGTGAGAGCCCATCATGCTGTTTTTGACTAGCAGAACTATTATTCTGGGTATGAAAGCAATTGAAAGGGAAAATCTGACTTGTATATAACTAGAATGAATGCTAAAGAATGTAACATGGGACTGTATAACAGTGAAACCTCATGTAAAATACAAACATGGGTAATATTGCATATATAAGACTATTTTTACAAGATATGAATACAAATAAACTAGAGAGAGGGAAACACAATAGCAGCTATATATAGCAGGGGAGGCATAGAGAGATTGAGATGTGATGAGCCTCATTTGTTTGGTTGCTTTTTGTTCGTTATATTTATTATTATTATTATTACTGGAATAATGAAAATGCTCTAGAAATAATTGAAGTGATGAATGCACAGTTATGTGATTGCACCGGATGCCATTTATTGTAGACTTTGGATGGACATGCATTTATTTATTGTATCAATAAAATTGATTTGTTAAGAGAAAAAGAACTCAGTTATCAAATTGTTTTTTGAGATTTCTAGGTTATTCGTCCGTATTCTAAACAAAGTACTGTGAACAAATGTAAATTAATCTCCAAAGTAAAAGATTTATTTTAAATTCAACACATATGTTAAATCTTATCACAAAATTAGTAGAGAAAGAAAATACTAAAAAGAGAATTTTGAAAAATGGTCTTAGTATTTTTTGTAAGGAGCCTGAAATGAAATAATTCTAGCTAGTAGAACCTTTTTTTTTCTCAGTTCGGGAATAATGCAGTCTTGTTGACAGAGCCTTTCCAACCACCCCTTTATTTAAGGGCAATAGGGGTGTGCTTACTTTGGATGGACTAATTTGGTTCCCAAGCTAAATCTCAAGAGCATGAACAGGTCCCTGAGATCAGTTCTGCTGCTTTTGCTCCTGTGCCACAACGTGCTGTGGTGAAAAGCCCACGACTCCAGGCTGAACAGGGCCATGCCCAATTGACTCTCTTGCTGGTCTTGTCATATTTTCTTAGACTTAGAAAGAGCTGAAAACAGAAGGCTAAGAAAGAGGATGTTCTTGCACAGTGCCCTTGAAGTCCCTTGAAGTCACAGGTCCTCAGCGCTTCCCCTGGAGTGGTAGATTTTTTTGTTTTACTCTTGTGGTTTTGATTTTTATTTTGATGAGAACTAATTCTGGTGAGTAACTTTCCATGGGCTTATTAGCCAATTGTACAGCTCTTCCAAAGAAATGTCTATTCAAATCCATTACCCATTTTTCAAATTGCTGCTTTTATTTTGATTGCTGAGTTGCAAGAGTATTTTTATATATTTTAGTTACTAGACCCTGATTACATACATGATTTGGAAATATTTCCTCCCATTCCATAGGTTATCTTTTCATTTTGTTGATAATGTCCTTGTTTGCACAAATGTTTTATTTTTATTTTATATTTTAAAAGATGCTTAGATTACATAAATGTTACACAAAAATTACAGGGATTCCCATGTTCCCCACGTCCCACACATTGCATAACCTCCCACTAAACATCTTTCATTAGTGTGGCACATCACCTGCAATGGATATACACATCCTGGGGCTTTGCCCCTAAGCATGGACCATAGTTCACATTGTAGACCATACTCTCTCCCACACAGTTCTGCATGTTATATGCTGATGTAAAATGGCCTATACCTGTCATTGTAATGTCACTCAGGATAATTCTCAAGTCCCGAAAGAGCCCCTGTATTACAACTACTTTTCCCTCTCCCTGCCCTGAAAGCATCCAGTGGCCACTGGCTCCACATCTGTGTTGTAATTTCTTCCATTGCTTGAATCACAATATGTCCGCAACAGAATACCAGTAAGTCCTCTCTAGTCCATAGCTTTTCCTCCAATCCTGAGGAGTCTGGGATGGTGATATCCACTCCACCTCCAAGTGAGACAGGGCTTATATCCCATGGATAAGATGGATTGGATTATCCTGCCTGCAGCTGCAGACTCTCTCCATTGCCTGGGATGACCGTTATCCATCATCATCTCCTCACCAGGTGACTTGGATGAGTCCCTTGGGCTGTAGAGTAGGAGTTGGAGCTCCACCGATATTCCAGGCACAGCTGGCACATGGGCAGGCCAAAGGCTCCAGTCTCTGGAGGTACACCTACAAACTCCAGTACCACATATAGGTTTGAATAGAAGGGACTGATGGACCATGTGCAGAGATGACTTATTTGAGTCCAACTCTGTCATTCTCAGGAGCACAGATTCCAAAGTAGAGCCCACTAATAAGGCATCAAAGTCTGGAGCTATCCCCCCTTATATAGGACCTGGGTGTCTCCAGAGCCCTCATGAGCCCCTCTGTGTGGGGTGATATCCACGTTGGTGTTCTATGAGATTCTACTGATGTGTCTGTAAGTGTTACCTCTGGGATGACCTCCTGACTCTCTTTGAAGTCTCTTAGCCATATGAAATCATTTTTCTTTACCTTTTCCCCCTTTTCTTCAAGGTCTTTTTCCAGTCATATTGCCAGTTGGCACTTGGTATTAATCCCTCCTTGCCAGGGAGGCTCATCCCCGGGAGTCCCATCCCACCCTGGGGGGAAGGTAATGCATTCATATGCTGAGTTTGGCTTAGAGAGAGGCCACATTTAAGCAACAAGGAGGCTGTCAGGTGGCAACCTTTAGGCACCCCATAACAGTAGGCTAAGATTCAATTATAAGAGCAAAGACTCGTAAGGCTAGTCATCAATAACAAGAACCCACTAGTGGACCATCCTCCTTTGCCAGACACTGCCCCTGCACTCAGAGAACTGTTGCTGCTTCCTTGGAGAATGTGGCAGAGCTCTCCAGGCTGGGAATTCAGTATTCTTTCATTTATTGAGTGATTCTTCACCCATTGTGACCATGTCTCACCCCTTGATCATTTGAACAGTTTTATATATCTTTCATGTATATTCAGGTGAACTTCCTCCCGTGAAACCCCCACCCCAGACACCCCCACCAATTATTCTCTTCTGCCCCCATTGTAACCCTTCTGTGATCTAAACCTTCCTTGAAGATGAAGCCCATATAATAGACAAATATAATTAATAGGAAAATGAAGTAATAATGATAAGTTTAAATGTAAGAGACAAAATACATGGAAACTTAAAAAAAAAAACTAAAAACAAAATGAAAGGATTGGGATATTCAAAATATGGGGAAAAAAAATTTTAACATTTTTTCCTTTTATCACTGCATTATTGGGTGTCCAGTCTGTACTGTGGCACTTTCCCCCTGTCAGTCCCCAGTGTCTCCCAAATTTTCATTTAATTTTCAAAGAAGTTTTAGGTCATAGCAAAGTCACATACAGAATACTAGAGACTCTCATATACCCAACCTCCTCCCCCTTTCCTCACCCCATATTAAAACCTTTTTATATGTGGATGGTAGCATTGTTATAACTGTTATACAGATAGTGAAACATAGCTACAAAACATTGTCAGTGGTTTACAGTATAGTTTACAATTTAGACGGTACTGTTTAATAATTTTTGATGATATTTCCAATGTCCTGTGTCCATCACTGTAAGGTAATGAAAAACGTTTCCACTGACCACTAAATACCCCCAATTTGATCTTTTCTGTTCCTTCCTTCCCATCCCCTTGGGGCACATGACATCCCCCTGTCTTGACTCATTGGATGACAAGATTCATAATTACATGCAACAAGAGGTCTTGACACGCTGGTTGTCCTCCCCTATTAGGATCCACCCTTGCTCCAAAGTGGACCCCCATCTTTGGGAGGACCAGTTCACCCAGAAACAGACAGGTGGGTGTCTTTTAGGTGCACAAATGTGTTGATGAGTCCAATATAACTTTTTGTTGCTGTTGCTTGTGGTTTTGGTAATATATCTGATATATCTAAGAAACAATTGCCCAAACTGAGATGATGAAGAATTACACCTATGTTTCTTCTAAGAGTTTATAGTTTTTGCTCTTTTAAGTAAGAGGTTTTTTTTAAAGTTAATTTTTGTATGTGGTGTGAAGTAAGGGTCCAGTCTCATTCTTTTATATATGGATATCTAGTTTTCCTTATTCCATTTCTCAAAAAATCTTCATTGACCATTGAATGGTTTTGGCACATATTTTGAAAATTCATTGATTAGATACGTGTGAGTTTATTTTAGGAATCTCAATTTTATTCCGTTTTTGTATGTCTTGTCATTATACTGGAGCTACACTCTAAATTACTCTAAAATTTTAGTTATATTCATTTCAGGGTGTTTGAATCCTTCAACTTTTATTCTTTGCAAAATTGTTTTAGACATTTGAGATCCATTAAAATTTTATGATAAATTTAGGACAGACTTTTTTGTTTCTGCAAAAAATGTAGTTGGAATTTTCATGGGATCAAATTGAATTGATGGATCACTTTGAAGAGTAAAGTGATCTCATTAAATATAGTATTCCTGTCCATGAACATGAGATATCTTCCCATTTGTTTTATATTTTCTTTAATTTCTTGTAGCAATGTTTTGTCACATTTATTGTCAAAGATTGGAGCCTCCTTGGCTAAATATGTTCACAAGCAATTTATTCTTTTTGATCCTATTTTAAGTGAAATTGTTTTGTTAATTTTCTTTTCAGATTGTTTGTAATTAGTGAAATCAAACAAAGCTAATTTTGTGCAACATTTCTGAATTCATTTTTTAGCGCTAATAGGTTTTTTATTGTTTAGGATATTTTCAATATAACATCATGCCTGCTTTGAATAGATATTTTCACTTTTTTCAAATTTGCATACCTTTTATTTCTTTACTTGCTTCATTGCTCTGACTAGAAGTTCTAGTACTATGTTGAGTATACTTGGTGAAAGTAGAATTCTTTTCTTTCTCCTGATTTTAGGAGCAGATTTCAGTCTTTCACAGTTGAGTTTAATGTTAGCTATGTTTTATTTTCATAATGCCTATTAACATGATGAGGAATTTCCCTTATATGTTTAGTTTAATGAGTGTTTTCTTTAAAAATAATGAATGGACATTGGATTTTGTCATATACTTTTTTGCATCATTGGTGATGATCATGTCTTTTTCCTCCTTTATTATATTGAATATTTAATATTTATAAATATATATTAAATATATTTATTGATTTTTACATATGTTTAACCATTTTTACATTATTGCTATTAATTCAATTTGTTTTTGGTACATAATCTTTCAGATATGCTGCTTGATTACTTTGCTACTGTTTCACTGAAGATTTCTGCATCTAAATTCATATGGATATTGGTCTAAAGATTTCTTTCTTGGGTTGTTTTTTTCCAGCTTTGGTATCAGGGCAACCCTAGACTCATAGAATGAGTTAGAAAGTATTTTTTAGAATACTTTTTGAAAGAGTTTAGGAAGGATTGGTGTTAATTCTTCTTTAAGTATTTGGTAGAAATTCATCAGTGATAGACTATCAGTTCTGTGTTTTCACTGGGAGCTTTTTGATTACTTGTTGTGTGTTGAATCAGATTTTTCTATTTCTTCTTTAGTCAATTTTTATAGATTGTATTTTTCTAGTAAGATTTCCATTTCAGCCAGTTTATCTAATTTTGGGAGTGTAAATGTTGATAATATCCCCTTATAATATTTTCATTTCTGTAATGTTGGCAGAAATGACAACATTTTCATTTCTGATTTTGAAATTTGAGTCTTTTTTCTTCTTTTTTTTTGTTCAATCTAGGTAAATTTTTGCTATTATTTCTTTTTTTTTTTTTTCAATGATTCTCCAGTTTCATTTATCTGTACCTGTGATGGTTAGGTTAATGTGTCAACTCGGCCAAGTAGTTGTGTCCAGGTGTTTGTTCCAG
>JAKSZT010053896.1:5034517-5129164 GCA_026826555.1 Tolypeutes matacus
ATCTCCTGCTGATTCTGTTTCCCGAGAGAACCCTGACTAATACAGTACCCTAACTATATTCTTTCATTTTTACCTTATAATTTGATTTTGTTAGATGTATAGTTGGGTTATTGATTTGAGATCTTTTTCTTTTTTAATGAAAGACTTTACAGGTATAAATGTCCCTGTACTTCTTTTACTACATACCATATGTTGATATGTTGTATTTTTGTTTTAATTTACCTCAAAGTATTTTCTAATTTCTCTTGTGATATATTCTTTGACTCATTGGCCCTTTAAGAGTATGTGTTTAAAGTTCATGTAATTGTGTCTATACAGATTTTTTTCTATTATTATTATTATTTTTTTTTAGTTTCATTCTATTGTGGTTGAAGGAGATACTTTCTATGATGTTGGTATTTTTAAATTTATTGAAAATAAATTCTTATTCTATGGTCTATCATGGGGAAAGTTACATGGATGCTTGAGGAGAATGTGTACTCTCTTGTTGCTGGGTGGATAGTTCCTTGTATGCCTCTTTGATTTAGGTGGTTAATGGTCTGGCTAAGTTCTTAGTTTCCCTTGAAATCTTATTGTGAGTTTCTTGATACTAGCTTCCTTGGAGTTTGTTGAGGTTCTAAAATGTTAGATTCCCTGGTTTCATTAAATTTGGGGAGTTTTTGGTTATTTCCTCAACTATGTTTTTTTCTCTTTTCTCTTTTCCTCTCCTTATGGATTCCCTTTATGTGCACATGCGTACATGTGTGTGTATATGCTGATGGTGCCCCACAAATATCTTATTTCTTCACTTTTTTTCTTCAATCTTTTCTCTTTCTTCTCTGACTAGTTAATACTAAGTGACTGGTCTTAAAGTTCATTGATTCTTCTGTCTGATAGAATCTGACATGTAAACACTCTTGCAATTTTTTTATTTCTTTCATCTTACTTTTCAGCTCCAAAATTTGTATTTGGTACTTTTTTCTAATTCCTATCTTTTTGTAATATTCTCTATTTGTGGAGACATTCTTTAGTCATTTGCACATGTTTTCTTTTGACACTTTGAGGACATTTAAAAGAGTTGACTTAAAATCTTTTTTTATTCGAGCTAATGTCTGGGATTCCTCCTTTCTAGTTTATATTAATTATTTTCATTACCCTGTGATTGGGCTATGATTTCTTATTCCTTTGCATGACTCTAAAATTTTTCAATGTGGATATTTTGAATATTATAATGGGAAATCTTTTATCAACATTCCCCAGGGCTTATTGTTGCTGCTTTTTGTGGTTTTGTTTTGTTTTATTTAATGACATTTTAGACCTAATTTTGTAAATTCTATGGTCTTTGTCATGTGTGGCCCCAAAGTATCTCATCTGTGATATTTACCCAGCTAGTGGTTTGACAAAGAAATTCTAAATGCCTGGAAAAAAAGAAGGTAAAGAAAAAGATGAAGATGAAAACAAATAAAGAAAGAAAAGTTTCTCCAAGTCATTGTACATTTGCAATGCTTATGCTTAGCTGTCAGTGTACACCTCTGTCTCAGTGAGTATGTCAGCAAGAGTTGAGAATTTGGAATTCTTCTCATGTCTTTTCTAAGCCTGAGCCTTGCCATGGATCCTTGTTTATCCTTCTTTGATTTATGCAGAGCATTTCAGAGGCCTTGTTCCCCTTGAGTATGTCCTTCCCCTAGAGGACTTTGTTTTGGGATTGTTTTAAATCTATAGATTATTTGCAAGAAAATTGACATCTTAATAAGATAGTGTCTTCTGATCCACGAACACAGTGTAATCATTTACTTATTTAAGTATTCCTTAATTTTTCTCAACAATATTTTATGGCTTCCATTGTAGAGATCATGTACATACTTTATCAGATTATCTCCAAATATTTCATATTGTTTGATGCATTTGTATGGTAAACATCCTCTACTATGGTTCCCACCTTCTACTATTTAGAATATCCCTGTAGAATATGGGCTGAAACTAGTATTTTGCTTCTATAATATGAAAAAATATTGGGAAGTAACATTTTATCAAGTTAAATAGATTGTAATATTTCCCTTGCTAATACTCTCTTGCTTTTGCCATATTGCCCCCTTGTATGCTTTTTCAACAATGCAAACCTCTGTGTTATGTAGAGTTCCTCATGTTAAGGGACCAAAAGAGGTGTCTAGCCAACAGCCTTTGAGGAACTAAGGACTCAGTCCAACAGTCCATGAGGAACTGAAATCTGTTGTCAACCATGTGATTGAGCTAGTAATTAGATCTTTTCCAGTTGAGTCTTGAGGTAATTCCAGCATTGTGAGAGACCCAGAGTCAGGCGACACAATTAGCCTCCCCAGATTCCTGAGTCAGAACTATTTGAATAAATTGTGAACCAATAAACATCTTGGTCACTAGATACACAAAAATCAATTGCATTTCTCCACACATTTTAAATGAAATTTAAAAGTTATACCACTTAATAGAATAAGAAACACTATATGTCTAGTAATATATGTACAAGAAATCTATAATAAAATGTACACATTTTTTGAGTGAAATTAAAAATACCTAAATAAATGGAGAGATATAACTTGATTATGAATTGTTGGAAAAATCAGTATTATAAAGATCTCAACTATTCACCTTCCTATGTAGATTTAATCTATATCAGTACACTAGATATTTTTGTTTTTTGACTTGGTGATTCTACAATTTATGAAATAATACAAATGACCAAAATGGCCAAATATGGCCATTTAAGATTATTTAATGAATGCCCAAAAGAGAAATATTAGTTTGTAAACTAATAAACTCGTTTTTTTTTTTTTTTTTCAGGTTACAGATTATGGGCTTCAGTAAGGGAGTAACACACACTACTGTACAGAGAAGATTCACTAAAATGGTGAACATGAATTTAGCATGAGATAGTGAAGAGAAACTGAACCATAAAACAGGAACACCATAGTGAGGTGAGAGGAGTTAGTAGAGAAGGCCTTGCTTCTCCTGAAGGCGACATGGTACTCAAGATAGTGGAAACAATGAGGATGTAGGAATAAAGAATAAGGAAGCAGGTTCTAATCCCATGCAGAATACTGGAGCAAAGCAGGGCTTTAAAATTGGTGGATACACCAGAATAGGACAGGAGGAGGAGAGAGGGCAGCTCACAACTATAGTGGAGGATGGAATCACCTTCCCAGAAATCCAAGTTCATAGCAAGAAGGATGTTAATGAATGCATTCAGAAAGCCCAGGACCCAGGATCCTCACACCACCCCCTTACAGAGCTGTTTGCTAATCATCTGTCCATAGAGCCGAGGGTGTCAGATGGCAACATAGCAGCCATAGGCCATTGCTGAGAGCAGGCAGGCTTCTGTGCCCCCAGACTCAAACACAAAGAAGACCTAAAACAGGCAGCTCCAGCATAGATGATTCTCCTCTGAAAAAGGAGATTCTCCAGCATCCTTGGCACTGTGGCAGAAGAGAAGCAAAAATCCAGAAAGGAGAAGTGACTCAGGAAGAACTACATAACAGGTTCCCCATTAAGGTCATGATGTAAATTCCCAGGAACAGCAAAAAGACCTGAGCCTGAATATGGGAGTCAGCAGAGAGTCCAAGGAGGATGAACTTGAGGATGGTGCTGTGGTTTCCCAAAGCAAAGGGATTGTCCTTAAAAATAATAATAGAGACCTATTTGAAATTCTATGGACCACACCTAGTCACCAAAGAGGTGGAGATTTCCCCCAACCAATTTAGAGTTCACATATGCCTTCACTGATTTCTTTGAATTCATTCTTCTTGTGTTGATATTTTCCTTCAATCATTAGCCCTGAATAAATGTTACCATGATAACCGAGGTTGATCATCTACCTCAGAGATTGGTGAAAGAATTTAGGAATATTCTCAATCTGGACTATAATCAATAGTCAGTTTTTAATCTATAACTGTGCTCAACAATGTTCCCTACACCTTGTAGATTCTAGTGGGCTACCTACAATGAATGTTCCAAATTTTTCTTCTCCTCTTAGACTCTTACTCCTATTCAAACCTACTCATGATGATATTATTTTGTCTTCTATTAGATTTTTTACAGGCACTTTCACATAAAATGTCCATTTCATCTTTGAGAAAAGACTGAAATGTGTAGACACTTACACTTGTACGTGTAGTATGTGTATGTTTGTGTTTGAGTATTATATTGCATTTTATTTTGAGGATGGAATAGAAATAATAGGGTATAAATTTCTGCTTCCAATTTGCGGTAGAGAAAATTGAGTATCAGATGTTATATAATTTGTCCAAACTGAGAATTTGAACAGTCAAGATTTAACTCCATTATGTAGGACCCAAGAAAAAAGGTCATATTACCATTCAGTGTCTTCCAATCAAGATTTGGTCTTTCATATCCTCTATCGTCTGGCATCTATTGACATTCATGATAGTCCAGATACTACTCTATTCAGGGTCTCAATGCTGGGGGCAGATTAGTGTACTCCCCTCTTATCACCACATGGGTGTATCTTTCTGTTTCCCCTTTCTCAAGCATGTGCTCCACATGAAATGCCCTCTCTCTAAATCTAAATCTTAGTTATATTTGCCTCTTACAATAATTTCAGTGTCTTTCTGAGAATTTCCTTCATCATCTCCCTTTATGAGCTCACCAGTATGTGTAATAATTGGACAATTATTATTCATTGAGTGCCTGATAAGTGATTGCCACTATCCTGAATACATTTTTAATCCCCAGAAACAATTTGGAGCAAATCACTGCATTGAAATTTTTCAAATAAGGAAACGAAAGTATTTGGGTATCATATTAACACTTTAGCATCATTATTCCCACTCTTACTTCTCTAATTTCAAGAATTTGCTCTTTCTGTCTGGTACTGATAGCCCCCTGTTAAGGATTTCTTAGGCATTCTTGCTTTTCTCCACAGTATGAACTAATCTATCCACTCAAAACAACGAACTCTTTTCCCTGTATGGTATCAGATGAATCGTTCTTTTCTTTTCTTTTTTATTTAAGATGATGAAAAGCATTTACTTTTTTTGTTGTTGTTGTATACATCAGATACACTTATATATATATATTAAAAGATGCTTAGATTACATAAATGTTACACAAAAATAAATGTTACCCAAAAATTACGGGGATTCCCATGTTCCCCACCTCCCACACCTCCCATAACATTCCACATAAACATCTTTCATTAGTGTGGCACATCACCTGCAATGGATATACACATCTTTGCCATTAAGCATGGATCATAGCTCTACATTGTAGACCACACTCTCTCCCAAACAGTTCTGCATGTTATATGCTGATGTAAAATGGCCTATATCTGTCGTTGTAATGACACTCGGGATAATTCCCAAGTCCTGAAAAAGCCCCTGTATTACAACTGCTCTTCCCTTCCCTGTCCCGAAAATGTCCAGTGGCCACTGGTTCCACCTCACTGTTGCAATTTCTTCCATTGCTTGAATCACAATATGTCTACAACAGAATACCATTAAGTCCACTCTAGTCCATAGCTCTTTCCTCAATCCTGAGGAGTTTGGGATGGTGATGTTCACTCCACCTCCAAGTGAGAGGGGGCTTATATCCCATGGATACAATGGATGGGATTATCCTGCCTGCAGTTGCAGGCTCTATTCCCTGGGATGGCTGTTGTCCATCATTGTCTCCTCACCAGGTGACTTGGGTGAGTCCATTGAGCTGTAATAGGAGTTGTAGCTCCACCAAGATTCCAGGCACAGCTGGCACATGGGCAGGCCAAAGGCTCCAGTCTCTGAAAGTATACCAACAAACTCCAGCATCACATATAGGTTTGAATAGAAGGGACCGATGGACCATGTGCAGGGATGACTTATTTGAGTCCAACTCTGTCACTCTCAGGAGCACAGATTCCAAAGTATAGCCCACTGATAAAACATCAATCTCTGGAGCTATCCCCCCTTATATAGGACCTGGGTGTCTCCAGAGCCCTCAGGAGCTCCTCTGTGTGGGGTGATATCCACTTTGGTGTTCTATGAGATTCTACTGAGGTGTGTGTAAGTGTTACCTCTGCGATGACTTCCCGACTCTCTTTGAAGTCTCTTAGCCACATGAACTCATTTGTCTTTACCTTTCCCCCCTTTTGTTCAAGGTCTTTTTCCAGTCATATTGCCAGTTGGCACTTGGTATTCAACCCTCATTGCCAGGGAGGTTCCTCCCCAGGAATCATGTCCCACCCTGGGATAAGGTAATGCATGTTTATGCTGAGTTTGGCTTAGAGAGAGGCCACATTTGAGCAACAAGGAGGGTCTCAGGTGGCAACCCTTAGGCACCTCATAACAGTACACTAGGTTTCAATTACTAAAGCAAAGACTCATAAGGCTAGTCATCAATAACAAGAACCCATCAGTGGACCATCCTCCCTTGCCAGACACTGCCTCTGCACTCTGGGGACTGTTGCTGCTCCCTTGGAGAATGTGGCAGAGCTCTCCAGGCTGGGAATTCAGTATTTCCTCATTTATTGAGTGATTGTCTACCCACTGTGACCATGCCCCACCCTTTGATCATTTGAAAAATTTTATATATCTTTCATGTATATTCAAGTGAACTTCCTCCCATGAAACCCCCATCCAAGACACCCCCCACCAATGATCCTCTGTTGCTGCTGTTGTAACCCTTCTGTAATCTAAACCTTCCTTGAATATGAAGCCCATATTATAGCCAAATACAATTAATAGGAAAATGAAATAATAATGATAAGCTTAAATGAAAGAGATTAAATACATGGAAACTCAGAAAAAAAAACTAACAATATAATTAAAGGATTGGGACATTCAAAAAATGAGAAAAAACAAAAAAATTTAAAAAGAAATAAAAAAATATAAAAATTTATTATTATTATTTTTTCCTTTTATCACTGCATTATTGGGGGTCCAGTCTGTATCATGGCACCTTCCCCCACTCACTCCGTAGTGTCTCCCAAATTTTCATTTAATTTTCAAAGAAGTTTGAGGTCACAACAAAGTCACACACAGAATACAGGAGACTCTCATATACCCAACCTCCGTCCCCTTTCCTCACCCCATATTAAAACTTGTTTATGTGGATGGTGTTGTTATAACTGTTATACAGATAGTGAAACATAGCTACTAAACATTGTCAATGGTTTACAGTATGGTTTACAATTTAGATGGTACAAGTTTAATAATTTTTGATTATATTTACCATGTCCTGTGTCCATAACTGTAAGGTAATGAAAACATTTCCCATGACCACTAAATATCCCCTGTTTGATCTTTTTGTTCCTTCTTCCCCATCCCCCTGGGGTACATGACACTCCCCTGACTTGACTCATTGAATGACAAGATTCATAGTTACATGCAACAAGAGGTCTTGACACGCTGATTATCCTCCCCTATTAGGATTCACCCTTGCTCCTAAGAGACATCCACCTGTCTGTTTCTGGGTGAATCAGTCCTTCAAAAGCTGGTGGTCGATCTCCTTCCCACTCACTGTGTGGGTCTCCACTCCCCAACACAACACATTATGACATGACGAACACTCACACACTCCCCAGAAGCCTACTCCAGATGCACCCTGTCCTGAATGCTCCCCCAACCTACACCCTAAACCAATGACACTACCTTGTCATATTGCCAGAAGAGTATTCCCACTCCTGCATTTTCAACATCATACCCACAAATCCCATGTCCACCTAGTCCCCCTCCCATCTCTGCCCCCAGATACTGGGTATTCTACCCGCACTTCCTAATATAGCCACCTGTCAACCCTGCATCACCAAACCCAGTAATATCACTAGCCACCTAGCCTATCCTTCAATATGCAACTATACTCTATCACTTTACCATAGGTTATGTTCATATGGGTGATGGCTCACAACATTCTCTTCTCTTTCTCTCCCTTTTTAACCTATCTTTCAGACAATGGTTCTCAGAGCCTGCTCACTTTCCTCAATTCCGTGTGTTAGCACTTTATTCCTTTTTACAGGTGAGTAATATTCCACTGTATGTAAGTCCCACATTTTGTTTATCCATTCTTCAGAGGATGGGCACTAGGGCTGATTCCAACTTTTGGCAATTATGAACAATGCCGCTGTGAACATTGGTGTGCATATATCTGTTTGTGTCTTTGCTTTCAATTCTTCTGGGTATATACCCAGCAGTGGAATTGCTGGATCATACAGAAGATCTATTGTTAGTTTTCTGAGGAACCGCCAAACTGTCCTCCACAGTGGCTGGACCATTCCACAATCCCACCAGCAGTGGATGAGGGTTCCTATTCCTCCACATCCTCTCCAACACTTATAGTCTGCTTTTTTGTTAATAGCTGCCATTCTGATGGGTGTAAGACGGTATCTCATTGTAGTTTTGATTTGCACTTCCCTAATAGTTAGTGATGTTGAGCATTTTTTCATGTGCTTTTTATTCATTTGTATTTCTTCCTTGTAGAAGTATATTTCAAGACACTTACCCATTTTTTTTAAATTTATTTATTTTTTATTGTGGGTAAAAATAAAAAATTTCACAATACATACCAATATTTGTAAAATGATATATAAATATATATGCATATATGTGCATTTGCTTACAAAAATGTTATTTATATATATATATATATATATATTTTTTAAGAGGTGCTTAGATTACCTAAAATATTACACAGAACCTACCAGGATTCCCATTTTCCTACCTCCCACACCTCCCACCACATCCCACACAAATATCTCCCACAAGTGTGGCCCATCACCCTCCATGGACTTACACATCCTGGGGCCTTGCCATCAACCATAGACCACAGTTCACATCCTAGACCACACTCTCTCCCACACAGTTCTGAATGATGTGTGCTGATTTAAAATGGCCTACATCCGTTGCCACAACAGCACTCAGGACAACCTCCAAATCCCGAAAAAGCCCCTGTATTTCAAATACACATCCCCTCCCTGCCCCGAAAGTGTCCAGTAGCCACTGGCTCCACCTCACTGTTATAATTTCTTCCATTGCTAGAATCACCATATTTGCACAACAGAATACCATCAAGTCCACTCTAGTCCATAGTTCTTCCCCCAATCCAGAGGGAACTGGGATGGTGATGTCTGCTCCACCTGCAAGTGAGAGAGGGCTTATATCCTATGGATATGGTGGGTGGGATGATCCTGCCTGCAGATGCAGGCCCTCTCCATTCCCTGGGCTGGCTGTTGCCCATCATTGTCTCCTCACCAGGTGACTTGGATGAGTCCACTGAGCTGTAGGGTAGGAGTTGCAGCTCCACTGACATTCCACACACACATGGCACATAGGTAGGCCAGAGGCTCCTGTCTCTGGAAGTATACCTAAAAACTCCAGCATCACATATAGGTTTGAATAGAAGGGACTGATGAACCATGTGCAGGGAGGACATATTTGAGTCCAATTCTGTCACTCTCAAGAGCACAGATTCCAAAATAGAGCCCACTGATAAAGCATCTGTCTCTGGGGCTATCTCCCCTTATATAGGAGCTGGGTGTATCCAGAGCTCTCAGGAGCCCCTCTGTGTGGGGTGATATGCACTTTGATGTTCTATGAGCTCCTACTGAGGTGTGCATAAGTGTTATCTCTGGGATGACCTCCCGACTCTCTTTGAAGTCTCTTAGCCACTTGAACTTATTTGTCTTCACCTTTTCCCCCTTTTATTCAAGGTCTTTTTCCAGTTGTGTTGCCAGTTGGCACTTGGTATTAATCCCTCGTTGCCAGGGAGGCTCTTCCCCGGGAGTCATGTCCCATGTTGGGGGGAAGGTAATGTATTCATATGCTGAGTTTGGCTTAGAGAGAGGCCACATTTGAGCAACAAGGAGGCTCTCAGGTGGCAACCCTTAGGCACCCCATAACAGTAAGCTAAGTTTCAGTTACAAGATCAAAGACACATAAGGGTAGTCATCAATAAAAAGAACTCATCAGTGGGTTATCCTCTTTTGATGGACACTGTCCCTGCACTCAGAGGACTGTTGCTGCTCCCTTGGAGAATGTGGCAGAGCTCTCCAGGCTAGGAATTCAGATTCCCTCATTTATTGTGTGATTTTCCACCTACCGTGACCATGCCCCATCCTTTGATCTTTTGAACAATTTTGTATATCTTTCATGTATATTCAGATGAACTTAATCCCATGAATCCCCCCTCCCAGACACCCCCCACCAATAATCCCCTGCAGTATCCATTGTAACCCTTCTGTGATCTAAATCTTCCATGAACATGTAGTCCATAAAAAAATCAAATACACTTAATAGGAAAAAGAAACAATGATAAGCTTACATGCAAGAGACAAAGATAAGGAAACTCAGGAAAAAACAAAAAAAAACAAAAAAACAAACAAACAATCAAGCAAAAACCAAAACAAAACAAAATATAATTAGTGGATTGAGACATTCAAAAAAATAGGGAGAAAAGCAAAAGAAATGCCTTAAAATATATATATATTGTTAAAGAGGCAATTCTCTCCCAACTGAGTGGGCTTCGTGGCCTTGTCGAATATCAGATAACTGTATATGCAAGGACCTATATCAGAACACTGAATTTCGTTCCATTGGTCAGTAGGTCTATCCTTGTGCCAATACCACGAAGTTTTGATCACTGTAGCTTTGTAGTATGTTTTAAATATATATATATATTCTTTTTTTCCTTTTATCACTGTGTTATCGGATGTCTGGTGTGTCGTGACACCTTCCCCCTCTCAATCCCCAGTGTCTCCCAAATTTTCATTTAATTTTCAAAGAAGTTTTAGGTCACAGCAAAGTCACACACATTGTACCAGTGACTCCCAGATACCAACCCCCCCACTTCCCCACCCCATATTAACACCCCCCTTTTTTTGGATGTTAGCATTGTTATAACTGTTATACAGATAGCAAAACATAGCAACTAAACATTGTCAATGGTTTACAGTATAATTTACAATTTAGACAATACAGTTTAATAAGTTTTGATGATATTTACCATGTCCTGTGTCCATTACTGTAAGGTAATGAAAAACCTTTCCCATGACCACTAAATAACCCATTAGATTTTAACTGTTCCTTCTTCCCCACCCCCCTGTGGCATATGACACTCCCCTGTCTTGACTCACGGAATGTCAAGATTCATAGTTACATGCCCTGGGTATTTGAACCTGCCCTTCCTAATCTACCCACCTGTCAACACTGCACCACCAAACCCAGTAATATCACTACCCATCTGTCCTATCCTTCAATATGCAACTATACTCTATCCCTTTACCATAGATTATGTCCATATGGGTGATGGCTCAGAGCCTGCTCTTCTCTTTCTCTCACTTCTTAACCTATCTTTCAGACTATGATTCTCAGAGACTGCTCACTCTCCTCAGTTCAAATTGGTGAGGTCATATACTGTTCATCCTTCAGTGCCTGGCTTGCTTCACTCAACATAAGGTCTTCAAGATTCATCCGAGTTATTCCATGTGTTAGCACTTTATTCCTTCTTACAGCTGAGTAATATTCCTTTGTATGTATGTACCACAATCTGCTTATCCATTCGTCTGTTGATGGGCACTTGGGACGATTCCAACTTTTAGCAATGGTGAACAATACCGCTATGAACATTGGTGGGCATATATCTGTTTGTGTCTTTGCTTTCAGTTCTTCTGGGTATATACGCAGCAGTGGAATTGCTGGCTCATATGAAAGAACTATTGTTAATTTTCTGAGGAACCACCAAACTGTCCTCCACAGTGGCTGGACCATACCACAGTCTCACCAGCAGTGGATGAGGGTTCCTATTCCTCCACATCCTCTCCAACATTTTATGTCTGCTGTTTTTTTAATAGCTGCCATTCTGATGGGTGTAAGATGGTATCTCATTGTAGTTTTGATTTGCATTTCCCTGATAGCAAGCAATGTTGAACATTTTTTCATGTGCTTTTTAGCCATGTGAATTTCTTCCTTGGAGAAGTGTCTTTTCAGGTCACTTGCCCATTTTTTAAATGGGTTGTTTGTCTTTTTATTTTCCCAGGGTGGATTTCTTTATATATACAGGATATTAGGCTCCTATCAGATATTTGGTTGCTGAATATTTTTTCCCATTGGGTAGGTTGCCTTTTTATTTTCTTAATAACATCCTTTGAGGTGCAGAAGTTTTTAATTTTGATAAGATCCCATTTATCTATTTTTTCTCTTGCTGCTCATGCTTTGGCTGTTAAGTTCATGAAACCATTTCCTATTACAAGGTCCTGTAGATGCTTCCCTACATTATCTTCCAATGTTTTTATGGTTTTGGCTCTTATATTTAGATCTTTGATCCATCTTGAGTTGATTTTTGTATAAGGTGTGAGATGGCATTCTTCTCTCATTCTTTTGGATATGGATATCCAGTTCTCCAAGCACCACTTGTTAAAGAGGCCATTCTCTACCAACCGAGTGGACTTTGTGGCCTTGTCAAATATCAGATGACTGTATATGCGAGGATCTGTTTCAGAACACTGAATTTCGTTACATTGGTCAGTAGGTCTATCCTTGTGCCAATACCACGCAGTTTTGATCACTGTAGCTATGTAGTATGTTTTAAAGTCAGGCAGTGTGATACCTCCAACTTCATTTTTCTTTTTCAATATGCCTTTGGGAATTTGGGGCCTCTTGCCTCTCCAAATATATTTTGTGGTTAGTTTTTCCAGTTCCTTAAAAAATACAGTGTTGGCTTTTATTGGGATTGCATTAAATTTGTAGATTAGTTTGGGTAGGATAGACATCTTGATGATGTTTAGTCTTCTTATCCATGAACAGGGATTATTTTTCCATTTATTTAAGTCTTCTTTGATTTCCTTTAACAGTGTTGTGTAGTTTTCTGTATATAAGTCCTTTACATCTTTAGTTAAATTTATTTCTGAGTATTTGATTCTTTTAGCTACTATTGTAAAAGGTATTTTTTTCCTGATTTCTTCCTCAGTTTGCTCATTATTGGTGTATAGAAGTGCTACTGATTTTTGAGCATTGATCTTACAGCCTGCAACATTACTGAATTTCTTTATAAGTTCTAGAAGCCTTGTTGTAGATTTCTCAGGGCTTGCTATGTATAGGATCACTACTGACCCCATAGAAATAAAGAGTATTATAGAGGATACTTTGAAAAATTATATGCCAACAAGAATGATAATTTAGAGGAAATGGACAAGTTTCTAGAAACCCACATACAGCCTACATTGATGAAAGAAGAAATAGATGAACTCAACAGTCTAATTACAAGTAAAGAGATAGACTCAGTCATCAAAAACCTCCCAACTAAGAAGAGTCCAGGACCAGATGGCTTCACAGCTGAATTCTACCAAACATTCCGGAAAGAGCTAACACCAATTCTACTTAAGCTCTTCCAAAAAAATAGAAGAAATATTGCCTAACTTATTCTATGGTGCCAGCATTACCCTAATACCAAAACCAAATAAAGATACCACAAGAAAAGAAAATTACAGACCAATTTCTCTAATGAACCTAGATGCTAAAATCCTCAACAAAATGCTTTCTAATCACATTCAACAACATATCAAAAGGATTATACACCATGACCAAGTAGGTTTCATCCCCTGTATGCAAGGATGGTTCAATATAAGAAAATCAATCAATGTAATACACCACATAAACAGATTGAAATAAAAAAAATCACATGATCATCTCTATAGATACAGAAAAAGCATTAGACAAAATACAGCACTCTTTCCTCATAAAAACACTACAAAGATAGGAATAGATGGATACTTTCTGAATATCATAAAGGGTATATATGAAAAGCCCAAAGCTAACGTCATTTTCAATGGTGAAATCCTAAAAGCCTTCCCTCTGAGATCGGGAACTAGACAAGGATGCCCACTATCAACACTCATATTTAACATTTTCTTAGAAGTACTTGCACGGGCACTGAGACAAGAAAAGGACATAAAAGGCATCCAGATTGGAAAAGAAGAAGTAAAAATTTCACTTGCCCATTTTTTAAATTGATTGTCTTTTTATTTTCCCAGGGTGGATTTCTTTATATATACAGGATATTAGGCTCCTATCAGATATTTGGTTGCCAAATATTTTCTCCCTTTGGGTAGGCTGCCTTTTTATTTTCTTAATAATGTCCTTTGAGGTGTGGAAGTTTTTAATTTTGAGGAGATCCCATTTATCTATTTTTTTCTCTTGCTGCTCGTGCTTTGGGTGTGAAGTTCATGAAACCATTTCCTATTACAAGGTCCTGTAAATGCTTCCTTATATTATCTTCTGTGGTCTTTATGGTTTTGGCTCTTATATTTAGATCTTTAATCAATCTTGAGTTGATTTTTGTATAAGGTGTGAGATGGTATTCCTCTCTCATTCTTTTGGATATGGCTATCCGGTTCTCCAAGCACCACTTGTTAAAGAGGCCTTTCTCTCCCAACTGAGTGGGCTTGGTGGCCTTGTCAAATATCAGATGACTGTATATGCGAGGATCTATACCAGAGCTCTCAATTCAGTTCCATTGGTCAGTATGTCTATCCTTGTGCCAATACCATGCAATTTTGAGCACTGTATGTTTGTAATATGTTTAAAGTCAGGTAATGTGATACCTCCAACTTCATTTTTCTTTTTCAATATGTCTTTAGCAATTCGGGGATTCTTACCATTCCAAATATATTTGTAGTTAGTTTTTCCAGTTCTTTAAAAAACACAGTGTTGATTTTTATTGGGATTGCATTAAATCTGTAGATTAGTTTGGGTAGGATAGACATCTTGTGATGTTTAGTCTTCCTATCCATGTACAGGGACTATTCTTCCATTTATTTAAGTCTTTCAATTCCTTTAACAGTGTTGTATAGTTTTCTGTATATAAATCCTTTACATCTTAAGTTAAATTTATTCTAGGTATTTGATTCTTTTAGTTACTATTGTAAATGTTTTTTTTATATTTCCTCCTCAGATTGCTCATTATTGTTGTACAGAAATGCTATTGATTTTTGAGCATTGAGCTTATAGCCTGTGACATTACTGAACTCCTTTATAAGTTCTAGAAGCTTTCTTGTAGATTTCTCAGGGCTTTCTATGTATAAGATCATTTTGTCCACAAATAATGAAAATGTTACTTCTTCTTTTCCAATTTGGATACCTTTTATATTTTTTTCTTGCTTCAGTGCTCAAGCAAGTACTTCTAAGACAATGTTAAATAGGAGTGGTGATAGTGGGCATCCTTGCCTTGTTCCTGACCTCAGAGGGAAGGTTTTTAGGATTTCACCATTGAAAATGATGTTAGATTTGGGTTTTTCATATATACCCTTTATCATGTTCAGAAAGTTTCCTTCTTTTCCTATCTTTTGCAGTGTTTTTATCAGGAAAGGATGCTGTATTTTGTTGAATGCTTTTTCTGCATCTGTAGAGATGATCATGTGATTTTTTTCTTTCAATCTGTTTATGTGGTATATTACATTGATTGATTATCTTATGTTGTACCATCCTTGCATACCCGGGATGATAGCCACTTGGTCATGGTGTATAGTCCTTTTGATATGTTGTTGAATGCGATTAGAAAGCATTTTGTTGAGGATTTTTGCATCTAGGTTCATTATAGAAATTGGTCCATAATTTTCCTTTCTTTTGGTACCTTTCTTTGGTTTTGGTATTAGTGTAATTTTTGCATCATATAATGAGTTAGGCAATACTCCTTCTACTTCTATTTTTTGGAGGAGCTTAAGCAGAATTGGTGGTAGCTCTTTCCAGAGTGTTTGGTAGAATTCAGCTGTGAAGCCATCTGGTCCTGGGCTCTTCTTAGTTGGGAGGTTTTTGATGACTGAGTCTAACTCTATACTTGTAATTGGACTCAATTGAAGAATTGAGTTCATCAATTTCTTCTTTCATCAATGTAGGCTGTTTGTGAGTTTCTAGAATTTTGTCCATTTCCTCTAAATTATCATTCTTCTTGGCATATAATTTTTCAAAGTAACCTCTTATGATACTCTTTATTTCTGTGGGGTCATTACTGATATCTCCTTGATCATTCCTTATTTTGTATATTTGCATCTGTTCTCTCTTTTTCTTTGTTAGTCTGGCTTAGGGTTTGTCAATTTTGTTGATCTTCTCAAAGAACCAGCTTTTGGTTTTGCTTATTTTTCTAGTGCTTTCTTATTCTCTATTTCATGTAGTTCTGCTCTAATCTTTGTTATTTCCTTCTTTCTGCATCCTTTAGTTTTAGTTTGTTTTTGTTTTTCCATTTCCTCCAAGTGTGCAGTTAGGTCTTCAATTTTAGCTTTTTCTTCTTTTTTATATATGTATTTATGGCTATAAATTTCCCACTCAGGACAGATTTGACTGCATCCCATAGGTTTTGAAGTGTTGTGTTGTCATTTTCGTTAGTTTCAAGGTAGTTACTAATTTCTTTTGAGATTTCCTCCTTGATCCACTGTTTGTCTAAGAGCATGTTGTTTAACTTCTATATCTTTGTGCCTAATCTGTTTCTCTGGCCCAATTTCATTCCACTATTTTGGAAAAATTACCTTGTATAATCTCAATCTTTCTGAATTCATTGAGAGTTGTTCTGTGGCCTAGCATGTGGTCTGTCTTGTAGTATGATCCATGTGCACTCGAGAAGAATGTAAATCCTGCTGTATATGGGTGTTCTGTTCTGTATATGTCTATTAAGTCAAGGTCTTCTAAAGTATTGCTCAGAGTCTTTTTTTCTTTATTGATTCTCTGTCTAGGTGTTCAGTCTAATGATGATAATGGTACATTAAAGTACCTTAGTATAATTGTAGAGGCATTTATTTCTCCACATAGTTTTTCCAGAGTTTGCCTCATGTATTTTGAGGCACCCCAGTTAGGTGCATAAATGTTTATGATTGTTCTCTCTTCTCAGGAGATTACCCCTTTTACTAATATATAGTGTCCATCTTTGTCTCTTACAATAGCTTTGCATTTAAAGTCTATTTTGTCTGATATTAGGATAGCCATCCCTGCCCTTTTTTGGCTATTGTTAGCTTGTAAAAATGTGTTCCAGCCATTCACTCTCAGCCTCTTTGAATCCCTGGGTCGAAGGTGGGTTTCTTGTAGACAGCATATAGTTGGATCATATTTCCTTATCAATTTTGCCAAAGAGTGTCTCTTGAGTGGTGAATTTAATCCATTAACATTCAGTGTTATTACTCGCAATGAATTTCTTACTTCAGCTATATTTTCTTTGGGATAATGTATGTCATATGTTGTTTTGTTTCTGTTTTAGTCTTTTCAGTTGTTTTTAAACTCTCTTCCAACTCTCTCTCCCTTGTTTTTTCCCTTCAACTTGTAGAACTTCCTTTAGTATTTCTTGAGGTGCAGGTTTCTTAGGGGCATACTCTCTTAATTTCTGTTTATCTGTGAATATTTTGAACTCTCCATCATTTTTGCATTCCAGTTTTGCTGGATAGAGAATTTTTGGCTGGAAGATTCTTTCTTTTAGTACTTTGACTATGTCATACCACTGTCTTCTTGCCTCCATGGTTTCAGCTGAGAAATCAGCACTTAATCTTATTGTGCTTCCCTTGTATGTGATGGTTCTCTTTTCTCTTGCTGCCTTGAGTATTTTCTCTTTGTCTTGAATATTGGATATTTTGACAAGTATATTTCTTGGAGTTGGCCTATTGGGATTTATACTGTTTGGGGTGTGCTCTGCTTCCTGGATCTGCACATTCATCTCTCTCCATAGGATTGTTAAGTTTTCAGCCATTATTTCTCTCAGCACTCCTTCTGTTCCCTTACCCTTCCCTTCTCCTTTTGGGATGCCCAAAATGCGTATGTTTTTGTGTTTTGTGTTGTCAGTTAAATCCCTAAGTCCCTGCTGGATTTTTTCTCTCTTTTTATCTATCTGTTCTACTATCTGTTTGATTTCAGATGTATTGTCTTCCACATCACTAATTTTTTCTTCTGCCTGTTCAAATCTGCTGTTATATGAGTCCAGCATCTTTTTGATTTCTTGAGTTGTGCCACTGATCACCATCATATCCGTTATCCTTTTATGTATGTTTACAATTTCTTCAGTATGTTCTCTCAGTGTCTTCTTAACATCCTTAATCTCTTCTTTCAATTCATTAAGTTGGTCCATGATATTTGGAAAGCTTTGATTTGTTGTTCTATATTCGGCATCTCTTCCCTTGTTTTTAGTTTGTTCATTGGACTGTTCCATGTCTTCCTGTTTCTCAGTATGGTTTGTAAATTTTTGTTGCCCTCTAGTCATCATTTTACCTTGATGGGTTTATTCAGTTCATTAGCTTCTCTCTCTGCTCTAGAGTTTTATTTAGCTGCTGGTTCTGTGTGTGTGCTGTTTTCTCTTTGACACTTTTTCTTCTTCTTTTATTTCCTTGCTTCTTTCCATGTTCCTTTGAAGGCAAAGTATTAGGGTAAGAGAAATTGAAAGATGTGAGAAAGGAAGAAGGATAATAGTAATATTGATAGAAGTTAGAAAAGGGACCGTATAAGACTTAGTGAAATGAATATTTAACGCATCTAGGCAGTATAGAGTAATAGGAAAAAATGTGGAGTACCTACAATGGACTGGGAAACCAAATAGAGGAATATATATATATATATATATAATGATTTAGAATGGTAGAATGATGAGGAGGGAGAGAAAGAGTAAAACAGGGCTGAAAGGAAAAACTTAATATTAATAAAAAAAGAAGAAAACAGAATAGATAGAATGGAAATTGAAATCCTTAAATTGTGGGCTAATAAAAAAATGTGGTATGTAAGAACCACAACAGAAAGCAGAAGGCAGAAAGATGAACGAAGGATAAGAGATAGCTTGGGAGACAAGATCAAAATAGACAGATATTGGGATATCACGGAAGAAGAAGCACAGCAAAGAGACAAGCTAGCAGCACCTAGTTTAAAAAAAAAAAAAGAATGGGGAGGAGGAAAGAGGAAAGAAAAACAAGAGACAACAAATAAACAGAGAAAAACCAAACAACCACACAAGCAAGCAGTCACACAAAGCTAAAGAAGAACAGTGTTCTTTCTTGTTCCCTTGTGAAACTCTCAGCCTGCTTGTATTTATCAATCAATGCCCTGCAAGGTTCTATTTGCAGGTTTTGAGGCAGATTTTAGCAATTAAACAATTTAGTTTTTTAATTTAAAAAATAAAAATTCATTTTTTAAATTTTAAAGTGACGATTTTCTTTTCTTTCTTTTCTTTTCTTTTTTTTTTTTTGTGAAATAAGGGACCTAAAAGAAGTCCTCTTCTAGACCACCCCCTTCACCGAGGGGACCCTAACTAGGCTCGTGGAAACTAATCAAGCACTTCCCACTTCCGGGCCTCTCCACCACGGGAGCTGAAGCTCTGATACTTGTCAGTACAGAACAATAAAATTGGCTGACTCTGCCCCCTCTGGAGCCAAGCCTCAGTGTCCCTGGGCTGCTGGATAAATCAGGCTTCCTCAGTAGATTAGTCTTTCCCCTCAGCCTGGTGCTGCTTCATGCCGGCTTATCTGCTCCCCAAAGCTCTGAGGGGGTCCAGGCAGCCAAATCCATAGAAAGGAAACCCCTCTCCACCTTCTGTCAGAACCCTCCCACTCTCGGGGAATGCTCCCTCTTACCGGGTTGCTGGTGGGAGTTGGGGCGTATCCCTGCGCAGCTAGGTAAATCACCTTCCTCAGCAGATTCACCACACCTTTCTACCTGGTGCTGATTCAAGGCAGCTAATTTGTTCCCCAAAGCTGCAAGGGGTTCCAGGCAGCCAAATCCACAAAAAGGAAACCCCTCTCAACCGTTTGCCAGAACCCTCCCATTCTCAGAGAATACTCCATCTTACTGGGTTGCTGGTGGGAGTCGTGGCTCAAACCAGCCTTTTTCCCTGAGGGTGGGGCTCATCCATCTGTGTTAACCACCACAGGCAGGATTAAAACTCACGAATCTGTCCCGAGGAATCCTTGCCATCGAGCTCCCTCCAGATAGATGTCCCCGAGTTTCTTGCTCCGTGTGCCCACAGCACAGACCCCCAGGCAGGACCCTGTCCACAATCAGCCGTCCTCAGAGAGCGAGTCAGTGAGTGCCTGCCTAAACTGACGCCATCTTACCTCCCCCCCGTTCATTTACTCTGGTATCTATTATAGCATTTCTTTAGTATAATTGTTTTTACTTTTTTCTTTGATATTTTGGTTTCTTGATGGCAGTGAATTTTTTGTATAATATTTGTATCTAGGGAATCGCATATATTAGAATTCCAATAATTATTTGCTAAAGAAAAGAAAATAATCAAGGGAATAGTACAGACGGCATACCTCATATTATTGGGGAAAGGCTTCAAATCCATAAGTTTAAGAAAGACTGAGCACTAAGGTTACATTGAAAGTGAAGCCGAAGAAATGTGTGTGTGTGTGTGTGTGTGTAGGGGAAATCTGATTGTTGCAACCATGGAGGGAGTAGATTTTACCTGTTGTCACCTAATCATTAACAACCAAATCCCTGTACCTGAGGATTCATCCCATACCCACTAATCTATATTGTTTAAAATCATGATAGCCATCCACTACCACCCAGGCATCAATACGTTCATTTATCCATTTATCCTTTAGTTCATTTGTTTATTCATCTATTCACTTTGTAACCCATCCTTTTCATTAATAATCCACCTTTCAATCTGTTTATTCTTCTAGCACTTCTCTACAAACCCCTTTATTCAGATAACAACCATTCACAGATTTTCTCCTTAACACATTTGTTAGCCATTGGGAGGAAGACAACCTAGCAGGGACCAATGTTCAACTGTTAAATAAATACTCTTTTTTCCCCTTATATTTAATGTCACTTATCCTTAGAATCCATGACTAAATTCTTTCCTTAGACTTTTTACTCTTACCTAGCTTGAAACCTTATTTGAGATGTACACTCAGATTGTTCCTTTTCATAAAAGATCATGCCTGGCTTGATAACTTCACACAGTGTCTGCCCATTCCCTTTGACGTTTTAGTCTGCTATGTAATCTGGGCCTTTGTCATGATTCCACGGAGTCTGTCATTAGGAGTTCCCAAAGAATTCACAATTACATTCAATTCTGCACACCCATCCACCTACCCAAAACTTCTCCTTTAAAATTGTCTTACCACTATTAATGTTGAATATTCACACAATTTCCCAGCCTATTGGAATTTCTTATTCAATGTATGTATCAGTTTTGCCAAATAGGATAATATACAAAATAGATGGCTCAAATGAGACAACTCAGTAATGTCGTCTATGATTGACTGAAGTTTCCTCCCCTCTCTCTCCTGACTACTTCTTTCTCTTTCCTCATTTCTCCTATGAGACAGAGACCATTTATATCCTTATCCCTTCTAGTTTTAAACAGATGAAGAACTGAGGCACAAAGTTGGTAAGGAACTTGCCCAACTCCACAGAGGGAGCAAGCAATGGAGTTGGAATTTGAGCCCAGCAGTTTGGCATGTAGCTTATCACATCCTTTCCATCAGCAAGTAGTTCAGAAAGTCTACGGAAAGACTCTAGGTGAAAAGATGCATCTCATAGAGCCAGAAAGAGAGGTCATATGAGGAAAGAGAAAGAAGTAGTCAGGAGAGAGAGGGGAGGAAACTTCAGTCAATCATAGAGGACGTTACTGAGTTCGGGGGGTGGGGGAAGTTATGGCTCAGAAAACTTCCTGCTGTTCTGGTCTCTTCCTGGGCCAGGAGATTCTATGTTCATGAGGACCAATAATTTTATGGCCCAATTGCAGGAACTTCAGTTCATTTGTCTCTCTCTTGAGAAACCAAGTAAAGGCATCACAATGGCTTACTCCAGAAACTTCATCCTTTGAGCTCTGACTTGGTCCTGTCTTTTTCTTTCACTACGCTTCTAAAATATTTTCTGAAAAACCCAAAATGTGGGAGGAGCATCTATGTAATAGCTATAGACTCAAACTCAGGGGCATCACTCCATTAGTTAACTCTTTTTTTCCAAATATTGCACTAGGAGAGTCTGTGAAGTGAGTGATTCTCATTTATTCCCCTTTAGAAGGGCAGATATATAATTAGGCAGTCAGTAATTGGATGGCTGTGCCGGACAGCCCAGGAGACAGAAGAGCTAGTGTCTCGTATTCTCTGGATCACAGGCTGAAGTTCAAGTTTAGACCCATTAAAACAAAAAGCAGAAATTTGTCGGGATCTCAGGGGATTTCATTTAGAATGATCTTTTGGAACTTCTATCTTGCAGCAATGAAATTTCATGGAAACTATTGGATGTTTGTTGGTCTTTGAATTAGGCATGAGAATGGCAACATCCTTCTGTCTGTATAGATTCAGGAAATCACAGGAAGGCTATGCATTGGTCTTTAACCATTTTGCAGACTATTTACTTTGTCCAAGGATTTCGTATTATAAACATCTCTCTGAAGAACAGAGATTGGCAATGCTTATTAATTACTTATCAAGTGCCAAGTAATGATCTACTTGCTTTCATTTTCTTAACTTATTCCTTACAACTATTCTAAGAATGAAAACCTCTCATTATTCCCATTTTACAGATGTGGTAACTGAGGCAGGGCCCAATTCACACAGTTTGAATTGGTAGAGTCAAGGTTCAAATTCAATTCATAGGATATTGAAATATGCTTTCTGTCCTATGTTAAATGACCTCAGGAAATTATTTTCATCCAAAGAAGCAATTATTTTACTTACTATTTGACTGTCTGGAATGGAATGGTTGAGTTCATACTGTTAATAAGTTGGAATGAAGGTAAGTATTTTGGTCTCTGGCAAGGAAGTGATAAAGAATTGCTAAACTCGTAAATTTTCATAATGTTAAAGTTAATACAAGTAGAAAACCATAAACTTTTCTAGAGCTACATTATTCAAATACATAAGAAATATATTTGCAAACCCATCTATTTTTGTGCCTGATGAAACATGTCTTCATCTTAGAGGACTACTCCTTATTGTGGTTGTATTTCACATCAGTTTTAATTAAAACAGTTTAAAAAATAAGCATCTTAGAAGACTTCTCCCTGCAGGGTGGCTTCTCACATTGCACAGAGTGCAGCTGCAAGCTAGGAGAAGCTATTAATTCAAATTATTTTTATTTATTTTTAATTTTTAATGAAACTTTAGATTACATAAATGTTACATAAAAAGAATAGTGGATTCTTATATGCCCCACCGTACCCACACACTTTCCTATTAACAATATCCTTCATTAGTGTGGTACATTTGTTACAATTGATGAACACATATTGAAGCATTGCTACTCACCACAGACTGTAGTTTACATTATAGTTTAAACTCTGCACTGCACATTTTTGTAGGTTATGACAAAATATATAATGGACTGTATATGTCATTGCAATGTCTTGCAGGAAAATTCCAATGCCCCCCAAATGCCCCTATATTATACCTATTATTCCCTCTCCTTCCACTCCTAAAATCTGGTGGCCACTGCCTTTATATCAATGATAAATGTTCTTCTATTGCTAGAATAATAATAAGTCTATAATAGAATGATAATGTTTACTTAAGTCTATTGTTCATTCTCCAGTCTTGAGGATTGGGGGATAGTGATTGCAATCGTTAGGCTAATGTGTCAACTCGGCCACGTAATTGTGTCCAGGTGTTAGGTCAAGCAAGCACTGGGCTAATTGTAATACAAGAGCATCTATGGATTTCAATCACCAGTGAGTTTACTGCATGGATGGCTGATTACATCTGCATCAATCAGGGAATTTGCATCAGCAATGGGTGAAGTTTTTATCCAATGCCTTAAAAGGGGAAGTGATTTCAACATTCAGAGAGAATTTCCCACCTCGTCTTTGGACAGCCAACTTCTCCCAGAAACTCATCAAGGACCTTTCATTGGACTTTCATCGGAGTCCCTGGTTTGCAGCCAGCCTGCGGAAACTGGACTTGTGCATTCCTACAGCCATGTGAGACTCTTATAAAATCTCATATTATTGACAGATAACTCATGTTGATTCTGTTTCCTGAGAGAACCCTGACTAATACAGATTGGTACCAGGAGTGGAGAGGAGTTTTAAAACTAACAAAAAATACAGAAAAATTTTTGAAAATTTAAATAATATAAAATAATTTTAGACATTGTGCCTTTTATCACTGTAAGGTCTATTGTCTTGTATGTACAGTGACATTTTCTTCCATAGATTCCCCCACAGTCTTTTTTTTTTCCATTTTATCTTCAAAGAAGGTTCAGGTTACAGAAAATTCACATAGCTAATATAAGGGATTCCCATATACCTAATGTCCTTCCTCCTTTCCACTTTTACCTCTTAATAACATTTTACATGAGGGTGGTACATTTGTTACAAATGATATACAAATATTGAAGCTTTGCTGCTAACCATGGTCAATGGTTTACATTGTGCTTTACATTTGGACCATATACTTTTATAATTTTTGATGAAATTTAAAATGGCTTGCATCCATGAATGCAAGTTCATGTAGAGCAATTCTAATGCCCAGAAATACCCTATGTTCTAGCTATTCTGTTCTTCCCTCCCCTTCCCCTTGGAACCTATGGCAACCACTAAGTTTCAGTTTTTGAAGAATAAGATTCATAGTTACTTGCAATAATATTGAGGGCTTGACATACTGGTCTGTTTTCTTTTATCAGGTACTGCCTATATTCTCGAAGTATTCTTATCCCTCAAATGGAAAACATAGCAGGACACCCCAGGATGGGAGTTTAACATTTTCTTGTTGATTGTGTGGGTCTCCACCCACTGAGATAAAACACTATGACAAGATGAACACTTACATATTCCATAGGAACATGCCTCAGGTCCACCCTACACTGCATATCCCCTCCCACCCCCACTCGATGCCCTACACCATCAGTAAACACTCCCTGTCATATTTACGAAAAGCACATTCCCAAAGAATATTCAAAAGAACATTTGGGAAATCAAATTTCATCTCCCTGTGCAAGGTTTAATTATAAAAGAACAGTTGTGAAGTGTTTTAAGACACATTCTAAGGTAAGCCTTCTTTAAAAGAAAGGTCTGTGAAGGACAACCAGCAAGATGGTAGCAAAGTATGGAGTTCCAGGGGTCAGCTAATGCTACAGGGCAGTTAGTAATCACCCAGAGCTATATAAAGTACCTGTTTGGGGGCTCCAGGAGACCAGAAGAGTATGTTACAACATCCTTGAAAGAATGGAAGGAAGAGACTGACCATCTGGAGAAAACTCTCCCAAGTAGAGTATGCCATGTCATGGAGGCCAGTGCCTATCCTCCACTAGCAGCACCAACCACCTCAGGAGATACTCTGTGGCTGGAGTTCAAAGCTCCATTTCCCAAAAATGGGGGAGGAAGAGACGGTTGGGCACCAACTTCAGCTACTGATTAGTACATTCGGCTGATTAAAGTATAACCCTAAGAACAGCTAAAGTTTGAAGCTGTCCAAGTTGGAAAGAGGCAGGTAGCTGCCATTTTGATTCTGTGCCTGGCATGAGAAGAAGCAGGGCTGACTGAAAATCAAAGTGCTGCTAGAGACTGGCTTGTTTCCATCCAGATCAGATTGCAGCTACAGCCAAAGTCCCAACCCAACTTCTGGCAGGGAGGAAGCTGGGGGGACCTGCACCAGCCTCTCTAGGTAACTGAAGATATATTTGGCTAGCACAGACTGAATAGTCAGACACCTGGGGCTCCATCCTGGCAACCCAATAGGATAGGAGAGGAGATGCATTTCTTTGGCCTCTCTGGGCACCTGCAGGAGTTTTCAGCCCACAAAAACTGGTTTGTTGAGTACCTTCAATTCCATCTCCACCCCCTCAACCCCATAAGAGAGGAGGGATCTGGGGTTCCTTCAGATTTTGGGAAATTGCAGGCACTTTCAGCCTACACAGACTGGATACTAGGGCACCTGTTAGTTCCATGCATGCCCCCCACTAGGATAAGAGGGGAGCTGCGTTTCTACAGGCTTCACATGTGCTTTTGGCCCACACAGACTGAATAGTCAGACACCTGTATTTCCATTCCTGCCCCCAAGTAAGGCAGAAGTAGGGGCTATGTTTTCACAGCCTTTCTGGGCGATGACAGGCTCTTTGGGTCTGCACAGCCTGGATTGGTCGGTATCTGTGGATTTACCCCCACCACCCAATAAGATAGGAGGGGGATGGTGTGTCCTCAGCCTCTCCGGGCAATGGCTTGCACTTTCAGTTTACACAGACTGAACTGTTGTGCTTCCATGGTTCTGTTCCCACCCCCTAAAGGGCAGAAGGGATAGTACTCACTCAGCCTCTCAAGGCAACTGCAGGCCCATTTGGCCCACACAAATTAGATGGTTGGGAAGTCCAGAGGGTCCATTCCCACTCCTGGCAGGGGATGTGTGGTGTTAAGTCAGTGTACCTGGGCAACTGCACTTACTTGGAATTCGCACAGGATAGGGTGCTGCCCACACCTGCAGCTCCATCCCCACCCCAGGCAGGGGAATAACGGTCATGAAGCTTCATCTGTCTCTTCAGGCAACTAAAGTCAATCCTGGCCTGAAAAACTTGGATTATTATGCATGGCTGTGGCTCTGTCTCCACCCCCGGCAAAGGAGAAATGTGGGAGAAGCTTCATCGGGCATCTTCAGGTTTCACAGCTTACAGCATCAACTACATCCTCAGCTCCTACTACACAACCAACAAGGGAGAAAGGGCAAGAAAGGTGTAAACTAAAGAGAGAAATTGCACTCAGAATAAATACATCTACTAAGCTGGGTGCCTAGACACCAAAATAAAATTACAACCCATACCAAGAAACTGGAAGATATGGCCCAGTTAAAGGAACAAGCAAAGCCTCCAGATGACGTAAAGTAATTGAGACAACTAATGATAGATGTTCAAACAAATATCCTTAATAAATTCAATTAGATGATTAAAGAGATTAAGGATATTAAGAAGAATTGGGTGAACACAAAGTAGAATTTGAAAGCATACTTAGAAAAATTGCAGATCTTATGGGAATTAAAGGCACAATAAATGAAATAAAAAATACACTGGAGTCATAAAGCAGCAGATTTGAGGAGACAGAAAAAACAATTGATGAGCTTGAATACATGGCCTCCAAAAGCAAACATACAAAAGAACAGATGAAGAAATTAAAGGAAAAAATTAAACAAGATCTCAGGGAACTAAATGACAGCAACAGATGTGCAATCATATGTGTCATAGGTGTCCCAGAAGGAGAAGTGAAGGGAAAAGGGTGGAAAGACTATCTGAAGAAATAATGGTGGGAAATTTCCCAACCCTGTTGAAGGACATACATATCCAAGGAGTACAATTTACTCCCATCTGATTAAATCCAAATAGACCAACTCCAAGACACATACTAATCAGAATGTCAAATGCCAAAAACAGAATTCTGATAGTAGCAAGAGAAAGCAATGCATAAAATAAGGGATACCCAATAAGATTAAGTGCCAATTTCTCATCAGAAGCCATGGAGACAAGAAGGCAGTGGCATGACATATTTAAGATACTGCAAGAGAAAAACTGCCAACCAAGAATCCAGCAAGGTTGTCTCTCAAAAATGAGGGCGAGTTTAGAATATTCAGAAATAAACAGAACTGAAAAAGTTTATAACAAAGAGACTGGTTTTGCAGAAAATATTAAAGGGTGTGCTACAGCCTGAAAGGAAAAGACAGGAGAGGGAAGCCGGGAAGAGAGTTTAGAAATGAAAACTATATCAGTAAATGTAAGTAAAAGGGTCAAAAGATGGGTGAAAACAAAGTACAACAGATTAAACCCAAAAGTCAAAATGGGTGAAATAAGACCTGCTTTTATATGAATAACATTGAATGTTAAGGGATTAAACACCCCAATCAAAAGACACAGACTGGTGGAATGGATAAGAAAATATGAGCCATCAATAAGCTGTCTACAAGAGAATCACCTTTGACCCAAGCATACCAATAGATAGAAAGTGTAAGGCTGGAAAAAGATTTCACACATGCTATAACAAAATTAATGAATAAATAAATTAATGAATAAATAAATTAATTAATTAATTAAAAATAAAGCAAAAAAAGCCAGAGTAGCTATACTTATATCATATGAGATAGATTTTAAAAGCAAAACTATTATTAGAGACAAGGAAGGACATTATATATTGATAAAATGGGCAATTCACCAAAAAGAGATAACAACCATAAACATATAGGCACCTAACCAGGATGCCCAAGATACATGAGGCATACACTGGCAAAATTAAAGGGAGAAATAGATGTCTTTACAATAATCATTGGAAACGTCAAAAAACAATTTTCAGCATTGGATAGAACATCTAGGAAGAGTATCAACAAAGGAACAGAGAGCTTTAATAATATAATAAATGGATTAAACCTAATATACATATACAGAATATTGCACCCCAAACAGGAAAATATACACTCTTTTCAAGAGCTCATGGATATTTCTCTAGGATAGACCATATGTTGGGTCGCAAAGCATATCTCAATAATTTCAACAAGATAAAAATTATACAAAGCACATTCTCTAATCTAGTTGAAATCAACAACAGGCAGAAAAGGGGAAAATTCACAAACATAAGAAGATTAAACAACACACTCTTAAATAATCAGTGGCTCAAAGAAGAAATTTTGAGAGAAATCAATAAATATCTCGAGATGAATGAAAACAAGATTACAACATATCAGAATCTATGGGTTGCAGCAAAAGCAGTGCTGAGAGGGAAACTTATAGCACACAATGACTACCTTAAGAGAGGAGAAAGAGCTAAAATCAATGACGTAACTACACAACAGGTGGACTAGAAAAAGAACAGCAAACTAATCCCATCAAGTAGAAAAGATGAAATAACAAAGATCAGAGCAGAAAGAACTGAAATTGAGAACAAAAAAAAAATTAGAATTCAACAAAGCAAAAGTTGGTTCTTTGAGAAGATTAACAAAATTGACAAACCCTTAGCTAGACTGACAAAGAAAAAAGGAGAAGATTCATATAAATGAAATAAAAATTGAAAATGGAGACAGTACTATTGAGCCTACAGAAATAAAAGAGATCATAAGAGGATACTACAAAAAACTGTATGCCCAAAAACTAGGCAATATAGATGAAATGGAAAAATTCCTAAGACTGTCTGAACAACCTACATTGCCCCTACACAAAATAGAAGACCTCAGCATACCACTCACAAGTAAAGAGATTGAAACAGTCATCAAACAACTCCCCAAAATGAAAAGCCCAGGATCAGATGGTTTCACAGGTGAATTCTACCAAGCATTCAAAGATTTAATACCAGTCTTACTCAAGCTCTTCCAAAAAATTGAACAAGAAGGAATTCCACCAAACACATTCTATGAAAGCAATGTCACCCTAATATCAAAGCCAGAGAAAGATATTACAAAAGAAGAAAATTACAGACCCATTTCCCTAATGAGTACGAGTGCAAAAATCCTCAACAAAATACTTGCTAATTGAATCCAACACCACATTTAAAGAATTATTTATCAAGATAAAGTGGGTTTTATATCAGACATGCAAGGGTGGTTCAACACAAGAAAATCAATCATCAAAATACACAACATTAATAAGTCAAAGAAGAGAAATCAAATGATCCTATCAATTGATGCAGAAAAGACATTTGCCAAAAGGCATTTGACAAAATACAGATCAAAAACTCAACAATAAAAGAGCAAGCAATCCAATTTAAAAATGGGCAAAAGATGTAAAGAGACATTTCTCCAAAGAGTAAATACAATTGGCCAAAAAACATGTCAAAAAATGTCCTATCACTAGCTATTAGCGAAATGCAAATCAAAACAAAAATGAGATATCATCTCACTGTATAAAATGGCCATTATTTTAAAAAACAGAAAACAGTAAGTTGTGGAGAGGATGTGGAGAAATAGGAACACTCCTTCACTGTTGTTGGGATTGTAAAATGGTGTAGCCTCTGTAGAAGACAATTTGGTGGTTCCTTCAGGAAGCAAATATAGAACTGCCATATGATCCAGCAATTTCTTTACTAGTAATATATCCAGAAGAACTGAAAACTGTGACATGAACAGACACCTATATTCATAGTGGCATTATCCACAATTGCCAAAAGACGCAAACAAGTGTCCATCAACCAATGAATGAATAGGCAAAATGTGGTATATACATAGGATGGAATAATATGCTGCAGTAAGAAGCAATGAAAGTGGGACACTTAAGTTAACATGGATGTATCTTGAAGACATTATGCTACGTGAAAGAAGTGAGACACAAATGGACACATATTGCATGGTTTCACTAATACGAATTAAATATGAAGAATAAATGCATGGAGTGAAAACCTAAAGTATAAGTTTTTAGGAGCTAAGAGGAGGGCTGAGAAGGCCTACTGATGCTTAATGTATGTAAAAGTTTTAATCAACTTTACTGTAAAAGTGTGGAAATATATAGAGTTGATGGTAACACATTAGAGTGAGTAGCAGCTGGTTTATAAATGGGAATGTGTCTGGAAAGGGCATTCTAGGGATGTAAATGTCAATTGAAGAAAGCTAAAGAATAATCTAGTGACTGAATAACACAGTGAACTTGGGGGTGGTTGAGAATTGTGATTGATGGTACAGATGTAAGAGTGCTCTTCTGTGAGCTAGAGCAGATGTATGTCCCTTTTGCAGGGTGGTGGAATGTGGAGAAGCATGGGAAAAACACAATTGGTTTGACCTATGGACTATGGTTAACAGCAATACTGTAATACTCATGCATCTATGCCAAAGATGTACTGTGTTGGTAATGGGTGAGTATAGAAAAATTTTGCCAAATGTATGCTATGGACCATGGTTGGTGGCAATAATCAAATGATATTATCTCATAAATCTGTAACAAATGTTCCACCACAGTGTGGTGTGTTGATGAAGGGCTGTAGAATGGGAATTCTACACATATGCATGATTGTTTTGAAGTTTACAACTTCTGTAATAAAAACACACTTCAAAATAATAGCCTGGGTTGGAGGAAATTATACCAAATGTAAAATATGGGCTATAGTTAGTAATAAGATTTTGATGATATTCTTTCATAATTGTAACAAATGTCCCAGAACAATGCAAGGTGTTGGGGTGGGGATGTATGGGACCCCTCTGTGGTGTTATACATGATTGTTTTGTAAGTTCACAAATTTTAATATACACTTATTGTTTCTGTATGTTTATGTATGAATTATATACTTCAATAAAATTAAAGAAACAGAAAGGTCTGTGAACACTGGTTTGCTGGGAATTAGGGCAGTCATGTATGGCAATTACATTAAGAGAACAGATACTTCACAGGTTAATGATCATTGTTGTCTGAATTCTTCAGTATTAAAGCCTTCTTTATGTTGATTTATTTATGTTCTGTTGTTTACATGTTCTTTCTAAATACCAGGGATATTTGCTTCTGAGATGTTTGAATGAAGTCCAGTTCTTTCACAAAAGACCACTGAAAGTGGTCAAAACAATATTGATCTATACATGGCTTAAGACATCACTGAAATGAGTCTTAATAGAAAGAAGACTTATGACTTGGGGTACATAAGCAATAGTTTCTGAAAACTTGGGTTACACTGTCTTTTAGTGCTTTGGCAATTTGACATTTTGTGCTGAATATTTTTTTTGTTGTCAGAGCCGTCCTGTGAACTGTGGGGTGTTTGGCAGCATCCATGTCCTCTACCCACTAGATACCAGTAGTTATGACTGCTAGTTAGGATTACGAAAGTATCTCCAGACATTGCCAAATATCCCATGGTGGGTAGCGTGGGGAAAAGGAGAAAAGTCATCCTTGTTTGAAAACTACCGATTTATGCAAATGATTTTGTGAAGCAATTAATATATAATATACAGTATTAGGAATGAATATGGGACATGTGTAATGTTGTACTTAAATTAAGAATAGAGAATGGCTAATTCCTGTGTTAGAGTTAAAAACAGAAAAAACATAATAAGCCTGAAGTTAAATAGAAATCATTAAGTAACTGGTGTTCCCCTGTCTAAAAGCAGTAATCATGTAGAATGACGAAAGCACTCTGCCCTGACTTCATGGTGTGTGTTTAGCCTGTTCATAAATGAAACTAATGTGGGTTCTTGTGAGGGAACAGGGCCAGATCTGTGGAACAGAAAACAAGGTGGGTTTAACACATTGTTGTAGTTGGAGGATGATAGTGTATTTTTTGTTTGCTGGCATAAAAAATGGGATGCTGCAAGTCAAGGCTCCTATTATCAAGTTGAATAGGAAGACGGTGATCAGGATCAACTGGAATAAATTGAGTATGTATAAGAGACCTGGGCCCTCCAGACAAGATAATGTGAAATGTACCCGAACAATCTGAAGTCTCTTTTTGTTTATTTTCTTGTTAACTCTTGTAAATAGGATCACTCAGGTCAATGTGAAATGTATTCCAGTTTGCATGCATGAAAGTGAACTAATTTAAGAGATTGCAACAATGGTGTTAAAACAGTCACTGACTGACAGACAGGTGTAATGCCAGAGACAAAGTGGTCTAGGTGCCCTCTGAAGATGAGATCCAAAGTAGTTACTGGTTTGGGGCATCTGGTATTTCAGCTTATAGTCCTCAAGGCAGACATGTAGTATTCTGTGCAAAGGATAAGGAGCATAAAAAGAATAGGAAAGACCTCAATGACTTTCTGGAAAAGGTCAAATTATAGAAACTAAGAGGTAGTCAGAGGTTGAGGTTCAGGAGAAGGGTTGACTACAAAGATACCAGGAAGAAATTGTGGGTGATTGACTTATTCTTTAACTTGATTGTGGTGGTGGTTAACAAGACCCTCTGCATTTTCAAAATGTATAGATATGTACAATAAATAGTGTGAAATTTATACTTATAAATACAATGTTAAAAAGTACTATATGAAACTTGTTAGTCAGCCAATGGGGTGCTGATGCAAAATACCAGAAATCTGTTGGCTTTTATAAAGGGTATTTATTTGTGAATGGCACTGTGTCCCCAGGGATTCTGCTGTGTCTAAGAGCCCGCTCGAGTCCTCTGTATTCTTCTCCTCTGTGTTCCCTTCCGGGGCTCCAGCTCAAAACTTAGCATCATAACTCCAAACTCTGTCCTTTGCCTTGTCTTTTATCTGTGAGTCAAGGGTCGGGGACTCAATGCCCTAATAACATGGCCCAAATCAAAGCCCTAATCATAATTTAATTAAGTAAAAGTAAAACCTCTGAATCCAAAACACTCTAATACATCCAGAGGAAAGGACCAGTTTACAAACATAATCCAATATTTCTTTTTGGAATTCATTAATAATATAAAATTGCTACAGAAAACACTTATGTAAAGGAAAAATATTCAAAATAGCATGGTATACATTCCTGTAAGAACATCATACTAAATGGACAGGAAGATTAGAAACTATGTACAAGAAAGTGGTTTCCTTTGCAGAGGGAGGAGTATATAAAGAAAGTTTAAACTCCACCCAGAAATTTTATTTCTTAATTAAAAAAATTGTCGAGGTAAATATAACAGACAGAAAAACAAAGAGTAGGGAAGAGAAAACCCCTTGGACCAAAGAATAAAAACTATTGGAGAAAATTAACTTCCCAAAACTGCTGCCCTTCTTTATTCCATCCTAAGTCAGAAATCAAGCCAACTACTTGATTGTATGCAAAGCTGAACAGTACTATGTGATTGAGTGTGTGATAAAAACCATTCCACTCAGTAAGTCATGTCAGGTATAATTTGTTTCAACTCTATCCCCTCACTCAATAATTAGTCGTACAGACAGCATGGTACTGGCATAAAGACAGACAGATTGACCAATGGAACCAAATCGAGAACTCAAAAATAGACCCTTACATCTATGGTCAAGCAATTTTTGACAAGACTATCAAGCCTTCCGCCTGGGCCAGAATATCCTATTCAACAAATAGTGCTGGAAGAACCTCATAGCCGTATGCAAAAAATAACTCAAATGGATCAAGGAACTAAATACAAAAACAACAACCATGAAAATCCTAGAAGAAAATGTAGGAAAACATTTTCAAGATCTTTTGGTAAGCAGTAGTTTCTTAAACCTTACACCCAAAGCATGAGTAAGAAAAGATTTTAAAAATAGATAAATGGGACCTCCTCAAAATTAAACACTTTTGTACCTCAAAGGCCTTTATCAAAAGGGTAAAAAGGCAGCTGACTCAGTGGGATAAAATATTTGGAAATCACATATCTGATAAGGGCTTTAATATCCTTGATCTATAAAGAGATCACACAAATCAACAATAAAAAAAGACAAACTACCCAATTAAAAATTGGACAAAAGGCTTCAAAAGACAATTGTCCAAAAAAGAAATACAAAAGACAAAAAACACATGAAAAATGTTCAACATCACTAGGGATTACGGAAATGCAAATCAAAACTAAAATCATTCACACCTATTAGAATGGTCACTATTAAAAATTCAGAAAACTACAAGTGTTGGAGAGGATGTGGAGGGATAAGAATATTTATTCACTGTTTGTTGGTGATTTAGTCAGGGTTCTCTAAGGAAAAAGAATCAACAGAAGTCTCTGTCAATAATATGAGATTTTATAAGAGCCTTTCACGTGACCGTGGGGATGCACAAGTCCAAGTTCCGCAGGCAGGCTGCAAACCAGCGCCTTTGATGAAAGTCCAATTAAGGTCCTTGTTGAGTTTCTGAGAGATGTTGGCTATCCAAAGATGAGCTGGGAAGTTCCCTCTGAATGCTGAAATCACTTCCCCTGTTAAGGCATTCAACAGATTGGATAATGCGTCACTCAATGCTGACACCAATTTCCCTGATTGATGTAGATGTAATCAGCTATCTATGCAGTAAACTCACTGGTGACTAAAGTCCATAAATGTCCTTGTATTACAATTAGCCCAATGCTTGCTTGATCAAACAACTGGGCACAATTACCTGGCCAAGTTGATACATTATCCTAACCATCACAGTCCACCCCCTGTCAACTTGGCAACCATACACATTACCTTAAACCATACTTAGTCTCTACCTAAACACAATAACAGACATGCGTACATATATATTTCTGCCTAACAATGTTCAACTCCCCTGTATATAACCAGAAATGCATTAATTTCCTACAGAATAGGGTGCAAGTCCTCGGGTAATATTCACTCTTAAATTTGGCATCCTTCAATACTATAACATGAAAATAATACAACTTTTCATATGATAGGGGAAAAGTTTGGGGAAGAAAACAAAGAAATTCATTTTGTGTACATATACAGTTATAATGAAACAAGGAAGAAAGTTTCTTGACTATTACAATCCTCATTTCTGTAACTGGTCACGTGGTCGAACTTCATATTTATCACTACCTTCTTCCACTACCTATTCAATGGTCCCATTACCCTCAGCAAGCACTTCAGCTGACCATGGTTCTTTACCTGTTGGGGTGACCAAAACGTTCATTCCTGAAGATTCTAGGCCATTGTAGTTCTGCTTGGATTGGGTTGTTGCAATTTTCCATTGACTTTAATAACACAGCATGGCAGTACTAGGAGATGCCTTAGAGGATCTCCTGTATTCCAGGCAAACTCTGCTTTACCCCCATTATGTAGATGAAGTCTTATTTCCCCTTGATAGTCAGGATCAATCACCCCCACCAGTACAATAATTCCCTTCTTTGCCTGTTGATTCACAGGTAATAGGAGCCCAAAGTAGCCAAGTGGCAGTCTTAACTTCCAGATTAATGGAATCATTGTTGTGTTCCCTGGTGGCAGCACTCCTCCTTTTGGGACTAAAACCTATAGACTAGCAAAGCCTAAGGTTGCAGGGACAGGAAGCAAAAATTTTTCTTAATGGGTCATTAGGGGTAATAATGAGTGGTGCCACTCCCTTTTCCACCCCTTGATTCCTGGACCCATGAATACTGGCTATGGAAGAAACAGCACCATAGAGTGAATGCTGATCTAGAGCATGCACAGCTTTCTGGAGAACATTGCTCTAGCCCTGCAAGGTATTGCCACCTAGTTGATGCCATAATTGAGCCTTCAAAAGGCCATTCCACCGTTCTATTAATCCAGCTGCTTCAGGGTGATAGGGAACATGGTAAGACCAGTGCCTATTCCCATACTACATTTGCTGTGAAATGGGTTCCTTGATCAGAAGCAACGCTGTGTGGAATGCCATGGCAGTAGATAAAACATTCAGTAAGTCCACGGATGGTAGATTTGGAAGAAGCATTGCATGCAGGAAATGCAAACCCATATCCAGAGTATGTGTCTATTCCAGTTAAAACAAATTGCTGCCCCTTCCATGGTGGAAGTGGTTCAGTGTAGTCAACCTGCCACCAAGTAGCAGGCTGGTCACCTCAAGGAACAGTTCCATATCGGGGGCTGAGTGTGGCATTGGGCATTCAGCAGTGGCTGTAGCCAAGTCAGCCTTGGTGAGGGGTGGTCCATGTTGCTGAGCCCATTCATAACCTCCATCTCTACCTCCATGGCCACTTTGTTCATGAGCCCATTGGGCAATGACAGGAGTGGCTGGGGAAAGAGGCTGAGCATTAGCCACAGAGCAGGTCATCTTATCCACTTGATTCTTACTATCTTCCTCTGCTGAAACCACCCTCTGGTGAGCATTCATGTGGGACACAAATATATTCATGTTTTTTTGCCCACTCAGAAAAGTCTATTCACATATCTCTTGCCCAGACCTCCTTGTCACCAATGTTCCAATCATGTTCCTTCCAAGTCCCTGACCATTTGCAATAGCCCTAGAATCATTGTATAAATGCACCTCTGGCCATTTCTTCTTCCAAGCAAAATAAACAAACAAGTGCACTGCTCAAAGTTCTGCCCACTGGGAGGATTTGCTCTCACCACTATCCTTCAGGGATGCCCCAGAAAAGGGCTGCAGCTGTCCACTTTCGGGTGGTACCTGCATATCGCGCAGAACCATCTGTAAACCAGGCCCAAGTTTTCTCATCCTCAGTCAACTGATTGTAAGGGACTCCCCAAGAGGCCAATGTTGTGGGCAGCGAAAGGAAGGTAACATGGCAGGGGTGGTGACTATGAGCATTTGGTCTACTTCCTCATGTAACTTACTTGTGCCTTCAGGACCTACTTGAGCCCTATCTTGTATATACCACTTCCACTTTCATATGGAGTGCTGTTGTGCACACCCAACTTTATGGTTTGGTGGGTCAGAAAATACCCAGCTCATGATAGGCAACTCAGGTCTCATGGTAACTTGATGGCCCATGGTTAAGTGTTCAGTCTCTATTAAGGCCCAGTAGCAGGCCAAAAGTAGTTATCTGAAGAGGATAGCAGGGCTTTGCTCCAAAATCCTAAGGGTCTGTGTTGTGATCCTCCTATATGGGTTTGTCAAAGGCACCAGACAGCATCTCCATTTGCCACTGAAACTTCCAGCACCATTGGATCCACTGGATCATATGGTCCAAGTGGTAGTGCAGCTTGCACAGAAGTCTGGACCTGCACAGAGCCTCCTCTTGTTCCAGGTCCCAATCAAAACTAGCAGCTTTTCTGGTCACTCAGTAAATGGGCTGGAGTAGCACACCCAAATGAACACTGTGTTGTCTCCAAAATCCAAAGAAGCCAACCACACATTGTGCCTCTTTATTGGTCATAGGAAGGGCCAGATGCAACTGTTTATCTTTCAGTTTAGAAAGGATATCTCGACATGCCCCACACCACTGGAAAACTAGAAATTTCACTGAGGTGGAAGGACACTGCATTTTTGTTGGATTTATCACCCATCCTCTATTATGCAAATGCCTTAAATAAGTCTAGAGTCTTTGCTACCTCTTGCTTCCTAGGTCCTAGCAGCATGATATCACCAATATAAGGGACCAGTGTGACGTCTCATGGGAGGGATAGACTATCAAGTTCCCTGCAGACAATATTATAAGATAGGGCTGTAGAGTTGATATACCCCTGAAGATGGACAGTGTAAGTATACAGCTGGCCTTGCCAGCTGAAAGAAACCTGTTTCTGGCAGTCCTTACTAATGGCAATTGAGAAAAAAACATTTGCCAGCTCAACAGCACATAGCAGGTACCAAGGTATGTGTTGATTTGCTCAAGCAATGATAACACATCTGGATAGCATCTGCAATGGGAGTCACCATCTGGCAAAGTCTCAGCAGAATTTATGGTACCAATGTCCCCTCTAAAATTATTATCATCCCATAAGTCTCCATCCCAATCCTCTCGGTTCCACTCCTTTCCAATCATGTCTTCACTTTAACTGCAGAAACCCTGGGGGGGTTGAGATTTATTTTCCTTTGTAACTCTGCTACTCATACAATGAGAGTCTGAGTTTGGATCGCAGATATTTCAGGTCTGTGGCTACAGAAGACAAGATTTTCTTTCAGAGCACACATTGAAACTTTCACATCATTCATGCGGCATTTAAGTTTCAAATTTGAATACTTTAGCTCAGCTCTTTCTTTTGTAAGTTTATCCAGAGTATCTAGGAGGAGCCAGCCAACATCACTACACTTTTTGACTCCAAAAAACTTTGTTAATTTGTTGAAAACACTGTGACCCAGATCCTTGCTTCTCATAAGTGTGGAAGTAGGGAATCCAGTGATGATATTTTGAGTATCTCTATTGCAAGCTCATGCCATGGGCTGTTAGTGGCCTCTTTATTATTGGGAAGGGATTCATTAGTACCCTTGAGTCCAATTAGAGAGAGCCAAATGGAGTCTTTAGTACACTTGAGTCCAATTAGAGTAGGAGCCAATTGGAAATCTCCCAGAACCACTCAGACACCCCATGTTTAAGACTCTGTTCTTCAAGAACCACTCCCAGTAACAAGCTGTATTAGTTAGTATTCTCCAGGGAAACAGAATCAACAGGAAATATCTATCAATAATATGAGATTTTATAAGAGTCTCTCACATGACCGTGGGAATGCACAAGTCCAAGTTCCGCAGGCAGGATGCAAACTAGGGCCTTTGATGAAAGTCCAGTTAAGGTCCTTGATGAGTTTCCGGGAGATGTTGGCTGTCCAAAGATGAGCTGGGAAATTCCTTCTGAATGCTGAAATCACTTCCCCTGTTAAGGCGTTTAATTGATTGGATAAATCAGCGAGATTGCTAATGGCAATCTACCTGATTGATGCAGATATAATCAGCTATCTATGCAGTAAACTCACTGGTGACTAAAGTCCCTAAATATCCTTTTATTGCAATTAGCCTGGTGCTTGCTTGACCAAACAACTGGGCACAGTTACCTGGCCGAGTTGACACATTAGCCTAACCATCACAGTTGGAATTTAGAATGTGCAGTCACTGTGGAGGACTGTTTGGCAGTTCTAAAGGAAGTTGAATATAGATTTTTCACATGAACTGGCTATACCATTAGTAGTTATATACCCAGAAGACATGAACAGACATCTGCACACCAATATTCATGGTGGCATTATTCATGATTGCCAAAAGATGGAAACAACCTATTTGTCCATCAGCTGATGAATGGATAAACAGATTGTGGTGTATACACATGATAGTACATTATGCAGTGGTAAGAAGAAATGAAGCTGTGAAGCATCTGGTAACATGGATGAATCTGGAGGACATTATGCTGAGTAAAGCAAGCCAGACACAAAAGGACAAATACAGTATGATTGCATTATTATGACCTAAATATATTATGTAAATTCATGGAGTCAATAATTAGAATATAGGTCACCAGAAAATAGAATGAGGGTAGAGAATGGAAGGCTGAGGGTTAGTCTCTGAAGAACTGGTAAAAAGGTTGTTTTAAAGTCTTTGGAAATGAATAGAAATGGTGAAAGGACAACATAGTGTTTGTAACTAGCAGAGCTATTAAATGGGTGTTACAGTGGTTGAAGGGGAAAATCTAAGGTCCTGTATATTGCTAGAGGGAATGCTAAAGAATGTAACATGGGACTGTATAACATAGTGAAACCTCATGTGAAATACAAGTATGGGTAAAATTGCATATATAAGACTGTTCTTACAAAATATAAATACAGATAAACTAGAGAGACAGAAACAGAATAGCAGCTATGCACAGCAGGGGAAGCATAGAGAGACTGAGAGGTGATAAGGGTTTTTTTGTTGTTGTTGTTTGTGTGTCTATTTTTAAAAAAATTTTTTTTATTATTATTGGAATAATGAAAATACTCTAATAATGACTGAACTGATGGATGCACAACTGTGTGATTATACCAAATACCATTGATTATACACTTTGGATGGATTTATGCTTTATTAATACATATCAACAAAATTGATTTTTTTAAAAACTGAAGGGAGCCACACCAAACAGGTTCAAACACAGTACCACAATTCTTAGAGAATAATGTCTGTATTGCCCTCTGTTGTACCAGAACCTGCACCAGAACTGTGAGATGCCATCTTCAAGGCCTCCACCAAACTGGGGAATGGGGATGATAACAAGGTAAATTAAAATATGACAAAGCTTTCTTACTAATAACCAGCTATTTTTTCTTCATTTAGCATTTTCTAGGTTATACACTTACGATTAGAATCTAGAGCTCAGAAAAAGTTGATTCTGTCAGTTTTTTCATCTCATTCATGCATCTGTCAAAGGATAGAATTTTGAACTTCCCTACTTCCCTATTTATGCTGACATTATCTCTTTTGCACATTAAAATTTTTCACTATTATTATTGAATTTGATAATTTTTAATATGTATTCTCTATTCATTTCCTTTATCAGATATGGGTTTGAAATATTTTCTCCCAGGTGAGGCTTTTCTTTTTGTTACTTTTACAAAGCCTTTAGGGAGCAGAAGTCCTTAGTTCTGATTCAATTTATTAACTTTTTCTTTTATGGATTATCTCTTTGTGTCATATTTAAAACATCTTTGCCTAACCAAGGTCATAAACAGTTTATCTTATGTTTTCTACTAAAAGCTCTATAATTTCTAATTTTGAAAAATGATCCATTTTGAAGGACTTTTACATTATGATCAAAGGTATGAATCAGTTACATTAATTTTCTTATGGATATCCATTGTTCTAGCACCATTTGTTGAAATGACTATTGTTTCTCCATTGAAATGTGTTTACATCTGTGTTAAAAATCATTAATGGACCATATTCATGTGGTTTTGTTTTAGGGCTTTGTATTCTATTTCTTTGATCTGATTGTCTAACTTTATGGCAATATTTTACAGTTTTCTTCAACATAACTTTATATATAGATTTGAAGTCAGGTAGTGCTTATTAATAAAACTGTTCTTCTTTTTAAAAGTTGCTTTTTCTTCCAAATGGTCTTTCCATTTTAACATTTTAAGATGAGCTTACCAATTTCTAAAAAGATCTGTTGGACTTTGGTTTAAGATAGTGTTGAAATATCAATTATTTTGGGGAAAATTGACATCTTAACAATATAGCTACTTTGGATCCATGCACGCTGTATATTTCCTTAATTACCTAGGTACTGTTTAATTTTTTTCTCAATAATTTTGTGTGTTTTCTAGTTCAGAGATCTTGCACACACATTTTCAGATTTAACTGTAAGTATTTCATGATAAGCAGCTCTGATGTAGCTACCAATGATTCCCAAATCTTAGCGTTTATATCCTTGTATTAAACCCTCCCATAGAATATGCATGGAACTGGTTCTATGCTCCTAATAAATAGATTATGGCAAAAATTAAAGGGTGTTACCACGTTAGGTTAGAAATGTTGTGACTTTTGTTTTGCTAGCCCTCTCTCAGTTGTTGTTAACTTTGTTCTCTTGTATGCCCAGTCTGATGTTGCAAGCTTCCATGTTGTGAGATGGTCTATGGAGAGACCTACATGGCTTTGAACCAAAGGAATTCTCCAGTCAAAAGATAGTGAGGAATGAGACTCAGTCTAGTAGTCAAAGAAAACTGAATCCTGTCACTAACCACATGAGTAAGGTAGGTATTAGCTCTTTTCCAGTTAAACCTTGAGTTTACTGCAGCTTTCTGAGAGGACCAGAGACAAGAACCCCACTTAGCCATCTTCAGTTTCTTAAGCCAAAGAAACTGTGAGATAATAAATATTGTTTTATTAAGCCTCCAAGTTTTGGAGTTTTATGTTACAAAGAAAAAGTTGATTAATACAGATTTTGCACATAGGCATTGAGCACTGCCATAACAAATAGCTGTAAATGTAGCTGTTGTTGTGAAATGGGCACCTGGTGGAGGCTGAGAGTTTTTTGTGTGCCATGATAGAGATAGTCTAAATTGCCTGAATGGATAGTCAGTAGAAACTGGTCTTTGAGAATGCTGTTTGGGATTATTTAAAAGGAATTGAGGAAAATATTATTGGAAATTGGATCCTTGTTATGTAATGGCAGAAATTTTAGTGAAAATGTTGCCTATAGTTACTTTGAAAGCTGAAAGTATACTGAATAAATGTGGTTATTAAGAGACCTAAAGGAAAGAACAGCTATGCCATATTCATGTTTTTGAATCCTCAATTTTATTAGTTACAATTATCCCCCCAATTGATCTATAAATTCATTGTAGTTTCCATCAAAATCCCAGAATGCAAATTTTAGAAATTAACACAGATTTTGCCCACAGTCAAGGGGTGGATGTTGTATAGGGAGTAAGAGCAGGTGTTGGAGATCACTGGAGCCATCTTAGAATCATGCCTACTGCATTATATATCTGACATAAGTATTGTTTTCAAGATATAAAGTAGAGTTCCAGCAAGATGGCATCAGCTTAGGTGTGCACTCCCCACCTCTCTTGCAAAAAACAGCTGAGAAGATGCAAAATCCTACCCGAGTGAGCTGTTATGGGAACCCACAGAGCAGGAGCCTTCAGGCCATTGATCTGGAGGGAACTGGACAAAGAGATAAAGAACCCAAGGGAAAACTGTGAATTTCTTGCCCCTGTAGATGGAAACAACCAGAGGCTAAGCCCCACCCTCAAGGCAAAAAACCTCCATGAACTCCCTGACTCCCACCAGCCACTGAGTGGGAGGGAGCATTCTCTGGTAGGAAGAGGGTTCTGGTGAAGGGTGTAGAGGGTTTTCTACCTGTGGGTTTGGTTACCTGGGCCCCCTTTGAACTTTGGGGAGCATACCAGCCGGCCCCTAGGTGGCCCCAGGAAGAGGGGAGAAGGGAATCTGCTCAGGCATCCTGATGCACCCAGCGGACCTGGGACAGAGAAACTTGGGCAGGAGAGGGTAGAGACAGGCAATTGATGAGTTCAGTGCTGAAAACTATCAAAATTCCAACTTCCCTAAGGGAGGCAAGCAGAAGAAAACCTCAATAAGCTTTCAAGGCCTATTTAGGGACCCCTGGGAAGAAGAAGAGTCTATAAGAGGGTTGAAAGTTGTTTTTATGCACTGCACTCAGTCACCAAGGTCCCCTTTGAATCTCAGAAGGGACCTAGACCTGACCAGGAGATGGGAGGGGGTATCCACTCACACAGGCTGTCAAGCTCAGCTGCCCTGGGAGAGAAAGCAATTAGAATAGAAAAGCATGGGATGTGGTGGGAGGTGTGGGAGGTGGGCAACATGGGAATCCCAGTGGGTTCCATGTAATATTTTGGGTAATCTAAGCACCTCTTAAAATATATGTATATATATATATATATATAAATAACATTTTTGTAAGCAAATACACATATATGCATATATATTTATATATCATTTTGCAAATGTTTGTATGTATTGTGAGAATTTTGATTTTTACCCATAATAAAAAAAAAAAAAAAAAAAAGAAAAGCGATGGGGACAGACAGGTGCCTAATCAGGGAGACTCTGGCCAACTGTGAATATTCTAACCTCCCAGAGGGAAAGTGAGTCGATAGCTTTCTCAAAGACTAACTGGCCTAAGGAGAAAGTTTAGCTCAGTGGAGGAGTGCCCACCTTGAATATCCGTGGTCACTGGTTAGATTCCAGGGTCTTCTTAGAGAAGTGATGCACCAAGTTATCAGACATCGAGCTGTTACTTTAGGACAGGGAACATATAGACTTTCTTTTTGTATTAGCTTTTCTTGGATCTCTCATTTTTCTTAAAAAATATTCCTTTTTAAAATTTAATTTAGTGTACTGTTAAAACCTTGTTCAAAACCTGCAAAGGACAGGCTGCAGGGTAATTGATTGATGAACACTGGCAGCCTGAGAAGCTACTTAGGGGCCTAAGAGGGAAGGCTATTTTTCCATGATTTTGTTTGTTTTGTTTTTTGTTCTTTTTTCAATCCTATTTCTTGCCCCCCCCCTTTTGTTTTCTTAATTGGGTGCTGCTATCTTCTTTCTTATTTATTGTGTTTCCCCTTCCTTTGTTTCACTTTTTTTTTGTTTACCAATTTTGTCTACCTTTGCTGTTTCTTTTTCTTCCCTCATCTTTCTAGATTCTGCTTTCTGTTGTTGTTCTTCATTCCACCTCTTTTTGTTTGGTCTTCAATTTTCCTTGTCTTTCTTTCTCTTTCCTTCTTCTTCTTTTTACTGTTTTTTTCTATTTCTCTTTTCTTTTCTCTTTCTCCCTTTTCACATCATTCTGGTGTTTTAATGCATCTTATCTATTGTTCTCTTTTTAGTTTCTTATCTCATTGTTTGTACTCCACTTTTTTATTCTTATTCCTCTGTACTTCTTACTTGAGTTAATTATTTGTTTTCCAAGTGCTTATACATTTTCTCTTCTACATTTTAATATTACTATTGCTATTATCATTTTTCTCTTCTTACCTCTTTCCTTTTCTCTAGCCCAAAAATTTTCAAAGGAAAATAGAAAATAGCAAGGAAATAGAATAAGAGGAACAAAGTGTCAAAGTGAAAACTTACCACACACACAAAAACAACAACAAAATAAAACCCTAGATTACAGAGAGAAGCTAATCAACTGAACAAACCCATCGAGGTAAACTGATGTCTAAACATCAACAAAAAATTACAACCCATACTAAGAAACAGGAAGATATGGCCCAGTCCAATGAGCCAAGTATAAAACTGGAGGAGATACAGAACATGGAATAACTAATCAGAGGTGTCCAAAAAATTTCATGAATCAACTTAATGAAGTGAACGAAGAGATTAAGGATATGAAGAAGACACTGGGAGAACACACTGAAGGAATTTTAAACATACATAAAAAGATAACGGATATGATAATGATGAATGACACAATCCAAGAAATCAAAAATACACTGGAAGCAAATAACAGCAGATTTGACCATGCACAGGAAAGAATCAGTGATGTGGAAGACAGTACATGTGACATCAAACAGAATGTAGAACAGATAGTTAAAAAGATAGAAAAAATCCAGCAGAGACTTAGAGATTTTAATGACAGCAAAAATGCAGAAACATATACATTATAAGCATCCCAGGGGAGAAGAGAAGGGAAGGGGACAGAAGGTGTGTTGGAGGAAATAATGGCTGAAAACTTCCCAACCCTATTGAAGGACATGGACATACATGTCCAGGAAGCACAGTGCACCCCAAACAGTATAAACCCTAACAAGCCTACTCCAAGACATATACTTGTGAAATTATCCAATGCTCAAGACAAAGAGAGAATACTGAAAGCAGCAAGAGAAAAAAGAACCATCACATACAAGGGAAGCTTGTAAAATTAGGTGCTGATTTCTCATCTGAAACCATGGAGGGAAGAAGGCAGAGGTATGACATGGTCTAGGTGCTAAAAGAAAACAAATTCCAGCCAAGAACTCTCTATCCAGCAAAACTGGCAATCAAAAATGAGAGAGAGTTCAAAATATTCACAGGTAAACAAAAATTATGAGATTATGTCAGTAAGAAACCTGCATTTCAAGAAATGCTAAAAGGAGTTCTGTGGGGTGAAAGGAGAAAACAGGAGAGAGAGAGTTGGAGGAAAATTTAAGAAGAAATAAAAGATAAGAAGAGAAATAAAAACAACATATAGCATATATAAATATAAAGAAAATATGGCTAATGTAAGTAATTCTGTGATAGTAATCTCAATGAATGTTAATGGATTAAACTCACCAGTAAAGATGCACAGATGGAAATATGACCCATCTATATGCTGTCTACAAGAAACCCACATTAGACCCAGGTATGCAAGGAAGCTGAAAGTGAATGGCTGGAAAACAATTCTACATGCAAACAATAACCAAAAAAGGGTGTGAGTAAATATAATAATATTGGACAAAATAGGCTTTCAATGAAAAGCTATTGTAAGAGACAAAGACAGACATTATATATTAATAAAGGGAGTACTCTAGCAATAAGAAAGAACAATCATAACACTTATGCACCTAAACAGGGCACCTCAGAATACACGAGGCAAATGCTGGGAAAACTAAGTGGAGAAATAGATGCCTCAACAATTATATTGGGGGACTTTAATACACCATTATCACCATTAGACAGAACATCTCAATAGAGAATTAATGAAGAAACAAACACTTGGAATAATACATTAGAAGGTCTGCTGGATATACATACTTCTCGAGTGCACATGGATCATTCTCCAGTATAGACCACATGCTAGGCCACAGAACAACTCTTAATGAATTCAGAAAGATTGAAATTATACAAATAATTTCTCTGACCACAATGGAATGAAGCTGGAAACAGTTAGGCAAAAAGATATGGAAGTTGAACAATATGCTCTTGGACAAACAGTGAGACAAGGAGGAAATTGCAAAAGAAAACAGTATCTACCTTGAGACAAATGAGAAGGACAACACAATGAATCAAAACCTAAAGGATGCAGCAAAGCTTTACTGAGAGGCAAATTTATAGACATAAGTGCCTATATTAAAAAAGAAGAAAGAGTTAAAATCAAAGACTTAAGGGCACACCTGGAGGAATTAAGAAAAGGACAACAAATTAATCTCAAAGGAAGTAGAAAGAAGGAAATAACAAACATAACAAAGATAGAGCAGAACTAAATGAAATTGAAAGTAAAAAAGTACTAGAAAAAAATAAACAAAATCAAAAGTTGGTGCTTTGAGAAAATTGATAAAATTGACAAACCCTTAGCTAGACTAACAAAGAAAAAAGGATAGAAGATTCATATACATAAAATAAGAAACGAGGAAGGGGATATCACCACTGACACCACAGAAACAAAGATTATCATAAGGGGATACTTTGAAAAATTATACGCCAACAATTTGGATAATTCAGAGGAAATAGACAAATTCCTAGAATCACACAAGCAGCCTACACTGACAAAAGAATAAATTGATGAACTCAACAGACCAATCACAAGTAACGAGATAAAATTAATCATCAAAAACCTCTCAGTTAAGAAGAGCCCAGGACCAGATGGCTTCACAGGTGAATTCCACCAAACATTCTGGAAAAAACTAACAACAATCCTGCTTAAACTCTTCCAAAAAATAGGGGTCAAGGGAACATTGTCTAAATCTTTCTACAATGCCAATATCACCCAAATACCAAAGCCAAAGAAAGATGCCACAAGAACAGAAAACTATAGACCAATCTCTCTAATGAACCTAGCTGATAAAATCTTCAACAAAATACTTGCTAATCACATACAACAATGCATCAAACGAATTATACACCATCACCAAGTGGGTTTTATCTCTGATATGAAAGGATGGTTCAACATAAGAAAATCAATCAATGTAATACACCACATAAACAAATCGAAAGAAAAAAAAATCAGATGATTATCTCTATAGATACAGAAAAAGCATTACAACATCTTTTCCTGATAAATACACTAGAAAAGATAGGAATAGAAGGAAATTTCTCAACATGATAAAGAATATATATGAAAAAAACAAAGCTAATATCATATTCAATGGAGAATTCCTAAAAGCTTTCCCTTTAAGATTGGAAACCAGAAAAGGATGCCCAATTTCTCTGCTCCTATTTTACATTCTGTTAGAAGTACTTGCTAAAACACTTAGAGGAGAAAAAGATTTACAAAGGCATCCAAATTGGGAAGGAAGAAGCAAAAATTTCATTATTTGCAGACGACTAAATCCTATACATAGAAAGCACTGAGAATCTACAACAAAGCATCTAGAGCTTGTAAATAAATTCAGTAAAGTCACAGGTTATAGATCAATGTGCAAAATCAGTAGCATGTCTGTATACCAATAATGAGCAATCTGAGGAAGAAATTAAGAAAAAAATTCTATGTAAAATAGCAACTAAAAGAATCAAATACTTAGGCATAAATTTAACTAAAGATGTAAATTACTTATACGCAGAAAACTACACAACACTGTTAAGGGAATCAAAGATGACTTAAGTAAATGGAAGACTATTCCCTGTTCATGGGTAGCAAGAAAAAACATCTATATGTCTATCCTACTCAAACTGATCTATAGATTTAACACAATCCCAATAAAAATCACCACAGCAGTTTTTACTGAATTGGAAAAACTAACTTTGAAATTTATCTGGAAGGACAAGAAACCCTGAATAGCAAAAGACATATTGAAAAACAAAAAGGAACTTAGAAGAATCACACCAACTGATTTTAAAATATACTACTTAGCTACAGTCAAAACTGCATGGTATTGGCACAAACATAGACATACTGACAAATGGAACCAAATTGAGAGTTCTGCTATAGATTCTCACACTTACAGGCAACTGATATTCGACAAGGCCACCAAGCCCATTCAGCTGGGTGAGAATGGCCTCTTCAACAAATGGTACTTGGAGAATTGGATATCCATATTTTAAAAAATCAGAGAGGGAAACCATCTCACACATTATAGAAAAATGAACTCAAGATGGATCAAAGATCTAAATATAAAAGCCAAGATCATAAAGACTTTGGAACATAATGTTGGGAAACAGCTACTGGATCTTGTAATAGGAAATGGTTTCAAGAACTTCACGCCAAAAGCAAAGCAGCAAAGGAAAAAAAAAAAGAAAAATGGGACCTCCTCAAAATTAAAATCTTTCACACCTCAAAGAAGTTTGTCAAGAAAGTGAAAAGGCAACCTACTCAATGAGAAAAAATATTTGGTAACCACATATCCTACAGGGGCCTAATATCATGCATATATAAACAAATCCTACACATTGAAAATAAAAAGACAAACAACGCTTTTATAAAATGAGCAAGTATTTTGAATAGACACTTTTCTAAAGAAGAAATACAAATAGCTAAAAAGATCATGACAAGATACTCAACATCACTAGCTATTAGGGAAAGGCAAATAAAAAAATGTAAAGACAAATGAGATTATATGGCTAAGAGACTTCAAAGTGAATCGGGAGTTCATCCCAGAGGTAATGCTTATGCACATCTCAGCAGGATTTTTAGACTGCCAAAGTGCATACTACCTCAAATAGTGGGGCTCCTGAGGGCTCTGGAGACACCCAGGTCCTATGGTCAGAGCAGATAGCTCCAGAGGTTGGTGCCTTGATAGTGGGCCCTACTTTGGAGTTTGTGCTCCTGAGAGTGACAGAGTTGGACTCAATTATGTCTTCCCTATGCATGGCTTTTCTGTCCCTTCTATTTAAACCTATACGTGGTGCTGGAGTTTTAGGTTTATGTCCAAGAGACTCAAGTTTCGGACTGCCCATGTGCCAGCTGGGACTGGAACCTCAGAAGAGTTGCAATACCTTCTCTACAGCTCATTGGACTCACCCAGGACAACTAACAAGAAGATGATAATGGACAATGACCATACCAAGGAACAGAGAGAGTCCGCAACTGTAAACAAGATAGTCCCATCCTTCTTCCCCATGGGATATAAGTCCATTCTCACTTAGAGGTGGAGTGGATATCACCATCCCAGAATCCTCAGTATTGCCGAAAGAACTTTGGACTAGAGTGGACTTATTGGTATTCTATTATAGACATATTGTGATTCTAGGAATGGAAGAAATTACAACATTGATGTGGAGCCAGTGGCCACTGGAGGCTCTGGGGGCAGGGAGAGGGAAAATTAGTTGTAATACGGGGGCTTTTTCAGGACTAGGGAATCGTCTTGAATGACATTGCAATGACAGATAAAGGCCATTTTATATCATCACATAACAAGCAGAACTGTGTGGGAGAGAGTGTAGACTACAACATGAACTCTGGTCCATGCTTAATGGCAAAACCCCAGGATGCATTTATCAATTGCAATGAATGTCCCGCACTAAAGAAGGATGTTTACATGGGAAAGTGGGGGAGGTGTGGGGAGCAGAGCATATGGGAATCCCTATATTTTTCGTGTAACATTTATATAATCTAAGTGACTTTTAAAAAATAAAAAATAAAAAATAAAATAAAATAAACTACTATGAGATACCATTTTACTCCCACTAGGTTGGTGGCTATTAAAAATCAAAGGAGGACCGAAAGCTGTCCTGGTCCGGCTCTCGGGTCGGTCCCCGCAGCCCGCGGAGCTAAGGGTGAGTGGGGCGGTCGGGCAGCGCGGTCCCGGGTGCTCCCCCAACCGCCCCTGTCCGGCCTGAGTCCTCCCCGTCGCCTTTCCCCGGACCCTGGTCCTGCCTCTGCCTTGGGCAGTGTCTGCTGTACAAGTCTCACGCCCCTCCTCGCTGCCACCCGACCGGCCGCCCACTCGCTCGTGCGTCGGTCCATTCATCCATCTGTCCACCAGCCCGCTCATCCATCCGTCCTTCCGTCCATTCACTCCTCAAGCCCTATACCCCGCGCCTCCCTTGTGCCAGGCCGCAGGCTGAGGAATAGCAGATGCTCTGATAAGCTGTTTTCTCTGCTTCTCACGTGGCCAAAGCACGCTTTTGAGTCAGGGCTCCGCCGTCAGTCTTGACTTATCTAGTGTGTAAGTTAGATCCTTAATCAGTCACTCTCAGAGCTCCTTCTCCTTTCCCCTTTTATAATTCGTAGTTCTAATAAATTAGCTAATTACGTGTATCGGTTTCACATCTGCCTCTCCTTACTAGTTGTAAGCTCTGAGGACAAAGACACCGTCTTGTTTATAACTCTGCCCAGAGCCTACTACAGTGCCCAGGACAAAGTAGACAATAAATATTTTTAAATAAATGCGTGAAAACCAGAGGCCCTGTGCTGGAAGGTCCCGGGATTTGGTGGGGAATGCAGATGTCATAAGGCAGTTCGGCAGATTACACATCTAAAAAGGTGGACTCTGGAGTTAGGCCACTTGGGTTCAAAACAGTCCAGACTATGTCACTTACAAGCCCTATGACCTTGGGCAAATTACATAACTTGTTTTTTTCTTTTTATTAAAACAGTAGTAACAATGCCATGGACTGTGGAAAAGATTTTAGATGCGTAAAACAGACAGTCTTCACTCTGTAATACGGGCTCAGTAAGTGTTTTCTGTTAACATTAAATAAGCAAACAATGCATTATAATAACAGCCCGACTGCAGCAAGCAGAGCTGACCAAAAGTACCTTAAAAGGTTCCCTCTAGGTTGCTTGGATTGAGAGCTAGATGGGAACAGAGGAGACTGTACCCAAGCTAAGTGCTTCCCACAGGGCTCCCCAGAGCCCTCTCCCCCATGCTGGGCACCTTCATTCCCTAGACAGCTCTATAAATGACTGACACCTAAATTCAGACTTCACACCCCTACTGACAAGGTTGCTTTATCACATTTGCCTTGGGAAGGTAGAGGGAACTCTCTCCTGGAATGCAGCAGTGCCTCTCTCCCAACTTCCTTTCTATGGGATATTGGCAGAATCAGGTCATCTGTGCTTACTTTTGCTGCCTCCTGGATGGTAAGTTTCCCCAATAAAGCCTGTTGTATAACCCAAAAAAAAAAAAAAAAAAAAATCAAAGGACTACAAGTGATGGTGAGGTTATTGAGGAATGGGAACCCTCACCACTGCTGTTGGAAATGTAGAATGGTGCAACCATTGTGGAGGAAAGTATGGCAGTTCCTCAGAAAACTAACTATAGAACTGCCATATGATCCAGTAATTCCACTGTTGGGTATAAACCCAGAAGAACTGAAAGCAAGGTCACAAACAAATATATGCACACCATTGTTCATAGTGGTATTTTTCCTTATTGCTAAAAGTTGGAATCAACTGAAATGCCCTTCAAAAGGTGAATGGATAAAGAAATCTATACATACATACATACATACAATGGAATATTACTCAGCTGTAAGAAGGAATACAGTATTAGCACATGGGATAACATGGGTGAATATTGAGGATCTTGTGTTGAGTGAGGCAAGCCAGGAATTGAAGGACAAATATTCCATGACCCCACTGATATGAATTAAATAAATTGAGCAGACTCACAGAGCTAGAGTCTGGAAGATTGGTTTTCAGGGAATAGAAAGGGAGAAGGCTGTGAACCAATACCCCTATTGGCAAAATCTATAATAAGGTGGAGTATAGTTGTGCAGTGTAGGGACATGATGGTCTTGCAGTGATACTAGTGGGTTAGGCAGTGCAGGTATTTCAGGGGGGTAGGATGTGTAGGTGGGTTGGATTGTCCATCGAACTGGGGAGAAGGGTTGGGGGGAGGAGCAGGTGAACACTGGGGATTTGTGGGTACTTGGTTGAAACTACAATGTTGGGAATGCTCTTTTGGCAATAGGGCAAGGTGGGGTTACTGGTTTATGGCATTGGATGTGTGGGGCATTCAGGACAGGGCACACCAGGGGCAGACTTCAAGGGAGAGTGTGAATGTTCATCTTGACATAGTGTGTTATAATAGTGCATGGAGACCCACATAATGAGCAGGAAAGTGCTGGACTCTCATCCAGGGAAGGACCACTATGTTCTCAAACAGAGGAATGGGAGTCTTTCGAGAGCATGGGCAATGCCCAATAGGGGAAGACAGACCAGGGTGTCAAGTCCTCAGTGTTGTTGCAAGTAACTATGATTCTGGTCCTGCAAAGAGTGAAGCCTGGTGGTCGCCGTGGGTCCTGACTGGGGAGTGAGGGAGGAATAGAATAGATGGAACAGATGGCATTTTGAGGGCAATAGGAGTGTTTTATATGATCTTGCAATGATGGATACAGGCCATGTTAAATTTCATCAAAATTTATAAAAGTGTATGGTCCAAAATGTAAACCATAATGTAAACCACTGACCATGGATGGTAGCTATGTTTCATTATTTGTACATCAGTTGTAACAAATGTACCATCCACATATAAAATGTTATTAATAGGGGAAGGGAGAAAAGGGGGAGGATTTGGATATATGAGAGTCCCCTATATTCTATATGTGACTTTGCTGTGACTTAATACTTCTTTGAAGACAAAATGAAAAAAGTAAGACACTGGGGGAATAAATGGAAGAAAATGTCAGTGTACATACAGGACAACAGATCTTACAATGATAAAAGGCAAAATGTCAAAAAATTTTTTTAAATATTTTTTCATTGTTTTTTATTATGCCAATAAAAAAATTTTAAGTGTTTTTGCATTTTATTTCCTATTTTTAATACTATCATTATTATTTCATTTTCTTATTAATTATATTTGACAATTTTATTGGCTTCATTTTTGAAGAAGTTTTGGATCACAGAAAGGTTACAACTGTGGCAGGGGAGGACCATTTGTGTGGGGTGTCAGTGAAGGGGGATACATGGGAGGAGGTTGACCTAAGCATACATAGCAAGCATATAAATGTGTTCAAATGTTCATGGCCCACCAACCTCAATGAACTTATTGTCACTCTGGGTGGAGTGTCACACAATAACTGAAAGAATATTGAATTCCCATCCTGGGGAGCACTGCCATATTCTCTGATGGAACAGCAAGAATCCCCCAAGTACAGAGGTAATGGCTAGTGAAGGAGGATGGTCCATTGATGGGCCCTCGATATTGATGACTGTGCTTATGAACCTTTACTTTTGAAATTGAAACATAGCATGGTATTATAGGATGCCTAAGCGTTATCTCCTGAGAGCCTCCTTGTTGCTCTAATGTGGCCTTTCTCTAAGCCAAACTCAGCATGTAAATGAAATAACTTCCCCCCAGCATGGGACACGAGTCCCAGGGATAAGCCTCCCTGGCACCGAGGGATTACTACGAAGCACCAACTATTAATGTAACTGGAAAAAGACCTTGACCAAAAGGGGGAAAGTTAAAGACAAATGGGTTTATATGGCTAAGACTCTTCAAAGTGAGTTGGGAGGTCATTCCAGAGGTTATGCTTATGCATGTCTCAGCAGGATCTCAGTGACTGCCAAACTAGACTCTCTATCCCAACTAGTGGGCTCCTGAGGGCTCTGGAGACACCCAGGCACTATGGCCAGGGTATATAGCTCATGAATTTGATGCCTTGTCAGTTGGTCCTACTCTGGGGTTTGTACTCCCCAGTGTGACAGAATTGGACTTAGTTGTGGTTTCCCTACACATGACTCTTTGGTCCCTTAAATTTGAACCTTTAGTTTGTGCTGGAGATGGTAGGTGTACGTCCAAGAGACTTGAATCTTTGGACTCTCCATGTGCCAGTTGGGCCTTGAGCCTCAATGGAGTTGCAACACCCACTCTCCAGTACATTGGATTCATCCAGGAAAACTAAAAAGGAGGTGATAATGAAAAAACACCATACCAAGTAACTGAGAAAGCCTACAACTATAAGCAAGAGAGTCCCATCCATTGGCCTTATGGGACTGAAGCCCCCTCTCAATCAGAGGTAGAGTGGGCATCAACATCCCAGAATCCTCAGGGCTGGGGAATGAACTATGGACTAGAATGGACTTACTGGTATTCTGCTATAGAATTATTGTGATTCTAGCAATGGAAGAAATTATATCATTGATGCTTAGGCAGTAGCCAGTGGAAGTTCTGAGGTCAGGGAGAAGGAAAACAGGTGTAATACGGGGGCATGTTTGGGACTTGGGAATTGTCCTGAATGAGATTGCAACAACAGAGACAGGCCATTATATATCTTGCCATAATCTACAGAATTGTGTGGGGGAGAGTGTAAACTACAGTGTAAACTAAACCATGCTTAATGGCAATGTTCCAAAATGTGTTCATCAATTGCAATGAATGTACCGCACTAATGAAGGATGTTGCTAATGGGGTCAAATGTGGGCAGTGTGAGTAGCAGGGCATATGGGAATCCTCTATATTTTTTATGTAACTTTTATGTATTTTTAATATATATATTTTTTAATTAAAAATTAAAAAATTTAGAAAAAGATGTAATGGATTCTTAAAAATGAATAGTAAGAAGACAAAAGTTAAATAAACTTGGGCCGAATATTGTATTAAACTTACATTAAATGATACAGAAATTGGCAATACACATATAAAAAACCTCAACAGCATTCAAAGTTAGGGAATTTCAAGGTAATACCATAATGAGATGCTCCTACCAACCCAACAGAATTGAAAAATCTTGAAAGATATTTTTGTAAACTCATATCTCCTCTACTAAAAAAAATATGAAAAGAATACCTAGTATTATAGAGGCTGTAGAGCAACTGAAATCCTCAAAAGTTACTGGTGCCAATGCAGTGTAGTAAATCCATTTTGGAAAACAGGTTCACAGTTTCTTAAAAAGTTAAATATACAAGTATCCTAAACTCAGCAATTCCACAGTTAAGTATTTACTCCAAAGGAGTGAGAACATATGTCCCCCAAAAGATTTATAAACCATTGTTTCTAGCAATATAATCCATAATAGTAAAAAATGGGAAATGACACATATGTCCATCAGCAGTTAAAAGTATGAAAGGTCATCAATGAATATCAGAAACAGTATGCAGAGTAAAAGAAAAAAAATTCTAGACTGTAAAATATATGATTCCATTTATGAAATTCTAGACAATAAAAATTTGATTTTTAAATAACAAAAAGCAGATCACTTATTACTTGGACCTGTTATTAACTGGGACCAAGGTCACTGGATATGCAAAAAACTCCATTGCATATCTGCACACAAACAAAACACATAGGGTACTTAAAAATGATTCCACTTAAATAGAACAACAACAAAAAAAACCCTCATTAAATGCCTTTTTTATTTATTTATTTATTTATTTTTTTATTGTGGGTAAAAATCAAAATTTTCACAATACATACCAACATTTGCAAAATGATATATAAATGTATATGCATATATGTGCATTTGCTTAAAAAAAGGTTATTTATGTATATATATAAATATATTTTTAAGAGGTGCTTAGATACCCAAAATATTACACAAAACCCACTGGGATTCCCATGTTGCCCACCTCCCACACTTCCCACATCATCCCACACAAACATCTCCTACAAGTGTGGCCCACCACCCTCAATGGACTTACACATCCTGGAGCCTTGCCACCAACCATAGACCACAGTTCACACCGTAGACAACACTCTCTCCCACACAGTTCTGAGTGGTATGTGCCGTTTTAAAATGGCCTACATCCGTTGCCAAAAAGATACTCAGGACAACCTCCAAATCCCAAATAAGCCCCTGTATTTCAACTGCTCGTCCCCTCCCTGCCCCAAAAGTGTCTAGTGGCCACTGGCTCCACCTCATTGTTATAATTTCTTCCATTGCTAGAATCACCATATGTGAACGACAGAATACCATCAAGTCCACTCTAGTCCATAGTTCTTCCCCCAATCCTGAGGGGACTGGGATGGTGATGTCCACTCCACCTCCAAGTGAGAGAGGGCTTATATCCCATGGATATGGTGGGTGGGATGATCCTGCCTGCAGATGCAGGCCCTCTCCATTCCCTGGGCTGGCTGTTGCCCATCATTGTCTCCTCTCCAGGTGACTTGGATGAGTCCATTGAGCTGTAGGGTAGGAGTTGCAGCTCCACCGAGATTCCATGCACACCTGGCACATAGGTAGGCGGGAGGCTCCAGTCTCTGGAAGTATACCTAAGAAACTCCAGCATCACATGTAGGTTTGAATAGAAGGGACTGGTGAACCATGTGCAGGGAGGACTTATTTGAGTCCAATTCTGTCACTCTCAGGAGCACAGATTCCAAAATAGAGCCCACTGATAAGGCATCAGTCTCTGGGTCTAACCCCACTTATATAGGACCTGGGTGTCTCCAGAGCTCTCAGGAGCCCCTCTATGTGGGGTGATAGGCACTTACATGTTCTGTGAGCTCCTACTGAGGTGTGCGTAAGAGTTACCTCTGGGATGACCTCCCGACTCTCTTTGAAGTCTCTTAGCCACTTGAACTCATTTGTCTTTACCTTTTCCCCCTTTAATTCAAGGTCTTTTTCCAGTTGTGTTGCCAGTTGGCACTTGGTATTAATCCCTCGTTGCCAGGGAGGCTCATCCCCGGGAGTCATGTCCCACGTTGGGCGGAAGGTAATTCAATCATATGCTGAGTTAGGCTTAGAGAGAGGCCACATTTGAGCAACAAGGAGGCTCCCAGGTGGCAACCCTTAGGCACCCCACAACTTCAGGCTAAGTCCCAGTTACAAGAGCAAAGATTCAAAAGGGTAGTCATCAATAAAAAGAACACATCAGTGGGTCATCCTCTTTTGACAGTCACTGTCCCTGCACTCAGAGGACTATTGCTGCTCCCTTGGAGACTGTGGCAGAGCTCTCCAGGCTAGGAATTCAGATTCCCTCATTTATTGTGTGATTGTCCACCCATCATGACCATGCCCCATCTTTCGATCTTTTGAACGATTTTGTATATCTTTCATGTATATTCAGATGAACTAATTCCCATGAAACCCCCCTCCCAGACATCCCCCACCAATAATCCCCTGCAGTACCCATTATAACCCTTCTGTGATCCAAATCCTCCATGAACATGTAGTCCATAAAATAATCAAATACACTTACTAGGAAAAAGAAACAAGTATGATAAGCTTACATGCAAGAGACAAACATAAGGAAACTCAGGGGAAAAAAAAAAAAGAAAAAAAAAAAACCAAGCAAAAAACAAAACGATATAAAATATAATTAGCGGATTGGGACATTCAAAAAATGGGCAAAAAGGCAAAGGAAATGCCTTTAAAATATATATTTATATATTCATATTTTTTTCCTTTCTCTTTTCCCTTTCTTTCCTTCCTTTCATCACTGTGTTATCGGATGTCTGGTGTGCCGTGACACCTTCCCCCTCTCAATCCCCATTGTCACCCAATTTTTCATTTGATTTTCAAAGAAGTTTTAGGTCACAGCAAAGTCACATATGGAGTGCCGGAGACTCCCAGATACCAAACCAACCCCCTTCCCCACCCCATATTAACCCCCCCTTTTTTTGAATGTTAGCATTGTTATAACTGTTATACAGATAGCAAAATATAGCAACTAAACCTTGTCAATGATTTACAGTATAGTTTACAATTTAGATGATACAGGTTAATAATTTTGATGATATTTACCATGTCCTGTGTCCATTACTGTAAGGTAATGAAAAACCTTCCCCATGACCACCAAACACCCCATTAGATCTTGACTGTTCCCTTCACCCCAGCCCCCCAGGGCCCATGATACCACCCTCTCCCTACCCATGGAATGTCAAGATTCACAGTTACATGCCCTGGGGATTTGAATCTGCCCTTCCTAATCCACCCACCCCCCAGTGCTGCACCACCAAACCCAGGAACACCACCACTCATCTGCCCCATCCCCCAACATGCAACCACACTCTATCCCTTTACCATAGATTATGTCCATATGGGTGATGGCTCAAAGCCTGCTCTTCTCTTACTCTCCTTTGTTAACCTATCTTTCAGACAATGGTTCTCAGAGACTGCTCACTTTCCTCAGTTCAGATCAGTGAGGTCATATACTGTTCATCCTTCAGTGCCTGGCTTGCTTCACTCAACATAAGGTCTTCAAGATTCATCCACGTTATTCCATGTGTTAGCACTTTGCTCCTTCTTACAGCTGAGTAATATTCCATGGTATGTATGTACCACATTTTGCTTATCCATTCGTCTGTTGATGGGCACCGGGGCTGATTCCAACTTTTGGCAATGGTGAACAATGCCGCTATGAACATTGGTGTGCATATATCTGTTTGTGTTTTTGTTTTCAGTTCTTCTGGGTATACCCAGCAGTGGAATTACTGGATCATACGGAAGATCTAGACTGTAAAATATATGATTCCATTTATGAAATTCTAGACAATAAAAATTTGATTTTTATATAACAAAAAGCAGATCAGTTATTACTTGGACCTGTTATTAACTGGGCCCAAGGTCACTGGATATGCAAAACTCTATTGCATATCTGCACACAAACAAAACACATAGGATACTTAAAAATGATTCCACTTAAATAGAACAACAACAACAAAAAACTCTCATTAAATGCCTTTTAATACATTTTGCAATATATGTGCAAGAAATCTACAAATACAGCTCCAAAATATTTCTGAGGCATATTAAATACATCTACTTTAATGGAGAGATATAACTTGTTTATGAATTGGAAGACTCAGTTTGTAAAGATATCAACACTTGTCACCTTGATTTAGAGATTCAATCCCAATAAGATTATTAGGCATTTTTTGTTATCAAAGGTAATTATACAATTTATGTGACAAAACAAATTGCCAAGAATGGCCCAAGAAATCTCAAAAAAGAGTAACTTTGGTGGAACACTTATGCTACCAGATGTTAAAGCTATTATAATAATTAACACGTGTTAATATGACAAAAATCAACAAATATGTCAATAGAATAAAGTAAGTTCCCCAAAACAGACACCTGTTAAAGATCTGTCTGTCTATATATCTGTGTCTATCTATTTATCTTTCTGTGAGGAGAAATTTATAGCTTACGTTTTCTTTATTTTTCATATTGGGGCAACAGAAATTTGTCTGTTTTCAGCAGAGGCCCATCACTACACTGCTGCTATCAGATATCCTTTGCTCTATGACAAATAATGAATAATAAGCTGCATACGCATTTTGTATGGTGCTCATGAAGCCCGTTGATGCTAGACACACACATTAACATCTCTCTAACAGTGAACTTGGACTTCTCTGAGATCAAAATTATCCACGACTGTAGACAGTAGCTATGAACTGCCCATCTCTTCTCTTTGTCATGTCTCACAAGATATGTCATGTCACAAGACCCTTCTCTGGAGTTTTCTTCTCCATGAAATATGATTTGGGCATTTCGCAAGTGAATCCCTGAAACTACTGCCTAAAAAAGTAGCTGGTGATTGCAGCTCGGAGGAAAACCTTGGGAAATATTTGCAATGTTACAAATAGCAAAGGATGGATAGAATTGAGGAGGAATTACATTACAGAAGAATATCTTCATATGCTTAAAGTAGAGAAAAATTTATTAATTGAACACAAAATGTCAAACTATAATGGAAGAAGGATAAACTGGACCGTATTAAAATTACAAAGACTGTTCATCAAAAGACAGCATTAAGACAGTGAATAGCAATTACAAATGGGAAAGATGATGTATTCACATTCATTAGTCACCTGGGAAATGCATAATAAAACCACAATGCAATCACATTTCACCCAACAGATTCCAAGATGAAAGATATACAAAATCAAACTGTAGTCACAATATGGATCAAGTGGAACTCTAATACACCAACTTGGAAAAATACTGGAATATATCTACTAAATTGAAACATATAAATTTGCTATGATCCAGCAAGGATATCCTTGGTTATAAACTCAAAACAATGAATACCTATTTCACATAGAGACAAAACGAATACTCATAGCTTTACTTTTCATAATGACCAGAAACCAAAAACTGCTCAAATATCCTTCAACAGTAGAATGGATCAATATGTTGTATATTCACACAAAAGAAAACTATTCAGCATTAAAAATGAACAATATACAAATACACATGTAGCCACTGGCCAATTTAATGTAATTATGAATTCCAAAAATATAATTGGATCATGCTTGTAAACTGATCTGTTAATCTGGGCATGATTAAGTTATGATTAGGGCCTTGACTGGGCCACATCAGTAGGGTGTTGAGCCCCACCCCTTGGTGGGTCGGGAATCAAATATAAAAGGCATGGCAAGAACAGAGTTGAAGCAGTTTTTGAGAAGCAGTTTTGATGTTGGAAAGACGGCCCCAGGAGAAGAGAAGCGAGCCATTCACCTGATCGTCTACAGCTGACCTTGTGGGGGACCAGGAGCTAAGCCCGGAGAGGAATTCAGCCCTGGGAAAAGAGGAACCCAAGAAGCCTGAACCCTGGCAAACATCAGCAGCTGTCTTGCTCTAATACGTGGCAATGGACTGTGGGGAGAGAAGAAACTTAATGCTTTATGGCTTGGTATCTGTGGACTTCTACCCCACATAAATACCCTTTATAAAGACCAACCCATTTTTGGTATTTCACATTAGCACCCCTTTGGCTGACTAATACAGAACTTGGTACCGAGGAGTGGGGAAGTGCTTTTGCATATACCAAAATGTTGGAACGGCTTTATAAATGGGTAAGGGGTATTTTTTGGAGGAATTGTGAAATGCTTGATGGAAAAGGCCTAGATCACTTTGAAGAGACTGTTGATAGTAATATGGATGCTGAAGAGACTTTCTATGATGCCTTAGAAGTAAATGATGAAACTATTATTGGAAACTGGAGGAAAGGTGATCCATGTTTTAAAGTTGCAGAGAATTTAGCTAGATTAACTCCTGGTGTTATATGGAAGACAGAATTTGAAAATGGCGAACTGGAGCATTTAGCTGAAGAACTTTCCAAGGTAAACTTGGAGAATGTGGCTTGGCCTCTCCTTGCAGCTTATAGCAAAATACTAGATGAGCGAAATACACTAAGGACCGAACTTTTGGGCACAAAGAAAACAGAAACTGATTCCGGAACTCCCAAGTTTCTGGAAATCAAATTCCCAGATGAAAATGCCCTATTAGAAGACTTTACTAAGCTTGGAACTTGAAAATCAGAATTGAAGATGCAGTTATCTCAGAAAGACTTGTGCAAAGTCTTACTGTCTGATGACTTGGACCCCTGCTTCCTGCATGATAAACCAACAAAGTTTTTGAGAGAGCTGTATGAACAAAACCACTGTCAGCTTGGACAAAAGAGGACATGGAAAGAAGAGATTGAAGGAGAAACAGCTTTAAGAAGAAAACCATGGAAGCAGAGATATGGGATTAAGACATCTCCTTGGGCCAAGAGAGGAGCCCCACCCATAGGTACAGAGAGGGTGAGTTTTCCCCAGCAGTTGAAGAGGGTGGATGTCCCCACTCGATGTTCTGGGAGAGTTTTGCCACCTCAGGATGCAGGGAGGGTGGAGCACATTTCTCAACGATTAGGGCAGTTAAGGTCAACATCCCATAGGTCTGAGAGGGGTGTACCTGTCCCCCATGGATTAGAGAAGGCCAGGTGGTCAACCCATTGTTCTGAGAGGGTTGAACCTGTATGCCAAAGGTTAGGGGGAATGTTGTCTTCACCTCACTATACTAGGGAAGCTAAGACTCTAACCCAAAGATTGGGTAAGGTGTGGCAATCACCCCAACACTCTTGGAGGGTGAGGTCTGGAGCTTGGTCGGTACCCAGATATTTGATGAGGGTGGAACCAAGAAAATGGCCATTGGGCAAGCCTATGGAAAGGGTGGGTTCCCATGTGGCCCCAAGGAGAAGAAACCATCATCTTAAGAATGACTCTCAGACTTTGAAATCAAATGGAGGATGCCCTGCAGGTTTACTGAACTGTAAAGGACACATGACTCATGTTTAACATCCTAATTTCTCCTTGTGATAATGAAAATGCTTATCCTTTGTCTTTCCATTTGTGTATTGGAAGCAGTTAAATGGTTTTGTAAGTTTCAGAGGTCTATAGCAGACAGGACTTTACCCCAAGACAAACTGTATTTCTTTAAACTGCGTATGATATGATTTTGTACTTTCATTGTCACTGATTTAAGGTTTTTTGAATATTGTAATGTATTTTTGGAATTCAGAGGGTGGAGTGTAGCCATTGGCCAATTTAATGTAATTTTGAATTCCAAAAATATAATTGGATCATGCTTGTAAACTGATCTGTTAATCTGGGCATGATTAAGTTATGATTAGGGCCTTGACTGGGCCACATCAGTAGGGTGTTGAGCCCCACCCCTTGGTGTGTGGGGAATCAAATATAAAAGGCATGGCAAGAACAGAGTTGAAGCTGTTTTTGAGAAGCAGTTTTGATGTTGGAAAGATGGCCCCAGGAGAAGAGAAGCGAGCCATTCACCTGATCGTCTACAGCTGACCTTGTGGAGGAAACAGAAACTAAGCCCGGACAGAAATGCAGCCTGGGGAAGAGAGGAAACCAAGAAGCCTGAACCCTGGCAAATGTCGGCAGCTGTCTTGCTCTAACATGTGGCAATGAACTGTGGTGAAAGGAGAAACTTAATGCTTTATGGCCTGGTATCTCTGGACTTCTACCCCACATAAATACCCTTTATAAAGACCAATCCATTTTTGGTATTTCACATTAGCACCCCTTTGGCTGACTAATACAACACATAACATGGATTAATTGTTTAAGTATAATCTTGAGTGAATGATGCCAGGTACAAAAGAATATAAGCTGTACAAGAAGAAAAGAAAGCCAAAGTAATCTATGGTTTTAGAAGTTTGGATAGCAATTTCCCTTTTATTAAGATGGTGTTTGATATGGGAGACTTGTTCTGGTTGTTGATTTCCTGATGTTGTATCCTCTGAGAAAATTCAACATGGTGTGCACCTAAGAGCTGTGCATTTTCTCTATACATGTCATACTTCAATAAAAATAATCTGTTGAAAATCTCCTTAGAAAATTGGTAAAGATCATTTCATAGAACCCAGCTCTAGTCAATAACTGAGGAAAATATATGACTTATGCTTATGCACATTAGTTGAGAGTGATCAATAAACTTGTTCAAATAGAGGAGGGTTACTGGTCTAGGGTGTTGTATGTGGTGGGATATACAAGACAGAGCTCACCTGGGGCAGGTTTCTATGGAAGATGTAAGTGTTCATATTGTCATACTGTGTTATATCACTGAGTGGAGACCCTCACAATAAACAAAAAAAATATTAAACTCCCATCCTGGGGGGTCCTGCTATGTTCTCAAATAGAGGGGCAAGAGCCTCTCAAAACATAAGCAGTGCCTAATCAAAGAAAACAGATCAATATGTAAGCCATCAATATTATTGCAAGGAAAGACGAATTTTATTCTTCAAAAGGTGAAACTAAGTGGTTACCATAGGTCCCAAGGGGAAGGGGAGGGAAGAATAGAATAGATGGAACATAGGGCATTTTTAGGGCATTAGAATTGTTCTGCATGATTTTGCAATAAAGGATACAGGCCATTTTTAATTTGTCAAAATTTATTAAAGTGTATGGTCCAAAATGTAAACCATAATGTAAATCATTAACCATGGTTAGTAGCAATGCTTCAATATTTGTACATCAATTATAACAAATGTACCATCCACACGTAAAATGTTATTAATAAGGGAGAGGGTTTGCCAGGTGGAGGATGTTGGGTATATGGGAATCCCCTGTGTTCTGTATATGATTTTTCTGGAACCTAAAGCTCTTTTGAAGATAAAATGAAAAAAATAAGACACTGGGGGAATATACAGAAGAAAATGTCACTGTACATACAAGAAACAGATCTTATAGTGATGAAAGACAAAAAATGTTTTTTATTATTTCAAAATTTTTGCATTTTAATCATTATTTAAAAATCTATCATTATTATTTCATTTTCTTTTTAATTTTATTTGGTTATTTTGCTGATTTCATTTTTGCAGAAAATTTGGATCACAGAATGGTCACATTGTGGCAGGGGAGGATTATTGCTGAGGGATGTCAGTGATGGGGGATGCATGGGAGGAGGTTCACCTGGAGTATACCGCTAAGGCTAATGAATAATGCCGGGTACAAATGTTCACCCGGCATTGTCACGGTGGGTGGAGAACACACAATAACCAAAAGAATATCGAATTCCGATCCTGGGCAGATCTGCCACATTCTCTAATGGGACAGCAAGAATCCCCTGACTACTGTGGCAGTGCCTAGTGAAGGAGGATAGACCATTGTGATGAGCCCTTGATATTGAAGACTGTACTTATGAACATGTTCTTTTTTTAAAAAACAATTTATTGAAGTATCTCATTCATACACAAACATACATAAATTATAAGTGTTCCGTAAACATTGTGAACTTACAAAACAAACATGCATAATGTCATACAGGGCTCCCACATATCACCCCACCACAAATACTTTGCATTGTTATGAAACATTTGTTAACAAATTATGAAAGAGCATCGCCAAAGTATTACTATTAACTATAGTCCATATCTTACTGCCCTATACTTTTTTAAAAAAGATTTATTTATTTATTTATTTACTTTTATCCATTTCTACTAGCCCCCCTTCCCCGTTTTTGCTGTTTTTGTGTCCATTCGATGGACAACTCTCTGTGTCTGTTTCCTGCCCTCTCTTCTCATCCTATCTTCACTGGGATTCGATCCTCGGAAACTCCGATGTAGAAGAGAGGTGTCCTACAGCCTGTGCCACCTTAGTTCCTGGTTTTTCAGCGTGTCTCGTCTTGGCTCAAAATTGTGTCACTCTCCTGTTACATCATCATCTTGCTGCATAGTTTGGCGGGGCTGGGCAGCACACCTGTGCCCGGGGCCTGAGGGGCTCACCTGCTCGCAGGGCCTGGCAGTGCACCCACTCGTGGGGCCTGGCGATGTACCCACACATGGAGCCTGACAGCCTGCATGCCTTCTATATTTTTCTTTTTGTTAATTTTTACTGGGAGGTCCTGGGGATTGAACCCAGGTCTCTCCATATGGGAGATAGACACCCAACCATTTGAGCCACATCCGTCCCCCTGCTATTATCTCTTAAGGTCTACCAAAGATACCTAGAGTTACAGTCATTTCCCGTACAGGATGGTCATATAATAAATCAGGCTTAGTTTATCACCAGCATTCTAAAATCCAGACCTAGGGAGAAAAACTAGGTCTGGGGACACATGCATAGTTTCTAATATAGCAAATGTTTAGCTTACCCTGATTATCAAAAAGTCAGGACAGTAGAATATTCATACTGAACATGTTCTTTTGAAATTGAAACTTAGCCCAGTATTATATGTTGCTTAAGAGTTACCTCCTGAGAACCTCCTCGTTGCTCAAATGTAGCCTTTCTCTAAGCCAAACTCAGCATATAAATGTATTACCTTACCCCTGACGTTGGACCTGACCCTTGGACATGAGCCTCCCTGGCACCAAGGGATTACTACCAAGCACCAAATAGCAGTGCAGCTGGAAAAGAACTTTAGCCAAAAGGGAGAAAGGGTAAACGCTAATGAGTTTATATGTCTAAGAGACTTCAAAGTGAATTGAAGCTTGTTCCAGAGGTTACACTTATTTATGTCTAAGCAAGATCTCATCAACTGCCATGGTAAATATTGTCTCAAATAGTAGGGCTCCTAAGGGCTCTGGAGACATCCAGACACTATAGGCAGGGCAGACGGCTCAGGAGTTTGGCACTGTGCCAGTGAGCCTACTTTGGAATTTATGCTCCGCAGTGGACTGTGTTGGACTCATTTGTGATTTCCCTGCACTTGGCTCTTCTGCCCCTTCTATTCGAACCTATAGTTAGTACTAGACTTGATAGGTGTATGTCCAAGGGATTTAAATCTCTGAGCTCTCTGTGTGTCAATTGGGCCCTGAATCTTAACAGAGTTGCAGCATCAGCTCTCCAGTTCATTGGACTCACCCAGGACAACTACCAAGGAGATGATGATGGAAAATGCATATGCCAAGGAACAGAGTCTACAACTGCAAGCAAGATAGTCCCATCCATGAAATCTAAGCCCCCTCTCAATTATTGAGGAATTAACAATGGACTAGAGTAGATTTACTGGTGTTCTACTATAGACTTACTGTTATTCTAGCAATGGAAGAACTTTTATCATCGATTTGAAGGCAGGGCCACCGGAGGGTCTGTGAGGAGGGAGAGGGCCAAATGGGTATGATGGGGGCATTTTCAGGACATTGGAATTGTCCTCAATGGCATTGCAATGATAGCTACAGGCCATTATATATTTTGTTCTAAGTTACAAAATTGTGCAGGACAGAGTATAAACTATAATCCACACTTAGTGTCAATGCTCCAATATGTGTTCATCAATTGTAACAAATATAGCACACTAATGGAGATGTTGTTAATGTGGGTAAATGTGAAAGGGGTAGTGAGTGGGGCATAGGTCAATCCCCTATATTTTTAATGTAACATTTATGTAATCTAAAGTATTTTTTAAAAGCCAAAGGTAAAAAAAAACCCCTCTACATACAGAAAATTTCAAAAGAAAATAAATCTAAATACGGGTGGTTAAATTATTTTGTAAGACATCATACAGCATTTCATATCATGGGCAATCAGGAAATTCTACTTATTGTGAACTCACCAGATATTAGGCTGCATGCAGTTCTAATCTAATTGCTGCTCAAATCTAGCCATACTTTGCTATTCGTAACATTACAAACATTTTCCCAAGGTTTTCCTCAGCTTCAAAGATTCACTAGAGTAGTGACCATAGCATATTTTATGGAGAAGAAAACTCCAGAAAAGGGTCTTGTGTTCTCCTTATATAAAAGAGTAAAGCTGTGACATAGAATAAGCTCCAGCAGTGAGTTGGGAGCTACAGGTGAAAAAAACCTTCATTCTGCCTTTTGTGGAACTGATCTTCAGGATGTGGAGACAATGTGCATGTGTAGAAGACAATCATAGAGAATGTAACAAAGCATGCAGACCAGGACAATGAGGCTGTTGATGCCATAAGAGCAGGACAAAGGGAAGAGAATGGGCAGTTCACAGCTACAGTCTACAGTATTAGATGATTTTGGCCTCATAGAAGTACAAAGTCACTGCCAGAATAAGGTTAATGTGTGTGTCTAGCAACCTCAGGCTTCATGAGCAGCACACAAACTGCATATACAGCTTGTTATCCATTATTTGTCATAGAGTACAGGATAGCTGATAGTAGCGTGGTGGTCATGGGCCTGGGTGAGAACAGGTAGATCTCTTTTGCCCCAATATGAAACACTAGGAAGACTTGAGCTAGAAAGTTCTCCTAACATAGTTTTACTCTTAGATAGTTGGTCATCCAGCAGGTTGGGCACTAGTAGAAGAGATGTTGATATCATACAGGAATGGCAAAGGGAGATTCAAGAGAGTATTAATGCAAAATGTTTTTCACCCCAATGAGATGAGTCTGCTAAATAAACCAGTAGCATTAAAACCTTTATGTATAGGAAAAGATAAGGGCATGAAGCCAAAGGAAACTAAGTGTTTTCTGTTGCATAAAAATATGTTGCATAAAATTACTATTTTCCGTTAAATTAGGAAATATTTATAATTTCAAATTCTGATAAACATGTTTCAAAATATGTGTATTAATAGCATTACAAGTTCCTCTATGTTATAATTATGTTGAAAAATAAGGTGAATTAGATTTCAACTGTTTGGGTATCTACTGTGTTCTTATTATACCCTGTTCTCAATATGGCAACACTTGACTATAAACCAATGTACATTGAGTTGGTGCCAATCTGAATAAGAAAATCGAGTGAATATAAGAGTATTTGTAAATAAGGCAATCTATATAAAACATCCAGTTTTTTTAAAGAACATATAAAGAAAAACATTTAATAAGTGGTTGTTGACCTGACATCCAAGAGAAGATTATTTTTGGCCCATAGTTGAAAAATATATATACTTTTTAATTAATTAATTAATTAATTAATTAATTTATTTATTTATTTATTTATTTTTTACCGGGATGTCCCGGGGATCCAACCCGGGTCCCTCCATATGGGAGACGGACGCCCAACCAGTTGAGCCACATCCGACCCCGATATGTATACTTTTTTAAACAGGATAAACATTTCCTCAAACCAGCTATAATCTGGTGGGCATAAGTTGTTTTCATTCATAAGAAAATTAGAAAAATTTATAACAGAAGAATCTAAAAGAATATACCACTAAAGAAATTGATCATTCAGGAAAAATGACTTTTAAGAAAATTGCCTTTTGATCATTGTTCTTAGGTGATTGATAAACTTCAGAAAATTCAGGGAAGTGGTGGAATGGATATTCTGCAGAAGGCAGTTTGTGGCTAGTGTGTGCCTGGGTGTGAAAAGGAGCAGCAAAAGAAATGACAGGGGCAAAGAGAGGGAAGGAGAAGGCCACCAATCCTCCCTGTTAAATGCTTAGTTGAGAACCCACCTTGGTTCTCATATTTTAGACCCGTCTACAAATCCCTTTCAACCTTACATCCCAATATTGTGCCTTAAAGTATAGTTCTGGGGAGAATTTCTGTCCTTACTGCAGCCCCAAGTAGTCCTTTGTTTAATGCCTGAATCAAGACACACCCTCAACTAAAGGCAACCAGATGTGCTGCACTGCTCAGCTGGTCTGAACTTGTAATTCCTGTTTTTCCCTCTCTGACACTTTTGCTTTCCAATGAAACATGCACTTTTCCTCTTCAAACTGTGTTTTTTTCCTCTTGTGTCCTAACATCTCATTCAAAGAGCAAAATGTCTTTCTGCTAAACTATTTTATGAAATCATACCCCGATATTTCCTTAAATTTATTTTCTAAGAGATGTTACAAACCCTTATCTGGGTTGTCCTAACCCCCTGGGTGCTCTCACCCATTGCAGGACCAGGACTTTCCAAATCCAAATATCTCAGTTAGCAAATATTTCACCTGCCACACGACCTTCTCATGTTTTCCAGACTCAAGCTCAACAAGCTCATTCTATTGTTCCCTTCTCTTATTGGTGATTTTATTTCATGTTGTACAGTAAAATACATAGTAAAAAGAATCAATAGGGGATTAGGGCCTATCAATTCATAGAAAAGGGCTCGATTAGTATTGTCATTTCTGCTTAGCCCTGCCTCTAAACCATGAATTTAAATCTGAACCACAATCCTGTATATCACCCCCATAGAACATTGTGTATTTCTAAGTTATGTTCTGAGCCAAGTATCAGATGAAATCAGAAAATTCTCTTATTGACTACTCATCACATATATTGCTGTAACAAACTAATGACCGTCAGGCTATGCATGTGGGTAGCTAATATTGGAGATATTTTTTCATGGTCCTTCTCACAGCTGCTTTCACCTCATTGTTTTTCAGGCTATAGATGAGGGGATTCACTAAGGGAGTAATCACACTGTACTGTACAGAAAAGATAAACTCCAATGGTGATCCTAAGGTTGGCATGAGATAGCGCAGGAAAGCTGAGCCATAAAACAGGAGCACTGCAGTGAGGTGGGAGGAGCAGGTGGAGAAGGCCTTGCTTCTACCAGAGGTGGAGCTAATGCTCCAGATGGTGGAGACAACGAGGGTGTAGGAGTAAAGGATCAGAAAACAGGTTCCAAGTGCATGTGGGATACTGGAGCAGAGCAGAACAGTAAAATTGGCGGTGATATCTGAACAGGAAAGAGGGAAGAGTGAGGGCAGCTCACAGCTGTAGTGGGGGATGGAATCATCTCCACAGAAGTCCAAGTTCAAAGCAAAAAGGATATTGATGAATGCATCCAGAAAGCCCAGGCCCCAGGAAGTCCACACCAGCCCCTTACAGAGCTGGTTGCTCAACATCTGTCCATAGAGCAGAGGGTGGCAGATGGCAGCATAGCGGTCATAGGCCATTGCTGAGAGCAGGCAGGTTTCTGTGCCACCAGACTCAAGCACAAAGAAGACCTGAGCCAGGCAGCCACCAACAGAGATGGTTTTCCTATGAGACAGGAGATTCTCCAGCAGCTTTGGTACTGTTACAGAAGAGAAGCAAATATCCAGGAAGGAAAGGTGACTCAGGAAGAAGTACATGGGGGCGTGGAGCTGAGGATCTGCCCTGATGACCAGCAGCATCAACAGGTTCCCCATCAGGGTCAGAATGTAAATTCCCAGGAACAGCACAAAGAGCAGAGCCTGCATATGGGGGTCAGCAGATAGTCCAAGGAGGATGAACTCAGTGATGGTGCTGTGGTTCCCCAAGGTCATTTAGAGATGCTGCTGTCTAGAAATAAATTAGGGACAGACCTGAAACCTCTATTGGCCTCATTCATTACTTAGGAAGGGTGTGTCTTCCTTGCAATTAACTTAGAATTCATATATGCCCTCATTGATACTTTTAATCCTTTCTTTTGGTGCATTATACTGCTTCAATTCTTAAATCATCATGGTGAAGACAGCTTCACCATGATGATTCTATGAGCAATATTCTATCTCAGAGATTGCTGAAGAACTTCACAAAGATTCCCAATCTTGACCATGACTCAATCTCTTTCCTTTCAGTGAAACTGTGCTCAAGAGTATTTTTTATACTTTATAGGTTGTAGTGGACTTTCTAGTGTTTCTCTTCCATCACTCTGCCTCTTACAATTTACCCATGGGCTGTAACTGTTTGAGGATATTTTATGTCTTCCTTTGGTTTTCCTCAGTAACTTTCACCCACACTTTCAATTTCAAATTTTAGACAAGACTGAAATTTGTAGGCCTTAGTGTTTGGGTTTTTGTGTGTGTGTGTGTGTGTGTGTGCTTGTGAGTGTCTTTGTATTTCTTTTTTATTTAGGTGTGGTTAGAAAGAATAAAGAAGGAATTTGCATAATCTATTTTACTGAATAGAAAATTGAATTTATACCAGACAAGATCTGATTCCTCTATGAAGGACTCCAGAACAAGAGGTCCTCATACTATACAGTGCCTTCCAACCAGGGCTGTGTCCTGGAAATCTTCCATCATCTGTCATTGATGATTTCATGATTGTCCACATACTGCCCTAAAAAAAGCCTCAGTGCTGACGGCAGACTAGTATACTTGTTTCTCTTCACATCCTGGGCATCTCTTTCTCTTCCTGCCTTTTCTCAATCAACTGCTTAGCTTGGAGAGCTCTTTCTTCAATGCATACTTTATTTACATTTTGACTCTCCCTGATGTGTCAGCTTCTTTCTGAGGTCTTACCTTGATCATTTCCTTCTCTGAACTCATCATAATATTAATAGCAACAATAAGAAAACAATGTTTATTGAGTGCCTAATATTTGTTAAGAGCTCCTAAACCTTATTATTTAATCCTTAAATAAATTTGGGGGAAAATCATCATATTGAGATTTTTCCTATAAGGAAACAAAATATTTGTTTATCTTTCTGAATGATTTAGCACCATCATTCCAACTCTTATCTCCTGATTGTGAAGACCATATTCTTTCTACAATGTACTTCTCTTCCCCTTCTTAAAAATTTTTAGGAATTGCTATTTTTCTCCACATTGTGATCTAATTCATCTGGTAACAATAAGTAGTTCTCATCCTAGTATGTCATCATATGAACCACAGCAACCACTCTCTTGCTATCATAGCTGGTGTACTATGTGTGTAGGGAGTTTCTTTTTTCTTGAAGGCAGTGATTGCATTGTACTGTATTTTGTATCCAAGAAACTTTATCCAGTAAAGGGAATTGCGTGTAGTGGAATTCAAATGAGAATTTGTTAAACCAGAAAAAGTTAAATGAGTAGTATAGATGCTATATCTAATATTTTTGGGGAAAGAATCTAGGTCCATAAGCTTGATAAATACTCAGAACTAAGGAGAAGTGGAAAGTAAAGGTAAAGGTAGCACGTGTGTGTGGGTGTGTGTATGTTTCGGGACCGTCAGACTGTTGTAGCTATGGAGGGTCAGGCAGTGGACTTGCCTGGTGTACCATCATCTACCAGATCCTTGCACCTGAATCATCCCATACTACGCGGCCAATATTTGAATCTACTAAAAAATTGTTTAAACACATGGCATAAATCTACAACCACCAATCCATCAGTCCAACATCCATCTGTCCTCCTATTCAATCATCCATTCATTCGTTTTGTAATTCATTCATTCTATTTATAATTCCCTGTTTTATTTGGTAAATCTTATATCATCTGTGTAAAAGCCCATTTTTACAGACAACAACTATTTGGAGATTGCCTGCTATTGTCAGACTATGTTCGGCATTTGAGAGGATGACATTTTAGTATACACTAATGTTCAACTGTTATATACTCTTTTTTTTTCTCTTAGGTTGCCACCCGTCCTTAGAATTCAGCTATATTTCTTGTATTTTTTACAAAAACCTAGCTTGAAATGGGGCTCTACACTCAGATTGTACCTTTTCATGAACCCTCATGTCTAGCTTGGTAAATTCAAACACTGTCTAACCAGTCCTCTGACATTTTATCCTGCCCTATGATATCTTTCTTTTCCTGATACCACAACTTCTGATATTGGTGTTCCCCGAAGGACTCACAAACCTTTTAAATTGTGCATATTGAGCCACCTTCTCTGTCCTTGTCTTTTCTAATCATTTCCCAGCAGTAAATGTAAAATAGTAACCCAATTTTGTAGCCTATGGGAGCTTCTTAGTTTCATTTTACATCTCACTTCTGCTTAGTAGGTTAATGCACATCAAAGATGGCTCAGATTAACTCTAATGTAGCACTGAAGGAGAACAGCATGCTGGACAAAATCAATTTTTAAAGAGCCCTTCTCTATCTGCATTGGTGAAATCCTTTTGCAAGCAAAAAATTTCTGTAGTATCCACACTAGCAAACAACTACAAAAAGCACAAGAAGAAAAAAAAACAGGAAAGAAATTGAAACCACTGTTCAAGAACTTGAACATGTTTACATCTGGAATAATCTGTGTGAATTAAGCAAGTAATTACATCAATTCTTGTGAATTTACTCTTTGTCCATGTGAGTTTCTCATACCATTCAAGGAGGATCACAGTGCCTTCAATCACACTGAAGTTTGAGTGACTCAGCCCACATCCTTAGTGTTTGGAGAAGAGATGATCTGGATCCTTACAGAGAGAAGAGGAATTAATGCAAAAGTTAGTGTTAGTTTAAATGATTCTACCAAAGGGAAGATGGCTATACTAATTTTCATGGGAATCTAAATTAGAACACTTTTATATAATACCACATTATAGACCAGCAGATATTGAATTTGTGGGTTATTTTAAGTGACATCCCATTTTAGTATCTGTTCCTCTGTTTAAACATACAATAGTACATCAAAATCAGTCACAATCTTAACACTTTTATGTCTCATGAATAATAATGGTGATGATATTACTGCTGATGATAAAGAAGATAATACTAGACATCTTCATTTTACAAATATTAACATACCTATTTCTCATGCCAGTTCTATGACATAGTGGCCATTTGTATCCTTTACCTTCTTCTTTTAAACATTTGAGCAACTGAGGCAGAAAACAGTTAGGAAACTTGCTAAAAGACATAGAAGAATCAAATGGTGAAGTTGGAATTTGAGCCCAGTTCTTTGGCAAGTAACTTATCACATCCTTTCCATGAGGACAGGTAGCTGGGAAACATTCCTTGAGTAAGACAAATGCAACATCAGATTCTTAACACTTTGTCAGACTCAAATGTATTTAATTTTTAAATGTTAGTTAATTTCATAAATGCTATTCTGGGGTTGATAAGTTAATTGGAAGAGTACAGAAGGATACTATTCGTTGAGCATGGGAAAGTAATCTACTTGTCCAAAAATGGAGACATGCTGAAAATCAGAGGCAGTATAAATCCGAGGGTTAGAAGGAAGTTTTTGGACTAGGGAGTAGTGAAAGTACTAAAAACATCACATTGTTGAATATAATTGTTTTCTTTAACATTTCTTAGCTTTAACTGTTTGATCTATTTGATGCAGCACTTGCATTAGTTTGATCAGTTTTGAATAAGGAAGGATTTAATAATTACTGAAATGTAACTTTTTTGGCATATGCAATTTGACCCTAGGAAATGACCACAAAGCCATCATCTACTCTGATGTACTCTCTCCACTCTTGTCTCAAATATTATGCTCCAGTTGCTGGAAACTGCTTTTATTGTACATCTAGAGACTGTTGTAGCTTTGAGTTTGAATCCAGAGTGTATGAAATCTCTATTCCCAATGCCCAAGATAGTCACTGAGGCCAGAGGTTTTTCCCAAAAAAGCTGCTCACAGTAAATGAACACACAGACCCCACTGTTTGGAAAATGTAAAAGTCTGCCCAGATTTGTGGGGTCAGTCTCTAGCACATAGAAAATATACAGAAAAGCCCTGAGAAAGATGAATTTCAGGGAGCCAGAAAGAGTCTTCACATGAGGAAAGGGAAGGAAGTGGTCAGGAGAAGTGCTGGGAGGAGGCAGAGAGGAAGTCAGTCAATAATAGGGAACTTTACCTAGCTCAGGGCTTTTGTGGCTCAGAAGAATTCCTATAGCTTTGGTCTTTACCTGGGGCCACTCCTCTCTAGGTTCATGGGGACTAAGTACAGGAACTTCAGATGAATTTTTATTTCTGTTGGGAAATCCCAGTAAGGGCATCACAATGGAGTACTTCAGAAGTTTCAGGGCTCACATTCTTTGAGTTGTGGCTTGGTCTTGTCTTTCTTCCCTCTAGGTACCAGGTCTCTAAAATCCTCAACAAAAGGTGAGAGGGACATCTTTTTTATAGCTTAGACCCAGCAATAGGGGCTCTATTTTGTTTCCTCTTTTCTTCTAAATACTGTGTTAGGAGAAACTGTGGAGTGAATGATTCTCCTATATAACTCTTTAAAAGGGCAGGTATAGATAAGGCAGTCAGTAATTGGCTGACTGAGCCTGACAGTCCAGGAGATGGAGGAACCAATGTCCTTTATTCCCTGGAGTCACAGCCTGAAGTCCACCTGTAGATCATTAATTAGACAAGTTGAAATTTTTATGATCCCCTGGAGATTCTATTCAGTATAGTATTTTAAATGCTAGGAACATCATTTATTGTTTAGGCTTAAACAATGGGAATTTATTGGCTTATGGTTTTGATGCTAGGAGTAGTCTACCATTGAGGTATCAGACCATAATAGGGCTACTTTTCTTTTAGTTCACCTTTACTTCTAGACAGGTAGGTTAGATGTCATCCTGAATATAGAGTACTTTCCCAACATTCTCAACCTTGGAATCTCCTAAATGATGATTTTTGAAACCCAAACTTCATAAGGCTACCAAAAGTGGTATTCAGCTTCTCAGCTGTCTCTACTTTGGATCAGCCAATGCTTCCAGGAAATAATTGCTCCAATTTTTCCGCTTATATTTGTGAGATTTTAGACTCCTCCTGATTTTGGCCTTCTAATTCCTCAATATCTTATTAGCTCTTTATAATGTTTATAAATAGATATTTTAAATATTTATTCCAAATTTTTTAATTCTCTGAAGTGAGAAAGTTGGTCTGAATTTCCTGGTCTGAGGTTCCTGGATGCAAGAACTGAAAAGCTCATTTTCAGTTAATTTTGGTGCATACTCAGCTGCCATCAGTTGCTTTTCTCTGGCTGGTATCTTGGCTCCATCACGGGAAATTGTGTCAGGGAAACACCTACACTCATGCAATATTGACAGGTAATAAATTGATAAAAATGATTTTTGAGAAAATTGGCCCTACTTATCATCACTTTATATTAGAAAGTTCATAGGTCTAGAAATTCATCCTACTGTAATGCCAACTTAGGGGGTTATGATGATCAGTTCTCTCTAAATAATGGAATGAAACTGAGGACAGCTTTAGGGTTTGCTTGAAAAATGCATAGTATATGCATATAATAGAAGATCACCAGGTAGATACTAAAACAAATGAGATAGGTTTTTATGTATATTTTAGAAATATGACACATAAGATATTTTAAAGTGAAAAGGTCATTTTTATTTCTTATTTGTCACTATTGCTAAAAATAACTATTTAAATCTGACTTTTGGTGCATGTTTCTGAGTGTATAGCAGGATTTTCTCTTGATTCCTTCTTTCCTCCACCACTTGCTTCTGGTTTGGAAGGGATAGTGTAAAAAGTGAGAAATTTTAGTGTTAAATTATATGTTTTAATGAGTTTTGAGTAGCAGTACCTCTGGGAACAAATAAGCCTTTTTTGTAGACACTTCATCCTGTTATGACTCAGAATAAGAACATTTCACCACCTTCCAATATAAAATTTGTGGAAATGTTCAGCATACTGGAGATAAATTTTATTACCTCTAATTTTTATTTTCACTTTCTTGGATTACCAAAAAAAAAAGGGTGACAGACCACATGTTGGTATATTTTAACATTATCCTTTTAAGAATTTATTAAATACAGAATTCTATCATATTTATAAGAAAACCAATGTCATTATTAGTAAAATGGTTGAGGAAGTGTCAAATTATTTATATAAAGAGTAAAATTAGCACATAAGAACAGTAATAGTTGGTAAGAAATAAAAAAATACAGTTTCACAAGAATGAATGAAAATTAAATCCATAATGATATAATTTCTTGATTGTCAGAGTATTATGATTTTTAAAAACAACTAAAATATAATTTAGAGACAATGAGTGTCAAATAAAGTCCATATGCTGCAATTTCAATGTAATTTGATAACAGCCTTGTTGGAAATAACTTTGGCTTAGATATATGTAAAGTTCTCATATACTTTGATACAGTAATTCCTGTGGAAGAGATACAAAATGCAGAAAGGGCTAAAAAGCTTAAGATTATATATTTTATTAGTGATGTTCTGATAGCTATCTTTAATGATTAAATTGATAAGTAAAGGAATAAGTAAAGAACTGCAGAAGGTGCTTACTAAGGAAAAATCTTTTAACAAGAAGAGAGAAACTAAAGATGTCCCTAAACAGTGGTCAGAATGACAGCAGAATTCTCAGAATGAAAGCGCCAGTGGAAGTCAGACTACCAAGAAATATTAAATTGCTCAATGAAAGCAAGAGTCCACCAAAATTGTGTATCTATCAAGAATATCTTTTATGAATAAGGTACAAATAGGGATATTCACATATTAACAAAAAATGAAAACGTTTACACTCTATGGTTGTGCCCTAAAATACCTGTTAAAGAATATACTTGAGGAAAAAGTATAATAATACCAAAAGTATGTTTAAGTTGCAAAAAGAAATAGGTAGCATTTGAAATGGTTAAAAATATGTATATCCTTGGGGAGTGGATGTGCTTAAGCAGTTGAATGCCTGCTTCCCACATGGGAGGTCCCGGGTTAGGTTTCTGATATCTCCTAAAAATAAAAAACCAACAAGAAGCAAACAAATGAAAAAACCAACTCAGGGGAGCTGGTGTGTCTCAGTGGCTGAGCACCAGCTTCCCACAATCAAGGTGCCAGGTTCAATCCCTGGCTCTGGTACCTCAAAAAAAAAAAAAAAAAAAGTATATCCAATCCAATACTAATAATAATATAAGTGTTTATTTTGTGGGGTTAAGTAATAGACAAGTGAAATATCTGGCAATAATATGTTTGGGATGAGGAAAGGGCCTAAAACAGATGCATGACATTAGCAACATTTATCCCATTAGGCTAACTGATGGGGTCCCATAGGGTGTTGCAACAAATATACAAACAAAAAGTAAAATAAATAAGATTAAAGATGTGCAGGTGTGGACAATGCCAATGCATTATGACCAAAGGATTATGGTTAATTTGATTTTGTGACATGATATCTTAATGGGGGTAAAAAAGTAAAAAGGAATTTAGACAAAGAAAAGAAGAAAAAATGAAGGAGGGAAAGTAGGAAAGCAGAAACTCTGACTTTAAATATTTAGGAACAACTGCATGATGAATAAAATAGGGGACTATTAGAAACACTTAATACTAAGGGAGTTATTGAATTTAAAATGTACTATATGATGATGGAATATAATAGAACATGAAATTATGTTTTGAAACATGGAAAATAATTATTCGTGATACGTTAAAATGTTGATATGCTATTGCATATGAATAAGATTGAAATTCTGTGTAAGAATGTATACAAGAGATCTTTTCAATAGAAAAAAATTGGAAGAAAATGGAGTAAATGTTAGCAAAAGTTTCATTAAGAAGTGGAATAACTCATTTGTATTCTAAAATTTCTGAGTTGAAAACCTTTTAAAGAGACATGTGACAGTGCTGTAACCTCAAAATGGATAACTTTGGTGAATAACATATTAAGAATTGATTATTTCTTAAACACTTCTTAAAATAATGGTATTAAAGGAAAAATAAACTTAGCTGAAAATCCTACAGATCTCAGTGTAGGCAAATAGGAAAATAGATAATAAACAAAACTGTAGGTCTGTCGTATGACTTTCCCAAATTCGGCAATGCATATTTTCAATGAATGTTTCACTAGCTTATTAGATAAGTTTGTCTTCAGCCAGAATCATCTGTGGAAAATGAATTTTGGTGAATTTGGAGCCTCCAAGCATGCAGTGGTTTGGTGGGAACAGAGATACTAGTATTTTTAGGAACACAGAAAGAAAAGGTGGAGAGGAAGGGGACAAGATGGTGACAGTAAGGAACTCCAAGAGTCAGCTTGTCCTACAGGGAAATTAGTAATCAGCCAGAGCTATCTAAATCACCTATTTTGGGGGTGGAGTGGAGCAGGGGACCAGAAGAGCATACTGCAACATCCTTGGAAGAAGGGAAGGAGGAGTCAGCCCAGATGCAGTGAAGATTCTTGAGTGGTGCATTCCATGTCATGAAGGCTGGTGCCCATCCTCCACTGGTGATATTAATCTGCCTTAGGAGCTACTCCCAGGCTGAAGTTGAAAGTTCCATTTCCAAAAAAAAAAAAAAAAAAAAACAGAGGACAGGGGGAGGAACAGTCACTTTGGCATCAATTCCAGCTACATGGTTTGGCATCAATTCCATTTACTAATTAGTAAATTTGGTTGGCTAAAGACCATTCCTAAGAATATCGAATGTTTGTAGCTGTCCAGTTTGGAAAGAGGCCAGTAGCCTCGATTTTAACTCTGCCCTGACATGAGGGGAAGTGGAGCTGATGAAAATCACTGTGAAGGTGGGGCCGGCTTCTTTCCACCCAGGATGAATGGCAGCCCTAGCCTAGGCTCCACCCCACCTCTGGGAAGGAGGAAACTTGTGGGTACTGTACCAGCCTTTCCAGGTACTAGATTGCTTGGGAACACCTGAGGCTTTATTCCTAACGCTGGCAGGGAAGGACGGGTCCAATTCTTCCTCAGTCTACCTCACAGTTTATACACAAATTAACTCAAAATGGATCAAAGACCTAAATATAAAAGTAAAAACCATGAAACTCCTAGAAGAAATGTAGGAAAACATCTTCAAGATCTGTGGTAGGTGGTGGTTTCTTAAACATTGCACCAAAAGCCTGAGCAACAAAAGAAAAAATGGATAAATAGGACCTCCTCAAACTTAAACTTTTGTACTTCAAAGGACTTTGTCAAAAAGGTGAAAAGGCAACCCAATCAAAAGGAGAAAATATTTGGAAACTACATGTCCAATAAGGGTTTGATTTGCATTCTATATAAAAAGATTATATAACTCAACAATAAAAAACAAGCAATCCAATTTTAAAAAAATAGGCTAAAGAATTAAATATACATTTCTCTCAAGAGGAATTACAAATGGTGAAAAAGCACATGAAAAATGTTCAATACCACTAGCTCTTAGGGAAATGCAAAATCAAAACTAGAATGAGATATCATCTCACACCACATAGAATGGTCTTTGTTAAAAACAAACAAACAGAAAACAAGTGCTGGTGGGGATGTGGAGAAATAGGAACACTCCTTCACTATTGGTGGGAATGTAAAATAGTGCAGCCTTTGTGGAAGACAGTTTGGAAGTTCCTCAAAAAGCTAAATATAGAACTGCCGTATGATCCAGCAATCTCTCTACTAGGAATATATCCAGAAGAAATGAAAACAGTGACATGAAGAGACATATGCTTGCCGATGTTTATAGTGGCATTATTCACAACTGCCAAAAAGTGGAACCAACCCATGTGTCTATCAAACAATGTATGGATAAACAAAATGTGGTATATACATACAATGGAATAATAGTATTCCATTTCTACTGTAAAGAAAAAAGGAAATTGGGACATATGATAACATGGATGAACTATGAGGATATTATGCTGAGGGAAATAATCCAGGCAAGTATAGTATGGTTTCACTAATATGAAGCAAATATGAAGAATAAACACAGAGCTAAAACCTAGACTATAGATTACTAGGAGATAGGATGAGGACTGAGAAGGGGTACTGATGCTTAAGGTATGTAAACTTTTCAATTAACTTGCCTGTGAATGTGTGGAAATGGAAAGAGTTGATGGTAACACATTATCATGAGTATAACTAACATGGCTGGTTTATAAATGGGATTGTGCCTGAAAGAGGGAGTCTAGGGATGTAAATGTCAATTGAAAGTAAGCTGGAGAGTAATCTAGGGACTGAATAACATTGTGAACCCACAGATGGATGAAGATTGTGGTTAATAATACAAATACAAAATGTTCTTCTATGAACTAGAACAAATGTACATCGCAGTTACAAGGTGGTAAGAATATAGTGATGCATGGGGAAAATACAATTAATGTAAAGTATGGACTATAGTTAATGCAATATTGTAATATTCTTGCAATAATGTCAAAGAAGTTACTATATCAATGCTAAGGATCAATAATAGGGGATATGAGATTTTTTCTTTTGGACTAAGGAGAATATTCAAAGATTTCCTGGGGTGATAATTGCAGAACTCTGTGATGAAAATGAGAGACACTGCGTGCATACTTTGGATAGGATGTACAAGGCATCTGTGTATAACACAGTGAACTGTGTGGTGGAAGATGGATTGTGGTTAACAGCGCAAATATGAGAGCATCCTCTCATGAACTATAACAAATGAACAACACTAATGCATGGTGTTAATAATATGGCATGTATGGAAAAAATATACCAAGTATATGCTATGGACCATATTTAGTGGTAATAGTCTGATGATGTTCTTTCATAATCTGTAACAAATGTTCCACAAGAATGTGAGGGTTTGGTGGAGGGGTGATATTTGGGAATTCTGTACATTATACAGGATTGTTCTGTAAGCTCCCAACTTCTCCAATAATAAAACAAAAGGAAGGTGGAGGATACCAAAGTTGGCCTGTGGCAAGTCTGCTAGGAAATTTTTTACCAAGGGTCCAACAGTTTGAAAATTAATCATCATCCATTAAGCTTAACATTTTGCTTCATCATAGAGTTACAGAAATTATTCCTGGTCTTAACCTACTTCTCTCTGTGCTCATTCTCACTCATATGGTTGTATTGAATTTTCCTTCCTTAATAGCCCTCTCATTCTCCTCTCATTATTCTGCCCATTCTCCTTTCTATCTCTTCTTCTTATACTTATTCTAATCCTTTCTAATCTCTCTTTCTTGCCCAGGAAAAGTCATATTTCCATGATCTTTCAGGTCAGCTATTTTTCTGCTGGCCCTCAGTCTCATACTCAACTTATATATTTAGGTTTGTATTACTTGGACTAGATTTCTGCAGAGGCCATTTGCTAGATTCCATTGCTGATTGGCTCCTGGTTAGGTTTGGTCAATAGGAAGCATGGTGAGAAAAAGAAAAGAAGCTGCTAATTTGGTTCTGGCAGAGGCATGGCATATGTCTTCAGTAACCCCAACATCAGTTGCACAGTTTTCCTCTTGGCTACACGACAACTGGCCTCAACACCTCCTCATCAGTCTCAACAATGTTGTTCCCTAGGGTCCATTCATGCTGCTGATCACCCAAGACAGAGTGGAATTCTCTCCACTTTGCTACATTCCAGGTGAATGTACCTGGAGAGAAACAGTGCATGGAAAGTACCTCCAAGTTTGACCTCTTTCATTCCAAAATGACTCCCTCTAACAAGCATCCTTATCTTCTTCTATATTTTATAGAATATAGAAGGCCCCCTCCAGTCCAAGTTCATTCCCCACCATTCCTCCAACCTTTCAGTTTCAAGTTAATGTCACTTTTATTATCAGTGGCCCTGACTCTTCATTCTAACAGACATTTTTCTCAGTGCCAAGCCTAATGGGACTGTTCACAAGTAAAAGAGAGAAAATTCTGTAATCTATTCTCTTGGGTTTAAATAATTATCTGATCCATTACTCTCTGCCTGAAGAAATTAAATATAAGCCAAAGATTGCAAGTTGCTCCTGTATTATTCAGGATTTTTATAAAAGAAAGAGGTTCTTAGAAGGTATTTTTAAAACACCTGATATGAGAAAAAAAGTTATTTCCTTAATTTCTATTATTTAACCTCATTGACATGATTCTTCCCTATTTCCAAATCATTTTCTGTGTATTCTCTCTTATCTATGCCATTAAAAACCTTTTAGTAACATTTTTTTCAGAGCTGCTTTTACATTCATATTCTTCAGGCTGTAGACAAGGTATTTACTAGGGGAGCAACCACAGTGTACTGTGTGGTAAAAATAAATTTCAGTGGAGAACTTAAGGTTGGCATGAAATAGCATAGAAAAGGAGAACCATGGAACAAGCTCATTGCAGTGAGGTGGGAGGTGAAGGTGAAGACTTCCCTGAGATGTCCCCACAGTAACAATTAGGCCAGTGCTTCTTTGACCAAATGACTGGGCATCTTTACCTGACCATGTTGACACATGAACCTAACCATCATAGTCCACCCCTTATCAACTTAGCAACCATACACTTCATCTTAAACCTTAATTTATCTCTAAATTAAAAACTAACAAATATGTTTTTTGCCTAATATTACTTAACTGCCTTGTGTAAAACTGGAAACATACTAAATCTCTCCAGAATTGGGTCCAAGTTCTTGGGTAATATTCACTCTTAAATTTGTTATTCTATAACTTAAATATTTTAGCATGAAACGAATGCAACTTATGTCATATTAAAAGGGGATAAGATAGAGAATAAAGCAAAGATATTTTCTTTATGTACATGTAGAGACTTACTCATAGAAAAGGAGGAAGAAATATTTATAACCATTAAAGTCCTGATTTCTATAACTGGTCACATGACCATAGTTTGTATTTCTCACTACCTTCTTCCAATATCCATTATATGTCGCCACATGATTTTTAACCATTGGTTCCGGCAACTTTATTCATAATAGCCCAAAATGGGAAATGACATATGTGTCCATCAGCAGGCAAAAAATGTAAATCCCCTATAATTTCTATATGAAATTTCTGTAACCTAAAGCTTTTTGGAAAATAAAGTGAAAAAAAAATAAAGCAATGGAGGATCATACAGATGAAATTGGCAATATATATAAAAGGTAACAGATGTTTTTTTATTTTATTATTATTATTTTGTTGACTTTGTTTTGGGGAAGATTTTGGATTAGAGAAGGGTCGCAATTATGACAGGGGAGGATCACGTGTGTGGGGTGTCAGTAGTGGGGACATGTGTGGGGAGGGGTGTACCTGGCACATGCCTCCACAGAGAAAATTTAACATGATGTATACTGAAGAGCTGTGTATTTTCTCTATGTAAGTCATACTTCAAAAAAAGAAATCAAACTAAAAAATCTGTTGAAAAATCTCCTTAGAAAATCAATGTCTTTTCACAGAAACCAGCTCTAGTCAATGACTGAGAAAAATATATGATTCATGCTTATACGAATTGGTTGAGAGTGATCAATAAGCTTATTCAATTTAAAATCTCTATGTATAGAGTTCCAAGAAGATGACATCAGAGTAGGCAGGTAGGGCTCAACTATTCCACAAAACAGTAATGAAAGGGCCAAAAGTTATCCAAGGGACCTGCTTTGGGGGTCAGAAGACCAGGACAATGCTACACAACTCACAGGAGGATGCAGGACAGAAAGACAAAGAATGGGAAACAACATATGTGAGCTACCAAACCCTCCTCGTAGCCAGGAAGGGTTCCCAACCCCCACCTCCAAGATATTAAGCCAGATTAAAACCCCTGGCTCAATGAAGCTGACTTCATTCCTGTCAGATTTTATAAGGTAAAAAGGAAGTGGAGTCAGGGGGGTTCTCTTCAATGAATTTGGCCAACAGAACCTGCTTTGAATCTTGGCTCTGGCAACCAGAAACATGGAAAAGTGGAGGTTATAAGAAACACCTCCATTGAAAGTTTTGTCTATGGTCCCCTTCTGTTGGCCAGACTGGAAACTGCATGGAGAAAACTGATTTTAGGTCTCCTAATCCAATGACTGGGAGAAAATCTGTGTCCCATTAGTGAGTCCCTGGCCTGATTTTAAACACTTAAGCTGGGCAATTTTAAAGTCTTAGACTAAGTTGAACCAAATATCAAAGAAATGCTGTGAAAAAAAAAATCAGACAAGAGAGAGAAATTGGCCATCAGAGTAAATTCACCAACATATTCAAATGTGTAGACATCAGCAAAAAATTATAAGCCATACTATGAAACAGGAAGAGATTGCACAGCCAAAGGAACAAACAAAATATCCTGAAAAGATATAGTATTTAAGACAATTAATAAATGATAATCATGCAAATGTCCTAAATCAATTTGAAAAACTGAAAGAAAATATGACAAAAGAGATAAAGAATATTACAAAGTCACTGGGTGAGCATAAGGAATAATTTGAAAGCCTTCAAAGAAAGTAACAGGCCTTATGAGAATGAAAGACATAGTGGATGAGATTGAAAATACATTAAAGGCATATAAGAGCAGATATGAATTGCTCAAAGGCAGAATTGGTGATTTTGAAGACAAAACATCTGAACTGGAAAAGACAAGAGAACAGAAAGAAAAGACAATGGAAAAAATGGAACAGAATTTCAGGGAATAGAATGACACCTTGAAAAGTAAAACATGTCCCAGAAGTTGAATCAAATAGAAAAGGGGCAGAAAGAATATTTGAGGAAATAATGACAGAAAATTTCCCAACCCTGATGAAAGACATAAATATCAATATCCAAGAAGTACAACACACTTCAAACAGAATAAATCTTAACAGACCTACTCAAAGTCACCTACTATTCAGAATGACAAATATCAGAGATAAAGAGAAGATTCTGAGAGCAGCAAGAGGAAGGCAAAACATCACATACAAGGGAATCTCAATAAGAATAAGTGCTGACCTCTCATCAGAAACCTTGGAGGAGAGAAGAAAGTGGTATGATGTATTTAAGATACAGAAAGAAGAAAAACTGCTAGCCAAGAAGTCTGTATCCAGCACAACAGTCCTTCAAACATGAGGGAAAGATCAGAGTCCTCACAGAAAAACAAAAACTGAGCAAGTATGTTAGCAAAGACCAGAATTACAAGAGATACTAAATGGAGTGCTTCAGACTGAAAGGAAAAAACAAGGGCAAGAGACTTGGAGAAGAATGTAGAAATGAATATTCTTAGGAAGGGTAAATTAAAGGGTAAAAAGATAGACAAGTAAAATGTGACAAAAGAAAGCCAAAGGACAAAATGGATGAAGTAAGCAATGCTTTTTCAGTAATAACATTGAATGTTATTGGCTTGAACTCCCCAATCAAGAAACATAGACTGATAGAATGCATAAAAAATATGAACCATCTATATGCTATAGAGAAGATACTCACCTCAGACATAAAGACATAACCAGGTTGAAAGTGAAATGGTAGAAAAAGATATTACATGCAAATAGTAACCAAAAACAGTCGGAGTAGCAATATTAATATCAGACAAAATACATTTTAAATTCTAAACTTTTATAAGGGAAGAGGAAAGTCATTATATATTAATAAAAAGGGCAATTCACCAAGAAGAAACTACTATACTAAATATTTATGCACATAACCTGAGAGCCCCAAGATATATGGGGCATACACTGGAAAAACTGAAGGGAGAAATACATGTTGCTACAATAATAGATGGGGATTTAATAAAACAATCTCAGTATTGGATAGAAAATCTGGTCAAAGGGTAAATAAAGAAACAGAGAACTTGAGTAATATGATAAATGAAGTAGACCTAACAGATATCTATAGAGTATTGCACCCAAAAATAGCAGGGTATTCATTCTTTTCTAGTGCTTATGGATCATTCTCTGGGATAGACCATATGTTGAGCCACAAGACAAGACTCAATAATTTTAAAAGATTGAAATTTTACACATACTTTCTCTGATCATAATGGAATGAAGCTGGAAATCAATAATGGACAGAATAAGGGAAAATTCATAAACATACGGAGATTAAACCACACATTCTTAAATAACCAGTGGGTCAAAGAAGAAATTGCAAAATAATGCAGGAAATATCTTGAAATGAATGAAAATGAGATCAAAATCTATGAGACACCACAAAGGCAGTGCTGAAAGGGAAAAGTATCGCCCTCAATGTTTCCATTAAAAAAAGGAGAAAGAGCTAAAATTGAAGCTATAAATGCACACCTGGAGGAACTAGAAAAAGAACAACTTATCCCAAACAAGTTGAAAGAATGAAATAGAAAAGATCAAGGCAGGAATAAATGAAATTATCTACATAAAAGCAATACAGAGAATCAACAAAACCAAAAGTAGGTCCTTTGAAAAGATCAACAAAATTGACAAACCCTTCGTAGGCTGACAAAGAAAAATAGAGAGAAGATGCAAATACACAAAATAAGAAATGAGAAAGGGGATATCAACACTGACCCCACAGAAATAAAGAGTATCAAAAGAGGATACTTTGAAATATTATATGCCAAGAAGAAGGATAATTTAGAGGAAACGGACAAATCCCTAGAACACACAAGTAACCTACACTGACGAAAGAAGAAGTTGATGAACTCAACAGACCAATCACAAGTAAAAAGACAGAATTAGTCATCAAAAACCTCCCAACTAAGAATAGTCCTGGACCAGAAGGCTTCACAGGTGAATTCTACCAAACATGCCAGAAAGAACTAACACCAATCTCGCTTAATCTCTTCAATAAAATAGAAGTGGAGGGAACATTGCTTAACTTACTCTATGATGCCAACATTACCCTAATACCAAAGCCAAACAAAGATGCCACAGGAAGGGAAAATTATAGACCAATCTCTCTAATGAAGCTAAATGCTAAAATCTTCAACAAAATACTTGCTAATTGTACTCAACAACACATCAAATGAATTATACACCATGACCAAGTGGGTTTCATCCTGGGTATGCAAGGGTGGTTCAACATGAGAATCAATGTAATAAAGCAAATAAACAGATCAAAAGAAAAAAAATCAAATGATCATCTCTATAGATGCAGAAAAAGCAAACTGAATCCAAAAGCACATTAAAAGAATATACACCACAATCAAGTGGTTGTTATTCCAAGTATGCAAGGGTGGTTCAACACAAGAAAATAAATTTGTATAATATGCCACATCAATAAATTGAAGAGGAAAAAGCACATGATCCTCTAGATTGATGCAGAAAAGGTGTTTGACAAAATACCGCATCTTTTCTTGATAAAAACACTCCAAAAGATAGGAATAGAAGGAATCTTTCTCCTTTTGGTGATGTGCAAATAGGAAAAACCTACAGCTAGCATTGTACTCAATATTGAAAGACTGTGCTATCTTTCCCTCTGAGATCAGGAACAAGACAAGGATGCCCATTGTCACCACTGTTATTAAATATTGTGCTAGAAATTCTAACTAGAACACTTAGGCTAAATGAAGAAATTAAAAGGCAACCGAATAGGAAAAGAAGAAGTAAAAGTTTTACTGTTCACTGATGACATAGAAAATCCTGAAAAATCCACAACAAAGTTAGTAGAACTAATAGACATGTTCAGCAAAGTGGCAGGACACAAGATTAATATGCAAAAATCAATAGAGTTTCTCAACACTACTAATGAGCAATCTGAGGAGGAATCAGAAAAAAATCCATTTATAATAGTGAATAAATGAATCAAATATTTAAGAATAAACTTAACCAAGGATATAAAGGACCTGTATTCAGAAACTACAAAACATCGCTTAAAGAAACCAAAGAAGACTTAAATAAGTGGAAAGACATTCCATGTTCATAGACTGGAAGACTAAATATCATTAAGAAGTCAATTCTACTTACATTATTTACAGATTCAAATTAATCCCAATAAAAATCCCAACAGCCTTTTTTTGCAGAAATGGAAAAGCCAATTATCAAATTTATTTGGAAGAGTAAGGGGCCCTGATTAACCAAAAATAGATTTAAAAAGATGAACGAATTTGGAGGACTCTTACGTCCTGACTTTAAAGGATATTATTTAGCTACAGTGGTGAAAACAACATGGTACCGGCATAAAGACAGACAGATTGACCAATGGAACTGAATCAAGGACTCAGAAATGTACTCTTACATCTACGGTCAAGTGATTTTTGACAGAGCTTTCAATTTCTCCCAGCTGAGCCCAAACAGTATATTCAACAAATGGTGCTGGGAGAACTGGATAGCCATATCCAAAATGAAGCCATATTGTACATATTATATAAAAACTAACTCAAAATGGATATAGGACTTAAATACAAAAGCAAAAACCATAAAACTCCTAGAAGAAAATGTAGGAAAACATCTTCAAGATCTTGTGCTACATGATAATTTCTTAAACCTTTCACCCAAAGCACGAACAAGAAAAGAAAAAATAGATAAATGAGACCTCCTCAAATTTAAACACCTTTTCACCTCAAAGGACTTTGCCAAAGGGTGAAAAGGTAGCTGACTCAATGGGAGAAAATATTTGGCAATCATATATTCAATAAGGGCATAATATCCATGATATACAAAGAAATCATACAACTCAACAATAAAAAGACAAATTACCTGATTAAAAAATGGGCAAAAGACTTGAAAAGAAAATTGTCCAAAGAATAAATACAAATGGCAAAAAAAAACAGATGAAAAACTGTTCAACATCACCAGCGATTTGGGAAATGCAACTAAAATTACAATGGGATATCATGTCATACCTATTAGAATCACCACCTGTTAAAAAGCCAGAAAACTGCAAGTTTTGGAGAGAATGAGGAGAGAGGAACACTTATTCATTTCTGGTGGGAATGTAGAACGGTACAACCACTGTGGAGGAATGTTTGGCAGTTCCTAATGTAGTGGAATATAGACTTGCCATGTGACCTGGCAATACCCAGAAGAACTGAGAGCAGTGACACGAACAGACATCTGCACGCTGATGTTCATAGCGACATTATTCATGATTTCCAAAAGCCAGAAACAACCCATGTGTCCATCAACTGAAGAATGGATAAACAAATTGTAGTGTATATACACAATTGAATATTTATGTAGCAGTAAGAAGAAATGAAGCTGTGAAGCATATGCCAACCTGGATGAACCAGAAGGACATGATGTTTAGTGATGCATGTCAGACACAATAGGACAAATAGCGTATGACTGCACTATTATGAACTAAATACATTGTGAAATAATATCATGAAGATAATAATTAGAATATAGGTCATTATGAAATAATATCATGAAGATAATAATTAGAATATAGGTCAACAGAAAATTGAATGAGTGTAGAGAATCGAAAGCTGAGTGTTAATCTGCACAGAATTGGTAAAACGATTGTTGAAAGTCTTTGGAAAGGAATAGAAATAGTGAAAGCATATCACAGTATTTTTAATTAGCAAACTTTTATATGGGTATGACATTGGTTGAAAGATAAGTCTAAGGTCATCTATATAACTAGTAGGAAAGCTAAAAAAAATGTAACATGGGACTGTATCACATAGTGAAATCTCATGTAAAATGTGGATATATGTTATATTGCATATATAAGACTGTTTTTTGCAAAATATAAATATAAGTAAACTAAAGAGGTGGGAACAGAATAGTATCTATGTATGGAAGGGGAAGCATAGAGAGATTGAGAGGTGTTGAGATTTTTTTGTTTGTTTGTATGTTTTTTGTTTATTTTATTATTATTATTATTATTATTATTATTGGAATAATGAAAACCCTCTAAAATGATTGAAGTGATACATGTACAACTATGGGATTATACCAACTATCATTATTGATTGTACACTTTGTATGGATTTATGGTTCTTTAATATGTATCAATAAAATTGATTTGTTAAAAAAATCTCTATGTATAGAAAACATCAAAGAAAATATACCTTAATATGGGTAGTCAAATTATTTTGTACGGCATCTCACAGCATTTCATGCCATTAGCAATCAGGAAAGTCTACTTAATGTGAACTCACCAAATAGGCAGTTGTGCGTAGTTCGATTTTTTTTTTTTCATTTTAAAAACAATTTATTGAAGTGTATCATTCATACATGAACATATATAAACAATAAGTGTTTAGTAAACATTGTGAACTTACAAAACAAACATGCATAACATCATACAGGGCTCCCACACATCACCCCACCACAAATACTTTGCATTGTTGTGAAACATTTGTTACAAATTATGAAAGAGCATCATCAAAGTATTACTACTAACTATAGTCCATATCTTAATCCCCTATACTTTTTTAAAGGATTTATTTATTTACTTTTATCCATTTTATCCCCACCCCCATTTTTGTTGTTTTTGTGTCCATTCACTGGGCAATTCTCTGTGTCTGTTTCCTGCCCTCTCTTCTCATCCTTCTCCTCCTGTCTTCACCAGGATTCAATCCTCAGAACCTCTGATGTAGGAGAGAGGCATCCTACCACCTGAGTCACCTTACTTACTGGTTTTTTGACACGTCTCGTCTTGGCTTTCCCTTGTGCCACTCTCCTATTATGTCATCATCTTACTGCGTGGCTCGGGGGGCCTGATGGCACACCTACGCGTGGGACCTTAGGGGCTCACCTGCTCACAGGGCCTGGCGGCCCACACGCCTTCTATATTTTTCTTTTTTTTAAATTTTTACCAAAAGGTTGTGGAGATCGAACCCAGGTTCCTCTTTATGAGAGACAGATGCCCAACCCTTTGAGCCACATCTGTCCCCCTGCTATATCTCTTCAGGTTGACCAAAGACCTCGAGTTACAGTCATTTCCCATACAGGATGGTCATATAATAAATCAGGCTTAGTGTATCACCAGCATTCTAAAAACCAGACCTAGGGAGTAAAACTAGGTCTGGGGACACATGCATGGTTTCTAATATAGCAAATGTTTAGCCTACCCTGATTACCGCAAAATCAGGACAGAAAGAATATTCACATGTAGTTCGAATTTACTTCCTCCTCAACTATAAAAATCTTTTGCTATCTTATCTTTTGCAAAAATCTTATTGCAATCATTTTCCAAGGTTTTCCTCAGAGCTGCAAAGACCAACTATGTTTTCAGGTAGTAGTTTCAGGGTTTCACTAGAGAAATGACCAAATCATATTTTATGGAGAAGAAAACCCCAGAGAAGGGTCTCATGTTCTCATTAGATGTCAGTGTGTGACATAGAATAAGCTCACAGCAGTGAGGTGGGAGCTACAGCTGGAGGAGGCCTTCATTATGCCTGGTGTAGAGCTGATCCTGAGGATGGAGAGACTATGTGCTTGTGTAGAAGACAATCAGAGAATGTAACAAAGCATGCAGACCAGGACAATGAGGATGGTGGTGTCATAAGACCAGGACAAAGGGAAGAGAACAGCCTCATAGAAGTCCACGTTCACTGTCAGAAGGAGGTTAATGTGTTTGTCTAGCATGCACAGGCTACATGAGCCTCGCACCAACTGCATAAGCAGCTTATTATTCAGTATGTTTTCATAGAGTGCAGGATAGCTGATAGCGGCATGGAGGTCCTGGGCCACTGCTGAAAACAGGCAGATTTCTGTTGCTCCAATATGAAAAACAAAGAAGACTTGAGCTAGAAAGTCCTCTGCACAGATGGTTTTAATCTGAGATAAGATGTTTTCCAGATGGTTGGCCACTAGGAGAAGAGAAGGAGATATCCAAGATATCATAAAGGATTGGTGAAAGGGAGATTCGACAGAGTATGGATGCAAAACTCTTTTTCACTCCAATGAGATGAGTCTTCTAAGTAAACCAGTTGCATTAAAAATGATATGTGTAAGTCCATTGAGGGTGGTAAGCCACATTTGTGGGAGATGTTTGTGTGGGATGTGGTGGGAGGTGTGGGAGGTGGGCAACATGGGAATCCCAGTGGGTTCCGTGTAATATTTTGGGTAATCTAAGCACCTCTTAAAATATATTTATATATATATAAATAACATTTTTGTAAGCAAATGCACATATATGCATATATATTTATTTCTCATTTTACAAATATTGGTATGTATTGTGAAAATTCTTATTTTTACCCACAATAAAAAATAAATTAATTAAAAAAAATGATATGTGTAGGACACAAAAGGGTAAGGACATGCAATCAAGTAAATTAAGTTTTCTTGGCTGCATGAAATTATTATTTTATCATTTTCCTGTTAAATTAGTTAGTATTTATAATTTTAAATTCTAATTAATATGTGTTTCAAAATATGTATATTAATAACTGTTACAAATTACTTTATGTTACAATTATGTTGAAAAATAAGGTGAATTAGATTTTTACTTTTTGGGTATCCACTGTGTTCTTACACTCTGCTCTCAATATGGCAACACTTGACTATTAAGCAATGTACATTGAGTTGGTGACAATTTGACTAAGAAAATCAAGCAAATATGAGAGTATTTGTAAATAAGGCAAAATATCTATACCATCCAATTTCATTAGAGAATATAAAAAGCATAACATATAATAAGTGGTTATTGAACTGTGACAGCCAAGAGGAAATTATTTTTAGCCCATAGGTGAAAAATATATATTTTTCCAAAGAGGAAAAATATATCCTCAAACCAATAATAAACTGGTGGGCATAAGTTATTTTTATTCATAAGAAATTTAGAAAAATTTATAACATTAGACTGTAAATGAATATACCACTAAAAACTGATCATTAAGGAAAAATGACTTTTAAGAAAATTACCTCTTGTTCATTGTAATTGGACGATTGATAAACTTGAGAAAATTCAGGGAAGTGGTAGAATTATAGTTCTGCAGAAGGCATTTCAAGGTTAGTATGTGCCTGGGTGTAGAAAGGGGCAGCATGAAGTGGAAGGGGGAAAGAAAGGGAAGGAGGAGGTCACCAATCCTGCCTGTTAAACGCTTAGTTGAGAACCAACCTAGGTCCCCACATTTTATCTCTTTTCATCCTCAAGTCTTAGTCTTTAACCTTAAAGTACAGTTTTGAGGACAATTTCCTTCACTGCAATCTCAAGACTAAATCAAGTAGTCCTTGGTTTAAAGCGTGGATCAGGGCACACCCCTAACTAAAGCAACCAGATGTGCTGCATGCTCAGCTGGTCTGAACTTGTAATTCCAACTTTTCCCTTTCTGAATCTTTTGCTGTTCACCAAAACACGCTCTTTTCCTCCTTAAACTGTGTTTTTTTCCTCTTGTATCCCAACATCTCACTCAACGAGCAAAATATCTTTCTGCTAAATTGTATATATTATGAAATCATAGTCTTGATATTTCTTTAAATTTGCTTTCTAAAGGATGGTACAAATTCACTTTTGTGAATGCCTTATAGATCCTGTCTTCTCTTTGTTGTCCTACCTACCCTGGTGCTCTTCAATTTTAGGTCCAGGAGTCTCTAAATCCAAAGACTTCAGTTACATAATATTGCAACTGCCTCCCTACCTTCTTTAAAGACTCAAGACCAACCAGCTAGTTCTATGTTCCCTACTCTGAAATTTTGGGCACTTGGTGATTTTATTCCATGTTGCTCCCTGAAAGTCATAGTAAAGAGAATCAAGATGATTATGACCGAACAATCCTTGGAAAAAGACTTGTTATTTGATACTTTGCTCTGCCTCTAAACGAGAATGAATTGGAACCACAGCTTTCTAGCTCATCCAACATAGAACTGTGCATTTCTTTTTTTTTTTTTTTTACATCTTATATTCTTTATTTTTTTTTTATTATTTTTTTTTATTATGGGTAAAAATCAAAATTCTCACAATACATACAAACATTTGCAAAATGACATATAAATATATATGCATATATGTGTATTTGCTTATAAAAAGGTTATTTATATATATAATTTAAGAGGTGCTTAGATTACCCAAAATATTACACGGAACCCACTGGGATTCCCATGTTGCCCACCTCCCACACCTCCCACCACATCCCACACAAACATCTCCCACAGTGTGGCCCACCACCCTCAATGAACTTACACATCCTGGAGCCTTGCCACCAAC